>OZ010787.1:274760419-274945419 GCA_963932465.1 Maratus speciosus | reverse complement strand
CATTTTTGTTGAACATTGTCACAATTCTATTTCAAAGACCCGTGATCGGGGGATATAACTCACAATTAAGTGGGTGGGAAACTGGAAATTGTTTTAATCTCTTCCGTTTAGGTCTAAAATGAAATTACTAAGTTTTATCCCACGTACTAGGCGAACATTAGAAAATATGATCATATTTATAGTCAAAAAACACTTTTTTTTAAATTATCTTAACAATATCTCAGAACAATTCTTTCAAAAACATTGTTAATACAAATGTCGTAGAATTTGAAATTCTGAATAAAATGAGTACCCATATTAATATTTTTGCTGAACATTAGGGTCGCAATTCTATTTCTAAATTTTGTCTTAACCGCGCTAATCAAGAGAGAGACAGAGTTATCAATCCGCCCTGCCTCCGTTTATTACATACATGCATTTTCTTTAAGTTGTTGGGGACTTTGCGATGTTTCTGTAATTATGTTAATGCTTTATTTTGTATATTTTGAGGATTATAATTTAGTAGTTATCGAGAAAGAGGTACATAATTGACAGCCGTTTTACATGCCATTTCTCAACTGATATCGTCAACCTTAAACCTTAGTTAAAAAAAAGTAAAGCTTATAATACTTTTTTTCAATATTCCGTAGGTTTTAAATTTTATGAATTTAACTTAAGATGCTCGTATACTAGTCGAAAATAATTTTTATTAAAACCATCTTAGTCCTTTTCGTTAAATATCGAAGTTTAAAATCGTGCTATTGGTTGACCTAATTCCTCTAGCGACAATAATCCTGCACACTCATTTGTTCCCTCGCTCCTCCCCACTATTTTCGACCTCCTTAAATGTGATGCATACGCACTGTTATTCGCTATATATGTCAAATTAAATACGACGCATAATTGAAATACAATATCAGAGATCATAGACAATATTTCCCATCATTTACAAATCATTTTTGAAATATGCTAAAAATCTTGAAATAATGCACTTTTTAAGTTATCTATTTGTTTGTAGCGACAAAGTCGCACCTAGTAGGGCGGGAAAACTTAGTACGTTTATTTCTGACCTATGTCGAAGGGATTAAAACAATTTCCAGCTTTCCCGTATTTAATTCCGAATTCGGCCTTTTTTTTTTCATTTCCTACCACTGGGCTATAATCCGTAATCAAGAGTTTAAGCCATAACTCTGAAAATATCCAAAATAAAGCGTAAAATAATTAAAATCCTCAAATAGTAACTCAATAAATTAAAATATATATAGGGGAGTTGGGGGCACATGTGAACAGTTCGCATAAATATAGCTTTTCTCATGACTGGACTAATTTCTATAAACAAAACCTACTCAATATAGTAAATAGAACTTTCTTTTATACATGGTAATTTTTAAAAATAACCTGTATAGTTCTTACATTTTTTAATAGTTTTATAAATTCGAAAAATTGTTCACATGTGCCCCATCAGCGGGATAGTTGTGAACACACGTGGGGCACATGTGAACACAAGGAAAAATATCCTTTGACATGCTTTTTATTCTGTTATTCATTTGTCATTGTAATGATTAGTTAATTACCTGTGAAATTCACCATAAAAAAGTATATATATATATATACACACATTTCTCTAGTTTCTGGGTGATATGTTTAAGCAAAAGATTATAAAATGAAAATAAGTAGATTTTGGGGGTGGAAGCTTAGATGATTCATTAAGTATTGCTGAAATAAAATAAAAAAAAAATAAAGAAGCAATTTTAAAAAAGAAATTAAAACTTAAATTTTGCTTAGGGGTTTTTGTTTGGGGAGGGGGCGTTTACATACTATTTATCTCAAATCTGCCGAAATACGAAAGATTCCCACTGCTGTATTTGCCTTATTTATTTGTAAATTATAGATAAAGAAGGGGGTTTTTAATGATTTAAAAAAAAATCTCGACTATAACCCACCCCCCTCCCCTAACTTCTTTTCCTTTTGAAAGAGAGAGGGGTTACAATAGGGATTTTACGGTAGTTATCAGTTTAAAAATTTTACTTTCTTAAAATATTACTCATATGTATCTCCATTCAAAGCGTCATATACATAACTGTTTTAGATATGGAAGTAAGCCATCATTGCAAGTTTAGAACAAATGTAATACAAAAATTTGCAAAGTTGTTCAGGGTAATACCTTTGTATTAACAATGCATAAAAAATATTGTTGTAAACTGTTTAGTAAAATAATATATTACACTTACTGGATTTTAGAAAACATTGAATATATTTAAAGTACAATTGAATGTAAACGAGCTTGTTGCTCTTTATGTATTTGCTGAAAGATGTGTTTGATGAAGTTTCAATGCAAAATCAACTTTGTGTGAGGAAAATATCTTCTATTTCAGGAAAATTATAGGTAATGGAACTGACATTATTTATCATTAAGTTAACTGAAAAGAACAGAATCACAAAATGATTATTGGGGCACTTAAGTACTGTTCATATCTGCCCCAACTTGTCTGTTCACAAGTGCCCCACATTGCTGCTTCTGTTAAATTGATAAATTATTAACATTTCTCAAATTTAGAAGAAAAAGAACTGTATTAAAAATATTTATTAATATTCATAGTGCATGTCGAAACACTCAAATTCAAATAAATGAATAAATAAAAGTTAAACGCTTATGAACTCGGAACAAAGATTTTACTTTTGAGATCTAAAAACAGTGTTTTGGCTACAGAGGACAAACTAAAGGTAAAAAAGCTTCAAAAAATTTTTACCGTATGTCTACAGGTGTTGTCATCTTTAGTAATTTTTTTCAAATAAAAAAACTTACAATAACCATTGAAAAATTGCGATGTTCACATCTGCCCCCTGTTCACATGTGCCCCCATCTCCCCTATAAATTAGAAACAGGGAAAACTGATAACCTCGTGTGTTCTGGCTTCAATCACTTGATTAACGAATTAGGCAAAACTTTGCAATATAATTGTAAAAATTCAACAAAAATATTAAGTACACATTTCAATCAGAATTTTAACCTCTACAACATCTGTAATTGACAATGTTTTTAATAGAGTTAGTTTTTTTTTTAGATATTATGGTAATTAATAAAAATGTGTTTTTTGACTATAAATATGTACATATCTTCAACCACTCACCTAGTAAGAGGGGGAAACATTCATTCTAGACTTAAAGTAAAGGGATTAAAACAATTTCCAGCTTTCCCCTAATTAATTCCAAATGCGGCCCTTTTTTCCTCCCCTACCATTGGTCTATAAAGAGTTTTAAAGACTTTAAAATTCTATGCACTCTAAGTTTTTTTTTTTTTTGGGGGGGGGGGGATGCCAATTTCGAGTGGGAAGAAAAATCTTGATTATTTATTGTGACAATAAAATGACACAGAACAGATATATATTTTAATTTAAGCAGTTATAAAGAGTTTTGAAACTAAGTATTATTACTGTGAGAGGTGAAGAAAACGGGGAAACGAAATTTTGAAGGTGAAATTCAGATAAAATTTTAATGAAATGGATATGATGGAATGAATAGTTAATGAAATTCAGGACTGATTATTGATTCACTTAAAGTAATAAATACAGTAGAGCAATTTTTTTTTAACCTGTAACTGATGTCGAAGAAATTATCACATAACTAGTGTGAAGCGGTCTGTGAGACCGCTCCAACGAAAGATGAATAAAAGCCGCGATAAACTCATAGGATGTTGTTTTTGTACTAAACTTTTTGCACAGGAGTGTTATAATTAAAATTCACCTATTCAAAAGTCTCTGGTGTTAGTACTAAAGTTTCAAACGAAACAAAATTTCAGTCGTGTTTGTAGATAAACTGAAATTTGCAAGTTAAACTATGAAAATTGAAAAAAGCAGTGGTCTGGGAGACCGGTAACATCAGTTAAAGGATAAAAAAAAGTTTTAAACAGTTTAAACTTTGGTATTGTGGAGAAGGGAGTAAAAAGGGGAGGTGAAATTTCAGAAGAAAGGTTAGCAATGGAGGTTTTATCTTTATTTTTTAAATAAGAAATGAAAAGAAATGCAGAAGAGTTCCACCACCGATTAAGAAATAATATGACAGTAAAGCACTTTTAAGGACTTTAAAAAAATTTGTATGAAAATAAGCACTTTCAAGCACAAAAAAATCCTTTTTGAAAAATGCAAGTACTTTTAAGGACCGTACGAATCCTGATATATGGAAAATTTCCCGACTACAGAGTAGTCCTGCACGGGTCAAGTTGCAAAAGACACAAAACCGAATATTATACTTAAGTCAACCCGCAACTCGACCCGAACCCTCCAAAAATATTTCCTCGATCCGCAACCTGAACAGAATCAGCCAAAATAATTTTTGGCAACCTGCAACTCAACCCAGACTTATTCAACCAGAACCCGAAATAAAAGGAAAGGAAATCGTGTTTTATTGATATTATGAAATGTAATCTACAATTACATCTCTAATAACAATTTATGTTTTATGTAGGAAAATGGACAAATGTAAATACTTTAATATTCAAACATATGTGGGTATCATGCCCACAAGTATTTGAAGTGAGGACAGCTTGTTAAAAAGCGCCATCGATATTCACCATCATGGTTGATCTCAATGGCGCTTGGTGACAAGTTGTCCTCAACATGGCTCACAATCACATGACACACCTAAGTGATGTAGGATAGGTGGGGGCTAAAGTTGCGCACTTATCATTAATTTTGATTTTTAACGAACACATTGATCTAAACTTATGTGACGACTGATTAAAATGTTGTATTAAAACCTTAGGCACGTTCCACTATGTAACGACATTCTGTCAAGTTATAATTTCGTGAGAAATTGTAATTTTTAAAAAAACATTGCTCTGCGTATCTTTGCCCCAATGGTTGGGCTAAAAGTACGCAGTGATGAGGCAAAGATACGCAGTGGTCATTTTTGCCCCATTACGGCCGGATTTTGCCCCATTTTACGGCCGGATTTTGCCCCATCACTAAAATGAATGAGTAATGTAAAAGCATTAGTAAATTTCGATAGTATTAAACTGAAAATTCTAAACTAGACCATGAAAAAAATAGCGGTCTGAGATCGCAAATAGCAGTTAACCTCTAACTGTTGTGATAAAAATTGTTTCATAAATACTGTAAACGGTCTCCGAGACCGCTTAATCGTTGATTGAATAAAATGGTTGACTGACTCATAAGAGGCGGTTTCTGCGCTGAACTTTATGCAAAGGGCTATTATAGTAAAATTTCCCGCATTCAGAAGTCTTCAGCTATACTTCTAATTTACAAAACGAATCAAAATTAAACTAACATAACTACTTAAATTGAAAGTTACAAGTTAAACTGTGAAAACTGAATATTACAGCGGTCGGTGAGACCGTTAACAGGAGTTAAGGATTAAGGTTTAAAACAAAAGCGATTCATGAAACAATATTGATTTTTAAAAGTAGGTAGGTAGATACCTACGTTCTATACTAAAAAACTTAACTAGAAAAAGGAAAATGTAGTTTACTAACTTATATTAGTTAAGTAGCTATTATATTTTATATAATACAAATTTAGAAATTGTGGAAAGCGTTGCATCTAGCTAAAACGATAGGGCAAAGTCCCGTATCTTAAACATGTGCGTATCTTTGTCCCAAGAAGGATGCGTACTTTTACCCTATTCTGCAGTATTTTGCTTAACCGGCTACGCATAAGTATAAACAAATGTGATCGAGGTAAACTGCGGCTTTTAGAAGCTAAAAATCTTTCGATCTCCACCAAAATTTTGGATTTGTAAAAATTCCCGGTACTGTTAGCTAAAGAATAAAGTGAAATTTTAAAAATATTAGATCAAAATTCGAAAATTTAAACTTACCTTATTTTCTTAGCACAAATTGCTACTTTTATCAAAAGGTTTAAACAAATGTCTAGTACACTTGAAACAAAACTGCCACGTATTGGCCAAGAGAGCCGAAATGTTACTTCATATGAAATCAGCCGATGCGTATTTTTGCCCCACTCGTATCTTTACCCCTACATACCCTGTATCTCTCTTTGTATGAGAAAGTAAAAACTCGGCATTTTATCGCACAGAAACTCACGTAAAATTAAAATGCAAATGTTTATATTTAGGTTTTTTCCAAGTCTAAGATTTTCACAAAAAATTTGAGCAGAACAATTTTTCAGATAAAATAAATACATATTTCAATATGAATGAGTTATTATTAAATTTACTCCTTAACCTTTAATTGATGTCACAGAAATTGTCACAACTAGTGTGAAGACAACTAGTGTGAAGTTGTCTGAGACCGCTTTATTGAAAGATGAATAAAAGTCACGATTAACTCATAGGATGGTGTTTTTGTACTAAACTTTTTGTACAGGACTATTATAATTACAATTCACCTATTCAAAAGTGTCTGGTGATGGTACTAAGTTCACAACGGAACAAAATTTCGGTAGTGTTTGTAATTAAACTGAAAATTGCAAGTATATAAAAAATTGCAAAACTATAAAAATTAAAAAAAAAAAAGGTGCGGTCTGAGAGACCGGTAACATCAGTTAAAGGTTAAGAAATAAAAAGTATATAAAAAATGTGATAAATTCTTTTTATTTAAAGCACAGTTAAGAACGATTTTTTCTTCTCTAGGAATAGGAAAAATGTTACCAACATTTCATTTTCATATACACGCAAACACATGTATAATATTTCTGATAGTTTTAAAACACATACCCATAATACGTGCGTATAGATGGAGAAATGCCCAATATTCAGAGTTAAAAGCATAGGAGAGAGTATGGAGGAATGGGACACCTTTTACAAAAATAAGAAAAAGAACTTTGACACAAAAACAATATTACAGTTTTGTAGAATACAAAATGAAATACTTCCTATTGTCCTTGAACAATGTACAAACATAATTTTCAGAAACAATTTTATAATTAAAGGAATGGAAATATAACAAAATTTAACTCATAAAGAAGAAATATTTACTTGCATCGTAATTTGAAATCATAATCAAGATGGATGCCTTGAACATCTCTGTGGCTGCGTGAATAGTCATTACGTCATCATTGAAGTCCTTTCTCATTGGCTGACAGTTGATACTAAGATATTTCATGTATTTTTACTATGCGAGTGGTAAATATTATACCTGATTACAGATAAAATTCTAGTAAACATGCAGATTTCTGTAGTTTTACAAAAACTAGTTTTGTAGGATTACAGATTTTTTTTTACAGTGTATATAAGTGTATTATTTTTTATTCTTATATTTACACGTATAATAGCTTATCATTTATTATAAATTGTACGAAATATTTTTATTCAGATCTGCAGTACCTTAACTTTATTCAATCTAATTAAGTTTTATGTGAAGAAAATTTCATTAAATTCCAATAAATTGTTGTATATTAATAAGAACTTTCACAATGCATCGAAATTGAGTTTGCAATATTTCATAATGCCATCACAGATATGTGAATATCAAACATTTATGTTAATTATTATTAATAATGTTTTTTGGGGAACTGCTTTTCATGCCTATCCCATTTTTTAAGTGGATCCTGCATACAAGTGTTCTGATGAAAATTTATTTTACAGCTTTCTTTAATTTCAAAATATACAGCTAGTTCGATAAATTGAAAACATTAGATAATATACATATACAAATAAATAAATAGTTAAAATTAAAATGGAGAAAAGAAAAAATAAATTATATTCCCCCCCCCCCCCTCCCTTACGAAAATGTTTACAGAAAAGGTCATTATTTATTGAAACCATAATCACTAATTCCTGACCTGTTCCTAAAATCATTTTCATTAGTAAATGTATGAAACTGGCTGGTATTTTTATTTATGTACTAAGAAATCAAACAGCTTTTCCCATTTCACCATAAAGATAAATATGTCTTTTTCAAAAAAAAGGCTCCAAATTTTAACATTTAATCTAATTTTCAACATGAGAGCGATAAAGAAAATAGAATTATAATTCAAGAAGCATGATAATAATGACAGTAATTATTTATTTTATTTACAATATTTTTTCACATAAAGTTTTGACACTTATAATGTGCCACTGATATTGTGTTCTCATTATTTTCGAATGATTTGCATTATCATATTAGTTCCGTAAATATCAGGTAATCCGTATAATGCTTGTCTGTTTCCATGTTTTGAGAATCACCCTAATTTTTAATTTTTAATTCATAAGTCAATATTTTAAAATGAAAAATGATCTAAATTTTTGTTAACTCTTATTTTGGTAATGTACGTATTTTGTACTAATACTAACTTATGATAGTACTAATAGTTTTTAATTTTCATTTTTTAAACTCATTTAAAAAAGTCCGTAACCACATCGCAGTGCAAACTGAACAAATAAAAAAGTAAAGCAATAAAATTTTAATTTTGAAGTATTAATAAGGGGAGGGGAAGTTGCAGAAACTACAAAAAAAAATTCCGAAATGTTTTCAAAATCCATAAATCTACATTCTGATAACACTTTATTCATTATTTGTTAATATGTAGTACATTTTCAATACATATGAACTGCTTTTAAACGAAGGTTTTAAAGTATTCATAGCCAACGAAGAGATCATCTTGTTGTCAGCGAGCGCTCATACTGTAACTCCAAATTCCTACCGCGGGGAAACCGGTTTTCGCCTCCGAGAAACCAAAACTTGGTGCATGGTTAATTTTGTGAGAGTGCTGTCTTTAGACTTTTGTTTAAAGGAGCTGATAATCGTACAATTGGGAGGTTAGGGGGATAATTTAGCTGATTATTTATTTATTTTTATTAGTGAGCAACGAATGTTGTTGATTGTTTTCTAAAATAAAAAGTTTTAAAGAGTAATATTTCTTACTATTTATCCTCAGAAAGTAAATTTTCACGTAGAAAAAATTTAAATTTCTTTTTACATCTGTAAAACAAAAACAAAAAACAAAAAAAAAAAAAAAACTTTAAAAATATGCAATCTGTACTTTATTTCAATATTTTACTATATGAGTTTTATTTTTAAAAACGATTTCAAATAACAGAATACTTTAAAATTATAGTACAAGATATATTTATATTTTTTGAGTGGGGGGGAGGGGGATTACAGGGGAATGAAAATCATGTCTATGAACTCAATGGATTGGTCTTTAAATTTAAATGTTTCATCATTTGGAGGTCATTAACCCCAAAGAAGTAATGATATTAGTACAAAAGTCCTTAACGGGTTAAAAATTTGTGACGCAGCACTTTACCTTATTGCTCTTTACCTTATGGCTATTTACCTTTTAAGAATTTTAAATATTGGTCTTAAAAATAATCATATCGAATTTTGAGTGACGCTGTGCTATAAATTAAAAAATATATATTTCATCATTTTCCATTTTTTTACTTCTATTTATATCCACAGGTGTCAATATTATTTTCAACATGAAAAGATATATAAAATGTATTCACCGACGCTTTTTCATTGACATCTTTCATAAATTTAAAATATGGGCTTTTAAGGAAACTTTCACTGAGCCTTTATTATGCATTGAAATGTATTTATGCAATAAATTGATTTATCTTTTGCGTCAAGCTAACCAAAAATCATATTAGATGTAAATTTCCAACTGGGCGAAAAATGTCCGGACCAGGATTCGAACCCGGAATCTCTTGGCTGAAGCCGCCAGTGCTCTACCATCTGGGCTATCCCGGACGAATCTGGTGGAACTTTTTCACCCAGCTAACCTTAATGATTACAGTATCTGGTCTGAAACCTGGTTCAGCTCAACAGAATAAATCACAGGTAATGGAACTCCAATAATCACTGGATGCGTAATTACACTAGATTAATTTTAATCTAGAATAATTAGTAAATCTTAGAATAATTGTGTTAAAATTAATCTAGTGTAACCAAAAATCGTAAGTAAAATAAGTGTAAATATTTTCTTCGCGTCATAGTATCCGAACTAAATTAAATGTATGCAAGTCGGACAGAATGCAAAAAAATCTTTATATAAATTTAACTTATGATTTTGGATAGCGTGATGCAAAATATAAATCAGTTTATTGAAATAGATACATTTAAATGCATAATATAGGCTCAGTGGAAGTGTGATACAAAAATAATTTGGATTGAATTTTAAAACAAACCTTTTAAAGTCACATCAAGATGTACTCATATTTTCATATCATTTCTTTTAAAACCCATATTTTGAATTTATCAGAGATATGAATGAAAAAGAATAAATTATATATCTTTTTTCACGTTGAAAATAATGTTTGCATCTGTGACTATAAAAATAACAAAAATGAAAATGATGAAATAAGAAAAAAATATTTTTTAATTAATGTCATGTCATAACGATATAAAACTCTATATGAAAATCACTTGAAACATCAAACTAACTTAAGATTTACTCAAAGTTGCAAAAATACGTTTACAAGGTCAATAAATGGCTTTATATATTCAGATCGACGTGTTTCATCGCTCTGACGGCAACATTCTGTACCCCGGAGCAGTTAAACAATGAAATAAATAAAATATATGACATCACAAGAATCAATGGCTAAAGAAAACACAATAAATAAATTAATTATCAGCATGAAGAATAATAAGAAAAGTAATTTCAATGTACAAAATTCTAAGTTATTCTCTTTGCAATATTTTCCTGGTTTCTTCACAGGATTGAAATATAAACTGAGTAAATACAATATGTCCATTATTGCAAGATCTTTCGTAAAATTAAAAAACATAGTATGTAAGGAAATAGATCCAATAGAACCAAATCAATTATCAGGGGTATATGAAATACCTTTCACCAAAGAAGATGGAACAATGCAATTTTATGTAGGAATGACAAACGAAAAGCTTAAAACTAGGATCAAAGAACATTAGAAGACATCAAATACAACGAGAAAAACAATAGCTTTGACCAGACTATATAACAAAGAACCTTTACAGGATCAGGATCACTCTGCCAGGGAGCCAACCAAAAATGGCATAGGCATGAACCCCTGACAGAAAAGTACCCTCTGCGACCTGCAAAACCACAGCTGGGAAATAGCCCAAGAAATACAATGACAAAAAATAAAAGTAAAACTCACAAAGAGCGCCCTGGCGCTTGAAAAGTGGTTAAAATAAAACAAAGATTAAAAATAAAAATTTATATTTTATAAACGAAAAATTAGATCCTTCGAAAAATGAGATCCTGAAGAACCTTTACAGATTAATTTTTAAAATAATAGAATAATTTATCCATCAAGATTTTATTTGCCATCAATTATCCGAGAATCATTAGAGGCCTTTTTACGCAATGAGAATACATGCATTGATTCAGCCTCCATGGAGCTACCTAAAATTTGGAAAGAGATGCTCTTCAGAATAATGAAACAATGGTACTAAATAATTCACTTTCACAAATATCTACCAATACTACAGTTAATCAAGCAGGACGGTCGTTCTGCCAAGCTGAAAAAAAAATGCTAACCTCGCCAAACAAACAAACGCCAAGAATAAAACGCAAGACACCGTAACTGCTTATTATACTGAAGACAACTTCTCCATGTTAAATCGACCAAACATGCCAGCGTAAAATTTCCCATATCAAAAGAACAAATCATCGCAGAAAAATAAAACCAAAACCAGAAGGACCTAATGGAAAAGATCTTCAATTTGAGACAATGAGCGCGTTCACGGACCGCACCCTGGGTTCCCCAGGTTTACCACGGGTAACCCGAAGCGTTCAGAGACCGACATCACGTGACTTTTTCCGAGTTCTCCGTAGCGTTCAGAGCCGGAGATTACCCAGATTTCGGGGAACCCACATTACCTGAAAAATTTTTTGGGTAAAGTGATCACGTGGTTGGGAAATCTGATTTGTTTACCATTTTATAGCTTAACTGTGACTGTTAATCAGAATAGCACTGTTTTGATCAGTTTTATCGCACATTGTTACTGTTTTTTCATATTACAAAAATAATAATAAAAACATATCTGGTCTAAGTTTAACTTTTAGATAAGTTAGAAGATAAATGTAAATTTTGCATATGATAAATCAGTTCACGCTTGGAAGCCTAAAATGGCTAGCAAAACCTGCATTTTTAAAAATATCGTGAAAGATTACCTCTGTTTTTAAAGGCTATCAATTTTCTGACCAATGAGAAAGCTACATAAACGCCTATAAAGCGCTCTCATTGGTCAGAAAATAGATAGCCTTTAAAAACAGAGGTAATTTTTCACGATATTTTTAACAGTGTGTGATACATATTTGTTGCGATAGTATTCCCCATAAAAATTAACTTTTGGAACAGTTTCCCATCTAAAAAAAAGTGATAATTGAATCTATTTGCACTGTCGAAAGTGCAGCTGCCGCCATATTTGTAAATGTAAATAAAAAAATCCCGCAACATTACCCGAAAGTGTTCAGAGCCGTTTTTACCCAACCTTACACCGAGAAACCAGTATGACATCATTCCCCAATTTTCCGAGTTACCCGTGTTTCGGTCTCTGAACGCGCTCCAAATGTATCCTCATAAATTAATTATAAACAGAGATATATATTTTTAAAAATAACGTCGAGATACTGAAAATGACCAATTTATTTTCTTCGTCCAACCTTATGCTTCAATCGAGGTAGAGACTTAAATAATGGACATAAAAAGTAAGGATTGCATTTTTGGACAGATATTTACTCAATCTACGTGCTTTTATGAAATTCAGCTTTAAAAACACAAATTTTCTATTCTTAATTAGCGAAAAACTGTTAATTAATTCTAAAGTTTATAAATTATGCCAAACAGCGATAAACCCGCCAAACCATTTTAGAACTCTTATACTATTCTTTTATATTATCCTTTTGCATTGATTTCATCGAAGAAAACTATGGCCGAGATCCAGATAGATTTTTCGCTGTTAGCGAAATGAGTTTGACCAATCAGAAGCCAGAATGTTTGAGAATTTTTGCTGTTTCTGGATCCCGGCCTATGTCATAAAAGTTTTGAGTCATTTTCTTGGTGCCATGGATGAAGTGCAATGTTTACAGAAATCTAGGCTGGGATCCAGATAGCTTTTTCGCTGTTAGCGAAACGAGATTCACCAATCAATAGCCTGCATTACTGCAAACAGCGAAAAGTTCGCAAAAGTGCAAGCTTCTGATTGATGAATCTCGTTTCGCTAACAGCGAAAAATCTATCTAGATTGCGGCCAATTATGTTGAACACAATGGAGGATATTCCAAATATGGGGTCGAGGCTAAAAAAAGTCACGTGATACCGGTAATTTACACAAGGAACTTCTAACTGATAAGAATGGAAGATGCTACTGCTTTGCCTGATGAACTGTTTCATTGGCTAGCGGGAATTTACATTACACGTCTATGGAGCCTTCCCTTCTTTACGCTAGACGTTTTTACCTTGATCACGTGATCAAAACGCAGATGGAATATCCTCCATTTTGCATTTCCACATCCAGGAAGGGTATTGATGTCATAACAACAGTGCATATTCGAAACTATTTAAGGCATTGATTCTGAACTCCTTTGCTATACATTTCAATATTAAAGAAGTTATTGTTTCAATAGTTTTAGTACTTTTCTCTATTGCTCATTCTAAAACACAAATATCGAAATTTAACCAACAGCGCTCAGAAACTATAGCGCGTAGAATATATAGTGTTGAAATCGGCTAACCCTGCAATACTTAAAAAAGCTCTAAAATATTGTATCCCTTAAATGTGCAATGATACTGCTGCCACATGCAGATTGCAGTGACATCTGCAGGATATTTTCTACAACTGCAAGAAATTGCTAGTCTATACAATGTAATAATAGTAATACGAAAATCCCGCAGATGTCGCTGCGATCGACACTTGAAATTTTAGCAGTATCGTCGCACATTTAAGGGATACAAATTTTTCGAACTGTTTGGATAGCATATTTTCACACTAGGTTTTCTAGGCGCTGTATCAGAAACAACACCATAACAGAGAGCCTTTATACATAAAAGTGGTGATATATGCACAGGAGACATGCTCATTTTAAGTTTTTGTCGAAAGTACGGCAATCCTCTTTCTTGAATAGAGGATATTCAATCTACGTTATGATCACGTGGTCAAGGCAAGAACGTCTAGCGTAAAGAAGGGAAGGCTCCGTCTACGTAATGTAAATCCCCGCTAGCCAATGAAACAGTTCATGGGAGAAAGCAGTAGTACACTGTTAAAAATATCGTGAAAAATTTCCTCTGTTTTTAAAGGCTATCTGTATTCTGACCAATGAGAACGCTTCATAGGCGTTTATGTAGCGTTCTCATTGGTCAGAAAATAGAGAACCTTTAAGAACAGGGGTAATTTTTCGCGATATTTTTAACAGTGTAGTTTCCTGTTTCCCTTCTTATCAGTTAGAAATTCTTTGGGTAAATTACCGATACCACGTGACTTTTTCAGCCTTGAACCCATATTTGGAATATCCTCCATTAGAAGATACGCGTATGGACGATCTCTATTAGACTAGGGAAATAATTCAACATGCATTAGCCTGACGATAATGGCATGCTCGCAAAGAACTTTAACGATTTGTTTTTATCACTTTTACCAATAAACATTTATTGGCCGTATGTCGCTACTTCGTTATAGAGACACACTTGTTCCTAATTAGATACCGGCCTTAATGTATCAAAATACGGAGTTTGCTTTCTGTACTATTCCTGAGCTCAGTTATAGCGTCAAGAAATATAGGTCGGGATCCAGGTACATTTTTGCAAACAGTGAAAAGTTAGCAAAAATTCTGGCCTCCGATTGGTCAATCTCGTTACGATAACAGAGAAAAATCTACCTAGATCACGGTCATAGTGTGGGAACCGGCTATTCCAGTAATGCTTTAAAAAGTGCTAAAAATTGAATCCCATAAATATTGAAAAATACTGAATGACAAATGTCGATAGGAGCAACATTTTCTAGGTCTTCTCTGAGCGAAACGTTTTCTTTTGAAATAGTTACGTTGGAATTACCATAAGTCGCTGTAATCGAAATTCGTCGTTCAGCCTCGTTCAACATTTATCGGATACAATTTTTTAGCACCTTTTTAATAAGCCAATTTTTAAACTATATCTTCTAGAAGCTATAGCTCCGTTATAGCGTCTAGATTATATGTTGTAGAAATCGACTATCCCAGCAATACTTAAAAAAGCGCGGAAGTATTGAATCCCTTAAATGTACAATGATGTCGAATTCCAAACAGTCGGCATCGGCATCTGCAGGATATTTTTTAAAGAAGAAAGAGACATGCGTAATGCACCGCTACAGCGTCTAGAATACATAATGTGGAAACTTGCTATCCAAGAACCGCTAAAAAGTGTATCCCTTAAATGTGCACTGACGCTGAAATCCAGGGAGATGATCGCAGCGACATCTGCGATATATTTTCAACTTTCAAAGTAAACATCGTATTATTACAGCGGGTTTGACGCCAAGCACATATGTCAGATGTATGTTAACAAAACGTAAAAATATATATATATATATATATTACAGCGTCTAGACCAAATTGTCTTGGATTTTTGGGAAATATCCTGCAGAAATCGCTGTGATCGACTGATTGGATTTCCACACTATAGATTCTAGACGCTGTAGCACCGCGGTAGCCTGTCTTTTTCGTTTGCCTCGAAGTAGATATAGATGACGTCATTTGAAGCTGTTCCTAAAGTGTGGCCAGCTCATCACGTCACACGGAGTTGATTATCTGTACACGGCAATGGACACGAAAAAAAATCGGCGCACCGCTTTGTACTAATCATCGTGTAAAGATGATCCAACGCCGTGTGACTTTTAAACGTCATGAACTGGCCTATTATGTCATTGGTCACGCTAACACCCTCCCCCTTGCGTCCGCCATATATAGTGGCATATTGCACTGGAGACTGCTAAATGGGCTGCTATCGGTCAAAATCAAGAGAGAAAGGGGCAGAAGAGGGGGAAATAACTCGTTTTTTTTTGGTATGTAGTTTTTCACACGGGAAGATTGACATGTCTGCTCCTCTCCTTTCATAGCTTCATGATGGTGAAATAAACCAACGCCCCCTAGATATTTGAGAAAGTCTTGACACACGTCACGAAAACATCACACAAAGCAGGCAAAGCAAAGGAAAAAAATCATTCATTGGCTCGTGGATATGAACGAGCCAATGAATGATTTTTCTTCTTTGTTTTGCCTGCTTTGTGTGATATTTTCCTGACGCGTGTCAAGGCTTTCTCGAATATTTAAAGGGCGTTGAATAGGCCGGGATCAAGATAGATTTTACGCTATTCGCGAGATGAGATTGATCAATCAGAAGCCTGCATTTTTGAAAACTTTTTTATGTTTGCAGTAAACACCGAAAAGCCTGCAAGGATGGAGGCTACTGATTGGTCAATCTAATTTTACTAACAGAGTAAAATTTATCTGGATCCCGGACATTAACTTTGGTTGGTTAAGGCGATTTTGAGTAAAATCAAATCAGAAAATCAATGTTTTTTAACTTTTCTGGTTAGTTTGATCGAAATCTTCCACGTCTATTACTGAAAACTGAGTTACTGTACTTTGGACAAAAATTTGAATATGAGTACACGACTTGTGCATATATCACCATTCTTACATATAAATTTACTCTGTAATGAGCATGATTCTAAGCGCAGCTGGTTAAATTTGAGTGTCTGGGTATTAGAGAAAGCAATAGTGGCCCACCGTGGCTGAGTGGATAAGACACCAGCTGCTAGTCGCTTGAGAGCGTAGGTGGTTGGGCGGGTTCGAATCCCGCCGTGATCCCCACGTGATCTGATATATATGTGTTCAATAAAACAAACAAACAAACAAGCAATAGTGAAAGGTACAGTTGCCATGGAAACAACGACTTCTTTAATTCGTATAGAAAATTAATGAATAGTTGTAAATTATTTAGTTTAAAATGTAGGCAAATGCTCTGAAAATATCAATAGCTCCCATCTAGTATTTTACTAAAGTAACTTAATATATTCACATGATGTATAAGTTGATGCAACTCTTAGCTAATGAAAATTCTGCAACAAGACTTATGTAGGTACATCTTTTCAATGATTAATTCAAAATTCTAAGAGCAAAACGAAGTTCTTAAGCGCTCTTCCTCCCCCTCCCTCCCCTCAAAAAAAGAAATACGATAGAAAGATATAAGTATTTGGATAACTTCAGTATTTCTGTGATCTTTTGTCAGAGTTTAGAAAAGGTGTCTGGGTATTAAAAAAAACATAAAACAAAATTTGACGAACGATAAGACTATAGATTTCAGGAAATTTTTAACTGGAAAAAATTTAATTCTAATGTTTATGCGGCTTTAATAATAGACTATTAAAGATAATCAATTTACGGGAATTTTTATACGAAATTATATTCTCACATTTATGCAAATAGGTATGGATAAACAGACGTGAGTAAAATTACATATTTATTCTTTCTTCTCTATAACACGATCTAAATGAAGATGAAGTTATATGTACAGTTTATATCTTTAAATTTTTAGATTTTTTTATCAAAAATGTTTCATCATCATGTCTAGAATTGCTGGATTTACTTCTTTAGACAGATCTTCGATTCTTTAGATGCCTGAGGGGCTTCATTCTCGGATTATCCGTAGGTATTTGTAAAGGTAAATTTATTTTGCAAAACCGTCAGCAAAAAAAGTTAGAACAAACAATTAACTGAAAGACTAACTGTAAATATATATTTTATTTTGACTCTATTTGATTTTTACTAAATTTTCATCCTTCATAGAAAATTTTAAGGAGATATAAATTGAGAAAGACTTATATTTTGAAAGAAGAAATTGACTTTCCTTACTTTTAAATTATTAATTACTCTTAAAAAATGAATGATAGGTAAACAAAATGTATGCTATTGTGTTTGTTCCCTGCTTATAAAGGCTATACAAGGACTAATTTTAGTGAGTAGAATTATTTCAATTATATATAATCTGTTTAAAAAAAAGAACTGATATCTACTAAAAAACAACTTTTCAAAAGTAAAAAAAAAAAAGAAAAGAAAAAAGGGGAAAGTTGTGGCTAAAAAATAGTGTAATATCAAATTTCCAAGCTTATATTATGGCACTTATTTAACATTTTTTATTAAAAATTTACCATACGTAAGTCGAGTACCTAAGTATGCGTTGATAGAAAGCCTTTTCTCCTTTACTAAATACATCATAACGTGTTTCTGAAAATAATTTTTTTTTTAAATTATGCATGATGGGCTTGGCGGCCATCTTTCCATATTTTACACAAATTTCTAAGCAGACAAGCTCGTAATATGTTTGCATTATTAAGAATTTTGAACTTCTAGTTTTGGCTACAGACCGACAAATTAAGAAAGTCTTTTATTTTGAAAAAAAAAATGATTTTTACTGCTTTAACTAATTAATTAACCCCCTCCAAAAAAAAGAATCATAAGATGAAACCTGAAGTTACTTCAACTTTATTTTAAGACACAAATTTCTAGGCACTCATTTCCATAAATTAAAAGCATAAAATGTTTGCTTTAGCAACAATTTCGAATTTCCGATCTCAACAATGTACTTGTGTGATTAGAAATTTGTGTAAAATATGGAAAGATGGCCGCCAAGCCCATCATGCATAATTTAAAAAAAATTAATTTTCAGAAACACGTTATGATGTATTTAGTAAAGGAGAAAAGGCTTTCTATCAACGCATACTTAGGTACTCGACTTACGTATGGTAAATTTTTAATAAAAAATGTTAAATAAGTACCATAATATAAGCTTGGAAATTTGATATTACACTATTTTTCAGCCACAACTTTCCCCCTTTTTTTTTTTTTTTTTTTGCTTGGCTTTTTTTTTTTTTTTTACTTTTGAAAAGTTGTTTTTTATTAGATTTCATTATACATGAGACTGCGTGATTTTTATTTAACAGTTTTCAATTTAAATTTTTTTATATCAAATTTTGTATCATTATAGATCTTGAGAATCAAGATCAGATCTTGTCGCCGTCAAATCGATTAACATGTCGATCTGAAAAAATAAAGGTATTTACTTGCCTTGTAAATGTATTTTTATCACTTTTAGCAAATATTAAGTTAATTTGATCGCAGCGTTACTCAAAATTTGATATCATTATTTTTAAGACCCATGTCTGAAATCCTAAGAAGGCGGTAGCGGTGAGCGGTATTACTTCGAAGGCATAAAAACCAATATTCATTTAGATTGAAGACAAAAAGGTTTTATTTGCTAAGACAAACAAATTATCTCTTGGCTAAATAATTGGTAGTTATATACAACACAACAATTTATAATAATTGTTGTGTTGTATTAATATTGTTATATATTAATACAACACAATATATTGTTAGTAATAATTGTAACAATATTGATAATGTTGAAATGATTAGATGCAAAGTCAAAACAAAGTTTATGAGAAGGTGGCAGTTTGTTGCATAAGTACCTTTGAGAAAAATACTGAATATTGCTTCACTGCAATTAAGAGGTTAGCTGATCAATGTTCTTTGAGGTTTATTAATAATCAGTAGACGATTGTTCTTTCTAGAGATAAAGATCTCTGTACTGCTATGGCACCTTGTACCAATATCGCAATTACCTTTTATCTGTTACCGGCCTGGACGCCGTCTCTTAGCCGTCTCGGCTGTTATTTCACCCGGGTCGGTTACCCGTGAAACCTAGAGTTCACCCCGGAGAGATTTTACCTCCGTTTTTCGGGTCCAACCTGAATGCAACTCTCTCTGGAGTCCAGAAATTTTCTAACTTTCTAAAAATCATCCTCGTGTCTTATATATTCAAATTATCTTGTTCTAAAACAATAGTAAGTCTCTTAGCCACTCGCCGTCTTATCCTGTCAAAAATCTTTGACAGCTGTTCACTGAGTCGTCGGCCAAGGGGCCGTCTCCATCTTTGCACACGGAGCCTGCGAGAGGAAATCTTCTCGTGGGAAAATATGTTTGCTATTTCTCACGCGGTGCATCAAAGACACCACCGGTGGTCCCTTGCATTAGCGAACTGTCATAGACTGTCAAACGTAGTAGATAGATGGTGATCGACTGGTTCGTTTTATCTTACCGTTCAGATTAGTGAACTTAGCTATATTTTTGCTCTGCTGTGGAAACACATTATATTTTCCCATATAGTGAATCTGTGCCACTGAGGGTTTTCTGCAGGGAACATTGTGAGACCGTCCAAGTCTTTACACGCATATTTAAAATTCTTAGAGCCATAAGGTAAAGTGCTGCGTCACAAACTTTTAACCCGTTAAGTGATTTTGTACTGATAGTGTATATACAACTAAAAGTGGACGAGATTAGTGACATTATTTTTTTTTCAATTTACGAATATTTCATATCTGAATACGAATCATTTCAACAAAATGCTGAGGTACTATATAAAAATCGAAATTATGCAAATACAGTGAAACCTCTCTGTAAGGGCCAACTGCCGTTCCATCGAAAATTGGCCCTTATAAGGGGTGGCCCTTGAATAGGGTGACCAAATTTTTCATTTCTCTTTCTTTTTATCCCTCGATTTTTAAAATCTTCTGATTCTTTCAGTAAGTTCTCTTTGTTTTTAACAATATTGTTTATTTGATTCTTGCAGCGATTAAGCTGTGAAGCCAATTTTCTTGCAGATGTTCCTTGATCATGACAATTAAGAACTTTGATTTTGTCATTCAAATCCAAATGTACTCTTTGGATTGATTTTGGTGCCATAATTTTAAATTTTACATAAGCCTTAGCATAAAATTTCTAGTGTAAAAATTGTGCTTCAATGTGCATTCACAGTTTTAGTAAATGTGGAATGAGTTTTCCTAGATAACCTATTATCCTTTGTGTGCCCACAACAAAGGGGCAAGTTTTCCCTCCAACCCAACCCCTACAGGTTGAAAGATCAAACAAAGTATGAGGAAGACCTGTTTGTCTCACTTATGGAAAAGTTTGTGGTCCTTCATTGTGTTACTAAATCTTCCCCATCTCCCCCTGCCTTCTTTGAAGCAAGTGCAGTTGTTTGAACTCTTATGTTTTGGTTCAGGAATTCAATACACCTCTTTAGGATTTAAGGCACATGTGAAAAAAATGGCCTTTTTGAGGGGTAGGTGCGGCCCCTAATAGGAGTAAATTTAACATTATGTCTATGGGGAAAATTCTCGTTCCTTAATATATTGGCCCTTAATAGAGGTGGCCCTTGAATAGGGGTTGCCTTTAAAAGAAGTTTCACTGTAATTATAACCGTGTTTAAGTTTTATTTAATTATGAAACATCAAATTAGCTAAAGGTCGCCAGGAAGCCTTTTAGAAGTTACTTTGATCAATACGATAACGTGTTTTCTATAAAACGATTTCCAGATTAAAAAGCATTATTTCACGTTGATTTAATTTGCATATTTTACTGTTAGTATTTAACCTAAGCTCTTTTTCTTTTCTTTTTCTACTTTTATTTTTAGTTCAAGGTTTATATAATTTTGCATTACATTGATATATATTAGAACAAGGACTTACTACTTTCTATTCTTTATTATAACATGCAATTTACTCTTTCTGATTAGCTAATTAAATTGCGAATAATTATTAGTCTTGGAAATAATTTTTTTCACGACCCTCATTTCTCAGAAAGAATATGCTTCTATTTTATCTAACTGAGATTTTTTTTTTTGTAAAAGAAAATATTTTTCGTTGTTGATAGTTTTATTTCATATGATGATGGAACACAATGTTGATAGATCAAATTGTTTTTAATGCTGTAAGTGCATGAATTATTTTTATTAAATATAAATTAGACAACTGACAGCCCAAATAAAAATTCGCGTTTCGTATTTTTTTAAACATATTTATTTACCTAGATGTATTCAACAATCTAGCAACCTATCCGTATTTGAGACGTTTTATAAGTCGAACTGCACATCTGTAACTAAACAGATTTTCGATAATTAAAATAATAAAACTTTGTAAAAAATCACCATAAAATTAAAACAAAACACAGGACGCGTTTCGAGCTAGAAACATAACAGCTCGTCATCAGCTAAGCATACACGTGTCCGAAAACGGTGTATGCTTAGCTGATGACGAGCTGTTATGTTTCTAGCTCGAAACGCGTCCTGTGTTTTGTTTTAATTTTATGGTGATTTTTTACAAAGTTTTATTATTTTAATTGCTTCATATCGCCAGTTTTCGGTGCTGTTTCGCTGTATTCAAGATTTTCGATAACTTTATTGGGGATACCATTTGTGTGTGCGCGTATGTTTCTATGTATCTATCATGATTATGTCCTATCATTTTACAATATGTACATCAGATGCATAAAAGACACAAACTTGTAAAAATCATATTCATGAAATGTAAAAATATAATTATGCACAGGATTAAAAAATGCAAAAACGAAAGCATTCATAGAATTGCTGAAAATTTAAAATAATTTTATTTTAATAGTTTAAAATAAGTAGCAAAAGTTACAATATTGTACGTACACTCGTAAAGTATCCTTAACTTTCGAAACACGATCAGAATGTTGAAAGTTAAATGTCTTTTACTCTTTCCGGCAGAATTCACCCGTACGTCTCTTTTTTATTGTTTTAACCTTTTGAAACATTCATGAGCTGTAGCGAAATCTGAAGCTCCCTAAAGTCAACTCACAAAAACATTGTTGAGTTAGTCTCCCGATATATAAAGTACAAGTTTCCGGTGTGTTGATTGTTTCTGTCTCTGTTTTCATTGATACATTTTCATTCTTACAGATAGAAAAACACTATACCTTTTATTATGAAATTCAAAAATTAATTAGATGAACAAATTTGGCTTATTTTCTTCGCCTTTTATTTTATTGTATTTTTTTCACGTCGATTTTTTTTCATTTGTAAAACGCATGTTTCTTTCGCTAGTTCGGGTATCTAATTTTAATCCCTTATAGCTCACCAACTCTAGTTTAAAAAATATTTACCTTAACCATTAGAAATTTTACTATAAATACATGAAAAATAAATTTAAATTTTGTTCTCAAAATTAAATATTTCCGAAATGTATTTTGAATTTTTGGTACAAAAATTCCCCTATATAATTTCATATCTTTATGTATTTGCACTAAAGTCATTATTATTTATAGGCATAAATTAAAATTTTAATAAATTTCTAAATTTATTTATAGTTTTTGCTCTGCTTTTTATTTTTTTAAGTGCTTGATTATTTAAATTTATTGCACGTCTAATTTTAATACTTCATATCGCATCAAAATCAATTCTATACACAATAAATAATAATAATAATAATAATAATAATAATAATAAGGACTTCAAGGGATTGATTTATCCCTCGTTGCACTGAAATTACTTATTGCACGCCAGTAGGCACATTTTAGTGGAAGTGGTTTGGCACAACAGAGTGTTTTGTGGCAACCTGTTATTGTAATCCGCATAAACTTTAAATCCCATAGTTTCCACTATCCCTTAATTTGACGTGGAGTAACCTATTATATATTAGTTTTTTGACGTGTCTCAAAAAGAAAGAAAAAAAAGAAGAAGGACATACAATGATTATTTTAAAAACATGAATCAGTACTTTGAACCTTAACAATATATTGGAACTTTATGGCGATGAAAGTAACAGCTTAGAAATTCATAAAAAAAAAACAGAAAACAAACAAACAGACAGACAAACATACCCATTTTTTATCTAGATAAAATTTTTAATGAAACCATCGTCTAAACCAGCTATACTCAACCTGCGCGGCCCGTGGGTCGCATGTGGCCCGAGGCACATAATCATTAATCCATATTCTAAAAATTACTTGAGATGGGCATGAAAAGTATTTAAGACCTTCTATATTTTCATGGAAAGATAAAGTCTGTTAAATTATGTTAAAACATCTTAAATGCCATTTTCTTAGTTAAAAGGTATTTTTACATGTATCCCTTATTTCTGCTGTAATGTTGTACACATTTCTTAAGCTTCAACACTAATCAAACTTTATTTCAAAAGAAAATAAAATTTTTGCATTGAGCAAAAGACTGTACTATGATTAGAGAAAATCTCCTGATTTGTTTTTCGGCAATTCTGCATTTTTATATTACAATGTTTTATACTTCTATAACTGATATTGTTATTTAGAGTTGATGTTTGTTGTAAAAAAAAAAAAAAAAAAAAAAAAAAGGCACACAAACTTTTTACACTACTATTTCCAAACAACAAACTTCGCGATCTACTATTTCTACAACATCTGCAATAAAAATCCACCACGAAGTTTTTTGTTAGGAAATTGTGGTGTAAAATTTCTTTTTGTAACACTTATTCCGCGACAAACTTTCAACCTTATTGATAATATTCAATTTATTATGTAAATTTGTTATACTACTTTTGTTAGCTTACTATTTTAACCCTTTGCACTCGAGGGCTCCGCTGCGGAGACATAATCTTTTCTTTGCAAAATTTGTTTTTGGCACCAATAATAAAGGAAAATAAAATGTACCTTATTTAATCAGAGTATTTTTGAAATTGTGTACTTGAACTAAACTTCTTTTAAAAAAGTGGTGCCGATCGAATTAAATTTGTGTAAGAGACGCCGAGCGCAAAGGGTTAATTACGCCTTTTTAAGGATGTTGCGGCCCGCCTAACATCGGAAACGCTTGTTTGCGGCTCGCGAGTAAAAAAGGTTGGGTATGGCTGGTGTAAACGAAGCCCTTTCCAACAAGAAAAGAATTGTGAAAAACGGAGTTTCCTAACAAAAGTTAAGCATAAACATGCAAAAAAAAAAAATACCAAAGAATTTTATAACCACCTTTATTGGAAGTCGGTTATTAACGTAATGACTATCATTTGAAGCACTTAATCAAAAATTTAAGAAGAAAAAAAGATTTTTAGGCTAAAATTAGATATTTCTCAGAAGTATCTTCAATTTTTTAGCGCAAAAAAATCTTTATATAATTTCATATCTTTACTTACAGCGTGGCTCAAAACTACTATGTGATTTTAAAATTTAATAACTTTCGACTTAGTTATTTTTTCCTTTTAGGATCTGGAAACTTTGAAGGATTACAAAATTTAAAAAAAAAAAAAAAAAAAAAAAAAAAAAAAAGGAGCAGTGAACATAATTTTATTTTCAAATTCAACGCTTTGTAACATATGTTTAATGGCTTTCCATGTTTTTAGAAGAATTAACCTCCTTGGTTAGATAACAAATAATAAAAACAACAATTTTATATCAAAATGAGGGTATGAGTTCAATGAAGATTGACCTAAGTAACATTAGATTAAACTACCCCAACCTATCACGTTATAAAACTAAACCTTAAGAGAAAAAGAATAAAACACCTTCCCGTATTTATCCTACTAAAGTTTGTGTACTAAAAGAATTTCAAAATGGTGTTGACGAAATATAATCACACTATAAATTCTCGTACAAATACTCTAATAAGTACAAATACTCTAATTCCACTGATCACTTTTGCACATTTGAAACTGACAGATCAAAAAGAAAAGTTCGATCATTGACGCACACGAGTACAGACAAGAACAACATATTCCCATTCAAAACGAGGCGTCCACAGATATCATCAGAACGCTGAAATAACTTTAAAAATCCTGACAGATTTTTAATATCATTATTTAGTTTTATTTTATTCTTTAGTTCTAGTGTATTAATTTAAAAATCTAAGTTAAAACTGCTGATTGCTACACAATTCGTAGTAAATAAATCATAAATATCACATTTTCTATAGCATTTGATGAGCAGTAATAAAACGATAGTTCGTAATAATTGTATTTTACATTTATCTTTATCTTTTATTAGGCCATTTTTGATAAAAAGAATTAAAGTGCCTACTTTACAAACGATGTTACGTTCCCGAATAGAAGATTTTTTAGATTATAAAGATTTACCTGAAACACAAGACCCTGGAGATTTGATGGCTGAAAATAAACTAGAAAAATATAAACGTTGTGGATACTGTCCGAGTTTTTTAGACCAAAAAACATTTTATAAGAGTTTAAGATGTGATAATCATGTGTGTAAGGAACCTACTGCTAAAATTTGTGTGGAATGTAGTATTCAATTGTCTTCTTAATATTTTATAACATTGATACATTTATAAGTATATGTATTAATAAAAAATTAATGACTTTATACGGTTAACTAAGCACTGGCAGGAATGACCGAGCTAAGCTCGATCAAAATTAGCTTTGTTTTTATCTCGATATATTATTCCCACTGAATCATTCTTGCTGTTTTAGATACAATTAGCTTGACCCTGAGCCATAGTGATCGAAAATGAACCACTAATGGAGTTTTTTCGAACATGCGACCTAGCCCAATGCTCTTCTTGAGGCTGAAAACAATGGAATATAAAATTTAGTGAAAATCGTTAGTAATTTTTTAGATAAAATTAGCTTGACCAACGTTGATTCAAAAATGACCCACTAATCGAAATTTATCGAACATGTGACCTATTCCAATGTTTTTCACGTACTAGGAAACGGTATAATAAAAAAATTGTCAAAACCGTTTGAATCTTATTGAGATACAGTTAGCTTGACTGTCACCCATTATGAACCAAATGACCCACTAATAGAATTTTCTTGAGCGTGCGACCTAACCCAATAGTTTTCTTTTGCCCAGAAACAGTATAATACAAAGTTCTGTCAAAATCGTTTGAGCCGTTTTTTAGATACTGTTAACTTGATCCTGATTCATTAGGACCCCAAAATAACCCACTGATTGAATTTTCTTGAGCATGAGACCTAGCCCAATTGTCTTATGCCCGGAAACGGTATAAAAAAATCTTTTGTCAAAATATTTTGAGCCGTTTTATATAAAGAATTAACTTGACCCTGACCCATTGTGACCTAATATGGCCCACTAATCGAATTTCCTCGAACATGCGACCTAGCCCAATGGTCTTCTTGAGCCCAAAAACGATAGAATACAAAATTTAGTCAAAATCGTTGGAACCGTTTTCTAGATAAAATTAGCTTGACCCTGACCCATTGTAACCCAATATGGCCCACTAATCGAATTTTTTTGAGCATGCGACCAAGCTCAATGGTCTTCTCGAGCCCGAAAACGATAGGATACAAAATTTGGTCAAAATCGTTGGAACCGTTTTCTAGATAAAAATAGCTTGTCCCACAGTGACCCAAAAATGACCCACTAATTGAAATTTCTCAAGCATGTGACCTTGCCCAATAGTCTTCTCCTACCCGAAAACGATTACAAAACGGGATACAAAATTTTGTCAAAATCGATTGAACCGTTTTCTAGATAAAATTAGCTTGACCCACAGTGACCCAAAAATGACCCACTAATCGAATTTTTTGAACATGTGACTTAGCCCAATGGTCTTCTCGTAATCCAAAACAGTAAAATATAGAGTTTAGTGAAAATCGTTAGAGCCGTTTTTTAGATAAAATTAGCTTGACCCTCAGTGACCCAAAAATGACCCACTAATTGAAATTTCTCGAACATGTGACCTAGCCTACTCTAGTCTTCTCGTACCAGAAACCGGTTGGATACAAAATTTAGTCAAAATCGATTGAGCCATTTTTTAGATATAACTAATTTGGCTCTTACCCAAAATGATCCACTAATAAAATTTTCTCGAATATGTGACCCAGCCCAATGGTATTTTCGTGTCCGAAAACGGTAGGGTGCAAAATTTAGTCAAAATTGTTAGAGCCGTTTTTAAGATAAAATTTACATACACACACACAATTTTTGCTCGTATTATAGTATAAGATTATTATTTTAAAAATATTGAACTTTACCTAACCAATTAAATATATTATTTAATTTAAAGATAAATGACTTTTAAAAGTATATTAAATTCTCTTTTAAACGCCGTTGGAAGAAAGTTTTTATCTACTAATTTCGCCAAGATATGATAGTTTGAATAAAACACCATATTTTGACAATTTTTTAAGAACTTTTGCTTTTTTTATTATATTAAGAATACTCTTGTTTTTATAATCATTCTATAAAATTAATATTTTTTTACACTATCTGAGGTTTGGATTAAAAAAAAATCTTTTAAATCGGATAATTTAATCCTAAGATATTAATGGTTAACACACGGGTACTGCAATGTGCTCCTGAATCGGGAAGCCGTGATAGTACTTCTAATCTAAGAGCTAGCAACGTTTTCGTCACCTGATTTAATAAGGCTCACTCTTCTATATGCTTCCGTTTTGTGGTGTAGTACGTTTGCAGACGGTCTGGCTGGCGGGAGACGTTGCGTTTACCTGCGGCAGAAGAGGTTATGCAGATCAAAAAACTTCAAAATTAAGTCATTTTTGCAAGGCTCATTTTTCTATGTGCTCTTCCATTTAATGGTGTAGTACGTATGCGGACGGTCTGGCTGGCGGGAGACGTTGCGTTTACCTGCGAGAGAAGGGGTTATGCAGATCAAAAAACTTCAAAATTACGTCATTTTAGCTTGATTTTTGTTTATAACATTTGTTTCTACTAACTATATATGATATTAATCCATTATTGCCAGAAGTTGCCAATGTTGCTAAGACCCTGCCAGATCCACATTTATAGGTAATATATTACTCTATGGCTATCAGACAACCTGTAATTAATTTCTAAGACACAAATTCGGTTGAATTATGCCAGGCGGTTTTAAATATGGCAACGAAAGTGGCTGTTCGAAGAGTGGTTTATAGTTTAAAAATCATAAGTCATCTTCACGTCATTTTAGCAAGCTTAAAAATTACAAGATATTGCTCTTTGGCTAACAGACAACATATAATTAATTTGCCAGACACAAATTAAGTTGCAAAGTTAATGCCAGACGCAAGCAAAGTTAAACAGGCAATTTCGTTGCCATATTTAAAGCCACCTCTCATTAACTTTGCAACCCAATTTGTGTCTGGAAAATTAATTATAGGTTGTCTGTTAGCCAAAGAGTAATATCATGTTATTTTTAAGCTTGCTAAAATGACGTAAAGATGACTTATAATTTTTAAACTGTAAAACCACTCTTCAAACAGGCACTTTCGTTGCCATATTTAAAGCTGGCTGCATTAACTTTGCAACCGAATTTGTGTCTGGCAAGTTAATTATAGGTTGTCTGATAGCCAAAGTGTAATATGTTGCAATTTTTAAGCTTGCTAAAATGACGCGAAGATGACATGTTTTTTACTTATAAATGTGGATCTTGCAGGGTCTTAGCAACGTTGGCAACGTCTAGCTATAATGGATTAATATAACAAATAGTTAGCAGAAACAGATATTATAAACAAATATCATGCTAAAATGACGTAATTTTTAAATTTTTTCACCTGTATAACCCCTTCTCCCGCAGGTAAACGCAACGTCTCCTGACAGCCAGACCGTCCGCAAACGTACTACACCATAAAATGGAAGAACATACGAAAAAATGACGTAATTTTGAAGTTTTTGACCTGCATAACCCTTTCTCCCGCAGGTAAATGCAACGTCTCCCGCCAGCCAGACGGTCCGCAAGCGTACTACACCATAAAACGGAAGAACATATAGAAAAATGAACCTTGATAAAATGACGTAATTTTGAAGTTTTATGACCTGCATAACCCCTTTTCCCGCAGGTAAACGCAACGTCTCCTGACTGCCAGACCGCCCGCAAACGTACTACACCATAAAACGGAAGAACATATAGAAAAATGAGCCTTGATAAAATGACGTGTTTCTTGACGTTGCTAGCTCTTAGACTATTCTCTTGAGGGATAGACAACCACAGACACAACGTAAAAAATTTATAATTTTAATCTAGCTATTATATTTATATGTGATTCGTGTTATTTTATTTTGAACTCTCTGGAGTATGTTCTAAGCCAAAAGAAAGTAAAAATGTGATACTTGAGAGATTTGTGTCCCGAGCCAACTTAACCAAAAACACATGTAGGTATTGGAATTTAAACTACATAATTTGAAATATATATACACAAAAATTTTCCCTCTCTCTACCAAAAATAAATAAAACAAGTAAAAATTAATTTAAAAAAAATTAAAAAAAAACGACTGCCGCGAACTATTAAATTATTTTTCATCAATGTGAAACTATTGGGTCTTTCGAAAAGTCGTCTCCGTTTAAGAAAATCAATTCGTAACGGAAAATTCTGCCCGGTAATTTTTAGACATTAGATATTGGAATCAATGTCTAATAATTAAATGATAAAATTTTCCGGTACGAATGGATTTTTCTAAACGGACACGACTTTCCGAACGACCCAATATTTTTTACATTACTTACCTATTTTTTTTTATTTACCTGTATTGATGACTTTTAAGTTGTGTTTAATTGTTAGTTCCTATCTATAAACACTGCTTTGATGAGGCCTATAGATGTCTATAGAGGTTAAAATTGCAGTAAAGCTAGAGATCCTACCTACACAACTTAAAGGTTGTGTAATATTTAAACGGAGCTTCTGACTATAAAATAGTCAGTGAAACATCGTCTTCATTTTGAAAGATCTATCCAATGATATGCAACGCAATAGGGTGCGTAAATAAATTTTTCCTCTCTACCACCATTTTTTATTTTACGGCCATCATTTTGAATTTATAAAAACAAAATCTAGCCTATAACCATCGGACGGTTAAGACAAATTGATAGAGACCTCATCCATTAAAATCCATCCAGCCGTTGGGATGTTTCAAGTGTATAAAGAAATCCACATACCCAGATACGCGTGAAACACATAACCCTTCTTGGCAGTCGGGCAATAAATAAAAAAGTAAGTATAAGAAAGCACAAGGTTACGGCGTCTTCACCTCATGCTTTAATCGGTCTCTGGATATGTTTTACAAATTTGGCTGCGATTCAATGAAATAAAGGATTATCCAAAAGTATATTTACGATGTTAAGTTCCATTAAAATAAACGTCTTCAAGTGTAAACAGGTGAATCAAACGTACAGTCACGCATTTCTTGCATGCCCATGCGTTTAGATGTCATGCATTCAGAGCTGAAAACGATCAAAGCAGTGTATTTTAAATCATTTATAAACGTCGTGTTTTCTTTAAATTTGTCGGTGTCAAAACAACATTTTTGTTATATAAATAATATATCATGCTCAATATATTTAATTTTTATTATTAATTTCCTCGAGGCCTTTTTTTGATCGATTTATTGAAAAGAAATGGCATTTCGACTCTTTAATGCTAAACAAAATTTAAGGAGATGCCGATGTAACATGTTAAACGATGTAACGATGTTAAATTAAGATAATTTTTGTAGGGGTGTGGTTGGGGATGACAACTTTTGTTTGAAACGGAAGTCTGAATTAGATTAGATAAACTTGAAAAAAAAAATAAAATCATTAAATGTAAAATTAATCTGATTATCAAGAAGCTAAGAAAAGGGAAATGATCCGTAGCCTCCCTTCTAACTGGTGGGCACTGTTGCTTGGTAATTGTGTTTCTGATATAAACGAGGGCCTAATTTTATTAAATTGAATTTAAAAATTCGGAAAACCTTACATTTTCATAAAAAAAACTATGTTAATATTTTTAAGTGAAAATTTGAGAGAAAGGAGGCAAAAGGTTTTCTTAGATGCTACGTTTCTCAAAGAAGAAAAGGGAATTATAAAGTCAAATTGAATGGTTCACCAGATAAGTATATTTCTCAAGTATATTTCAAAATATTTGAAACTTTTCCACAATGCCCACTGCTACAAAAACAAAACAAAAAACATTTTGAGAAAAACGCTAGAAGTTTTGGAAGGTTCGTTTCTTTCACGATATGGCAGACGATGCAAACAAAAGCCTGTAAAAGAGGTTTTTTCTTTTCTTTTTCAAATGAACGCTAAGCAAGGTGGCGTTGGAAACGAAAAAAAAAAAAAAAATAACTTGTAAGGCTGAACCTAGCTGGGCTGAAATAACTTTTTAGGCCGAAACCGGTTCCGAAAGTGACAGTACCTTTATTAAAAGTATCTGCAACCGAAATTGAAAAAGTAAAAAATAGCCATATTGAAGATCGACCTCAGCTATCCTATGCAAAAAAAAAAAAAAAAAAAAAAAAAAAAAAAAAAAAAAAAAAAATCGTTTAAAAATATTCAAATTTAGACGAGAAATTCGAAAACAACCTGCCCATAGGTTTAGCGTTATCGTGTAGGTGTTTTCAAGTGAGTGAAGAGCCCTCTTAAGTTCAAGTTCGTGTATTCTAAACTACGATAAACGCATCTCTTAAGCACTCACCATCAGACTAGGATGTTTAATTGGGGAATATATTTAGAGAAATTTGCAAATATCCTAGAGGTCGAAAACTATTCCATGAAGTCAGAAATCAGATTTCAAATTTATTATTAGAATTTCATATTTACTTAATAAGCTGCACTTAAAATGATGTGCGTACTTTAACTGTACTTTAAAAGATTAAAATGTACAAAGAAGAATTCGCAGGAGCACTATAACTCGAACGTATTTTAGATTTTTTTATTTTTAAGCATACTACATTTCACAAATGTATAACTGTTATTCAAAACATACTTATGCTGATTTTTTAAGAAATAAATAATATTTTTCTAATAAAATTTTTCAAAACAGAAATTGTGCGCAAAGAACATACTTGATATTTCTTTACGTATATATTTAATATATAGTTTAAAAAATTATTTCTTTTAAGTATATGCTTCTCATTATTATAGTGATTAAACACCAAAAGCTGCATATTTTATATGAAAAAAAAATCCTTCAGCTAAGATATAAATTTGACTTAGAGCTTTAATTTCATTAAAGTTGTTAAATATTTATGCTTGTTAAATTTGTTACTTTCATTCACAATATTTTTTAAATAATCAATCAAAGGGTAATCTACCCATGGGGCCAGGGAATGAAAAAAAATCTACTGTCCTATTCTTAAAGAAAAAGTATCCGTGTAATTTTTCAAAAAGTATTTGAAAACCGTGGTACTTTCAGGCGACTGATCCACCGACTGTATCTTCTGAACCATTTTTTTAAATTATTTGAGCGTTTTATATTACATTTTTAACATATTATTAAATGGTTTATGAAAGAAAGTGATTTAATCCAGAAAAAATACAGTTCTTATGGCAAAATTAGGTTGGTTGGTTGTAGTTGTGTTTATGACGGCCAATTATCAGCCCGAGGGATATAGGCCCTAGGAGGGGGGTGCCCTCTATGGGGGTCTTTCTAAGGGAACCTAACCCATAGTTATGTTTGGAAAACCAAATTCGAAAACCACGAAAACTATGAACGATTAGGCCGACGGGCGCGCTTGGGATCGAACCCAGCACCTACCAGCTTCGAGAGCAGAACCTCTCGGCCACTGGTGGGGCTATGGCAAAATTAAAAAAATTGATTTTTTTTTTTTTTTTTTTGAAAAATTAAGAAAAATTTTGAAACCACATTTCTCCTAGAATTTTAAACTTTTGACAATCTGAAAATCATATCCTTAATTTTATGAAATGCACCATAAGAATTTCCATTTAAAAATATCAAGTCAATTTAAAATCTATGTTGATTACAACTCCGACACATTTAAAGGGAAATGTATGCAACAAAAGCCTTTTTCGCATATTTTTAACTATCGAGTCTTTGCAAAACTTCGTCCAAATATACTATGGCATAGCTGCCAACCTCAAACTAATCTTCCGTAATACCTGCGTTAATTTGACCCTGGTTTAATACGTTTCAAACCAGAATTTTTTTTAAGAAATGAAAATAAATATGTTCCACGTAGAAACTTGGAATTAAATAAATAAGCATTCATGAAATAAATTTTCTGGTTCGAAATGTGGTTAACCTGGGTTAAATTAATCCAGACATTAAGGAAGATTAGTGGAAGGTTGGCAGCTATGCTATGGAGATCTAAATTCATTTTAAGCAAAAAATTGATATTTTCATAATTTTTCGCAAAATGCAGGATAGCTAGCCCTTTTAAACATGAGATCGCCCCAATTGCATACCTATAATAGTGATAATATGCCTGAAAATACTTAAAAGTTACTTTATTGACTCTTCTTCTATGCTATCAAAACATGAACCTTTTTTTTATAACATGCCCCCCCCCCCTACACACACACACATAATCTTAAGTATCTCTGAAAGTATTTAAATCCCAAGTTGCACTTAGCGGAGACAAGTATTTGTCTCAGAGGGGGGGGAAAAAATCTACAAATTGAATTTTCAATTTCGTGCGTTAACCAGGATGTTACACCCTTGAGTGGTTTTTCCATCACTATTCCACTACTCCCGCACTGTTTTCTTAAATGCTGAATTGCCGATGTTCCAGAAGTGAAGTGGATTTGGTGCGTAATCACGTCTGACGAATGCGAGGTGTTGGTGCGAACGATCGAACTACATCCGGCGAAAAGGGCCGGCCAGCTGTTGGCTCAGGGATCGAATATCTATGCTTGCCTGCTGGCACCCACAGTGCCACCACAGTTTTACGTAGGACCTAAAGAGAATAAAATTTCTCTTCAAATTTTAATGAGCATAAACATTAATGAGATAAAGTATGCTCATGAATATGTAATAGAAAATAATATGCATCAGGTTTTTTCTTTCTTTCTTTTTTTTAATTAAGGGGAGGGTGGACTTTGAAGATGAGCAAAATTAAAAAAATTTCAGTTAAAGCCAATAAAAAATCATCATTTGATTTATTTATTTATTTATTTGATAAATTATATGAATTTGCCTTAAATCACTCTGAGTATGGTTTAAATTCGATCAAATTTTTAACTAGTTTTATACAGGTTTAAAATCTCATCTGTAACCAGTGATTAAAGTTCTTCATTAAACTATTTTTCTTCGAGTGACTTTCTAATTTCACGAGTACGCTCATGGTATTATTTTTCATGTAAATGTATATCTACAGGGCCAGATTAAAGCATTGGTACTTTAGGCACAAACCCCAATTTAGAGGGCCCTAATTCTGTAGAAGAAGTTTTAAAAAACTGCACTAGATTTTCATTATTTACATAGTTTTATGCTGTACTACAGTAAGATGTAAATACTTAATCTCAAAAAACTTTCCTTGTTTGTTTGTTTTTTTACTTCAAAATTATGCTCCATGTTGCAAATAGTTCTACCTAATCTGTTCATGTAAAAAGTTAAAGTGTACAACCTAAACTCCAAAATCTGATTTCACTGGTATTACTATATCCTGTCATGGTATTCTTGTACTATTATACATAAATCTGATATTCTGTTAATGAAATATAGCTTTGTGAATGGCATTTAAAATGGCTAAATATTATTACATTTAACAGTCATGTAAAAAATACATGAATAAATTTATTTTACCGTACTACATTAGTATGTACACGAGGGCCCTTGTCAAGTTTGTGCCCAGGGCTCCCAAATGTCATTGTCGGACTCTGGGTAACCGTATGTAAGACAAATAATAATTAGTAAAGTTATGATTTTTGAAGAAAATATTATGGGGGGGGGGGGGAATCAAGACATCGTGTCCAATATGCAGAAAACCTTTCTATAATTTTAGTAATAATTGATGTACATGAGAAAGAATACACAAATATGCATATTTGTAAGAGTTGATCTTAAACTAAATCAATCATTGTTTGTAATCATTTAAAAATCGCCTACAGAATTTTGAAATACGAATTTCTTATGTATTATAAGAAGCCTTTTTCGTACAAAAATTTTTATTTTTCATTTCAAAACATACTATATGCACGTAAAATAAGCTTGTTTGATGTCAGTCATGATTTAAATTGCTTTTAAATGATAAGGTAAGTAGTGGGGAAAAGAGAGTTCGATTGTGGCGGAGGGAGGAGGGAGGTGAGGAGCAAGGATTCGGAATCGTACTATAGTACGAGAGGGTTTGAGAGGTATGTGTGTTAAGTTCTTATCAGTCGGAAAGGAGATAAGATAGGATAGTGAGATAAGATAATCTGATAGTGAGATAACAGTAAAGTATGAAAAGATCATGCTATAGTAGGGTGGTATTAGTTTAGAAGAAAATTATAGATAGTTTTCGAACGTAAGGAGTCGATCTAGATCATACTATAGTATGATAGAGTAGGTGGGGGCTAAATTTTTAGACGGGGCTTATTTTTTCGTAGCATCTTAGGGTTTGAATGAATGTCCATATAAGGTAATGTTATACTATAACATAAGGGGTTAGGCCTTGTTGAGAGGAAGCTTATTTTTTGGAATCGACTTAGAATTTGGACATGAAAATGCTAGGTGGCGCCCTCTACCGGCAGGAATTGGAAACTATTGTCATTGGGTTTTTTCATAAAAATTTCACTTGGAATCGAACCTGTAACAAAATAGTCTCTTGACTTGATAATTTGAAGTAGGTTTAACTGATCAAGCCAAGAAACTATACCTGTAAGTCGAGATTTTAGATGTTTCAAGGCAAAAATTGTGGTCCTCTCATTTATGAGCGTTGGTTTGTCGGTTACTTAAGATAAGTCAACAGTACCTATTTTAACTACTACTACACTTTGAGAATTACTTGATTTTATCGATTTTACATGCGAGAGTAGAGCCATTCTACGTTCCCTTAGTTTCGAACTTCGTAACAAATTTCATTTTTGTAACTGATATGCTATGCACTATTTGAGAATTACTTTAATGTATTCGATTTTTATTTTTAGTTTAACTGATTCGATCTAATGCATACGATTTTTATTTTTAGTTTAACTGATTCGATCTATTCTATGCACGAGAGTAGGTTCATCTTACCAAACCCTGGTTTTCGAACCTGCGAACTATGATTCAAATTTCATTTCTTGTGGCTGATACGCTGTGCATTGGGCAAACCGTGCCCCAACATTTACTAATATATTTTTGAATACTATCTTTTCTAAATACTTATCATTTTATTATGCTTTCGTTTAATATTAATTTAACTTAACGGGAGTTATAATTGCATCACAACATTTAAAATTCTGATAGTTTTTATTTTTTTTAATTTTCGGCTATGTCTTTTCGAAAAGGAAGTATGTAGGGGGGGCTAAATTTTTAGGGGTTCAAAAGTCACTTTTTTTAATAACTGATATGCTATCCAATGCCCAGACTGCGTCTCTAACGTTTACTTGCATGCTTTTAAACATTAACTTTCGCAAACATTCGATAAGTAATCAGCCTTTTCAACAAAAACTAACTGTTATGTAAATAATGATACTCATTGATTTTAAGGGAGATTATTTCACAAGTACACAAATTTTAAGAAAGGATATTTTTTAACATTCCAATTAAATTAATTATGTACATTACTTTTTAACACACTACTGTAATTTAAATATATTATTTAGTCACTAACCGTGATATGTTTTTAAAGTAAAAGTTTTATAAGCATCGAAGAAATATCTCTTATTTTAAATAACTTAATTTTTGATTGCAAAACATTTTGCATGTCAAATAAGTTCTTTATGAAGTATACAACAGTTTATTTTAAAGATCATTAAACCCAAAGCCTTGCAATTTATTCTTGATTTAATTAAATTTATATCACAAATGTGTTAACATATGCAATTGATATTATTGAAAAGTCTTTACCAAAGTCTAATACTAATGACTTTTATAAATTAACGATTAAAAAATACTTTATTCATACAGAAATAATTTTACTTTAGAACTGTTATTCAAAACATGCATTATAGAGTCATGATTTCCTTGTATATCAATAACAAATGCTGTATACATTGAATTATATACTACCAATTCAAGTGAAAATTCTTAAAAATTGCATACATACAAGTATGCTAAATAAAAAAAAATCTGAAAATACAACTGACTAATAATATAAAGTAGAACAAACAAATCATTTAAATTTTAAAAAATAATATATATATATATATATATATATATATATATATATATATATATATATATATATATATATATATATATATATATATATAACTATTAATTTGTCAATAAACAATAATTTTAAATGAAATAGATGAACTAGTAAGACATGAAAATTAACTAAGAGGAATTACCTGATTAAGATAATTTGAATCTTAATGTAATTTTATAACAACATAAAAATATTAATGAAACTTTCTAAAAATCTTATGCATACAGAAAAAATATATTAAATAACATAAAATTCAATTAACACATCATCTACATTTTTAAAGTACATATAATAATTTTAATATATCAATAAATTCTGAATGCTATATTACTATCCTGTATCAAATTTGACGATAAATGGTAATTTTAAATTAAATACTTGAACTACTAAACCAGGAAAATTAATTTAAATGAACTAATAGATCATCTGTATTTTAAAAATACAGATAATATATCAATAAATTTTGAGTGCTATATTACTATACTGTATTAAATTTGGCTATAAATTTGGCGATAAATAGTAATTTTAAATTAAATACTTGAATTAATAAACCATGAAAATTAATTAAAACGAACTAACAGATCAACTACATAGCAGAAGTTTAAAATATTAAAACTAATAATCTTAATACTTTTAAAAATAAGAAACTTAAAAAAGTTTTTCAAAATTAGAAAGTTTACAAAATTTAAAACATAAAAACTTTAAAAAAATAAAAACTTAAAAAAAAAAGTAAAAAAAAATTAAGTTGTCAATTTAAAAAAAATTATTTAAAAAAACTTCATAAATTAAGTTTGCAAAAGCAAGTTTACCTGGCTGTACACGTATATAACTTTCATTATGTTAGAGTTTAGTAATATGTATTCTCTTTATATTATATAAAAGCATTAGATTAATATATATATTTATATATACTTAAAAAAAATATTTATAAGTAAAAAGAAAAAAATAACTTTATAAAATTAAAAAATTAAAAATTAAAACTTTGTAAAAAAATAGAAAAAAAATAAATTAAACATAAAAAAATTTAAATAATAAAAAAAAAATAAATAAACATAAATAAAAATAAAAAGTTTACAAAATTAAAAAATTAAAACTTTGAAAAAATTAAAAAAAAATAAGTTATCAAAATTTTAAAAAAATATTTAAGAAAACTTCATATATTAAGTTTGTAAAAGTGAGTTTACCTGCCTATACATGTAGATGACTTTCACTCGACTTTGAGTTTATACATCATCTTATCAAAATGCATATATGAAAACTTTGTCTAAACATATAAATTGATTTTTGAGTTTATACATCATCATATCAAAATGCATAAATGAAAATTTTGTCTAAACATATAAATTTATTTGAATATCCACACCTTTTTAAAATTATTTGCCTTTATATAACTATTGAAAATGATTAATAAATAGTATGTAAGTGAAACATCTTCTTTATTTTTGCTCTACCAACATTTCAAATTTTATGAAAGAAATTGTATTCAATTAAGTAAATAGTTACTAAGTATTCAGCTAATATTATACTAAAAAGAAAAAAATATAACATATTTCGAATTTTGTTTAAGTAATTGTATTCAATTAAATAATATTTACTTAAGTATTCATATAACATTCTTCTAAAAATTGTATTCAATTAAGTAAACAATTACTATGTATTCATATAATACTATACTGAAAAAGAAAAATACATAATATTTCAAATTTTCTCTAAGCAATTGTATTCAATTAGGTAAATAGTTACTAAGTATTCAACTAATACTATACTAAAAAGAAAAAATAAATATCATATTTCAAACTTTGTTTAAGTTATTACAAATTATTTTAAAACATTTAATAATAATTACTGTATAATATCTACTAAGTATTCATATAATATCTTACTAAAAAGCAAAATACATACCATATTTCAAATTTTGTATAAATAATTATAAGCAATTAAATAATAGTTACTAAGTATTCAACTAATATTGTCTAAGTATTCAACTAATATTGTACTAAAAAGAAAAAAAATGTATAATATTTCAAATTTTGCCGAAGTAATTGTATTCAATTAAGTAAATAGTTACTACATATTCAACTAATATTCTACTAAAAAAGGAAAAGAAAATATAATATTTCAAATTTTGTCTAAGAATTTGTATTCAATTAAGTAAATATTTACTAAGTATTCATATAATATTATACTAAAAAGAAAAAAATATATAATGTTTCAAATTTTATCTAAGTAAGTATGTTCAATTAAATAATATTTTCATATTTCAAATTTTGTTTAAGAAATTGTATTCAATTAAAAAATTAGTTGCTATGTATTCATATAATATTTTAATAAAAGAAAATACTCATTGGTTATTAAAAAACATTTTATACATATCCATACTACAAAGAGGGTGCAAGAAAATTAGTCGCCGAAAGGGACGCCAACTTGGCGATATCTCTAATATTCCGCCAAATTCCTGTAGACATTCATTACGAACCAATAGGGATTACTTGCTTACAGAAAATCAGCAAATTGAGATATCTTAATGCAACAAAAACTAATATTTGCTTAAGGGATTATATTAATTATATTTAAGAGAGTCCAAACAGATTAAATTATGAATAAAAGTAACATGATACAAAATGTTTCCCCCAAACATAAATTTTAAGGGAGACCAAACTGGTCGCCAAGGATGGCTAGTATTTCAAATTTTATCTAAGAAATTGTATTCAATTAAGTAAATATTCATTAAGTATTCACATAATACAGTCGACGCTCGTTTTTACGAACTCGTAGGGAACACTAAAATAGTTCGTAAAATAGAAAGTTCGTAAAATAGAAAACACCAAAAATGATATGAATACGTACATTATTTTTCTCTATCTTTATCAAACTGCCCCCTCTTCACAAATGAAGCAGTATTTCAAGATTATTTATTATTTAATAAATTTATACGTGTATTTTCAATATACAAGAAATAAATGCAAATTTCTGCACAAAAAATAATTTTAGTACACAGAAACATACGTTACTATGCCTTAAAAAAAAATTACATATGAAAATACAGGCTGGATTAGTACTTAATAGGTGAAAATACATAGATGAAAACATAAATAAAAAATTAGGAATGGAAATAATCACTTACCTTTTTTTTAAAATCACATTTTGGAAAATATATATTTCCATTTTATTTATACTTGAAAACCTTTCACAGTTATTGCTCCCTTCAAAAAAGTGCCTTAGTCCTTACAACCACTTCTTGAAATTGTTGCTATGCCCCCTCCCTCCGAAAGAGATTGGGGAAAACAACACATTCTTGGAATGCATCTGATGTCTCATTATACTTGTTGAGAGTTTAATTGACGTGGCACTGCGTTCCGATATTTAAAAAAAAAAAAAAAAAAAAAAAAAAACCAGAAGTATCAAAACTGAGTTCGCAAAAAAGAGATTTTCATAATCCGTGGTTCGTAAATGGGAGCGAAAAATTACATTGTTTCTATGGGAGTGTATTCGGGACCACTCTATAGTTCGTAAAATCGTAAGTGTTCGTGAAAAAGAGGTTCGTAAAAACGAGCGTCTACTGTATTATACTAAAAAGAAAAAAAAATGTATAATATTTCAAATTTTATCTAAGTAATTGTATCCAATTAAACCATATTTAGTAAGTATTCATATAACATTTTACTAAAAATTGTATTCAATTAAGTAAACATTTACTAAGTATTCATATAATACTATACTAAAAAAAAGAAAAATATATAATATTTCAAATTTCCTCTAAGTAATGGTGCACAATTAAATAATATTTACTGAGTATTCACATACTATTATACTAAAAGAAAAAATATATATAATATTTCAAATTTTGTCTAAGTAATAGTGTTCAATTAAATAATATTTACTAAGTATTCATATAGCATTTTACTAAAAATTGTATTCAATTAAGTAAACAATTACTAAGTATCCATATAATATTATACTAAAAAGAAAAAATATAACATATTTCAAACTTTGTTTAAGTAATTGTATCCAATTAAATAATATTTACTAAGTATTCATATAACATTCTACTAAGAATTGTATTCAATTAAGTAGACAATTACTAAGTATTCATATAATTCTATACTGAAAAGAAAAAACATAATATTTTCAAATTTTGTCTAATTAATGCTATTCAATTAAATAATATTTACTTATCATTCACCCTGTATATAAAAAACTGTTACCATACAATTCTTCAAAAAGGATAAAACCATCATTCAAAATGAATTGTTTAAAACAAAATGTATTCCTATCCTCTTTAACCTGTGTGTTTATTTTTCAAAGTGTTCGAGTATGGTACCCCTATTGCAACTTTTAATGGAATGTTATAATTTGTGCATGTATAACTAAAGAAATAAACAGTCCTATAATAATTAAAAATATCCCACTAAAAATCTTAATACCATGATTCTTACTTTCAAAAATTAAAAGTTAATACTATTCTTCGAAAAAGTTAATACTATTCTTCGAAAAAGAATAAAACCATTAACATAATATATATCATATCAATCAATTAATCAATCAGTCATATCAATCAATCAATCATATCATTACTAATATGTATGTTTATTTTGCTATACCTTTTACAACTTTTAATAGAGTGTTAGAGTATAATTTGCATATGTATAACTTAAGTTTAAAACATTGAACTAATAATCTTAATATTATAATTTATACTTTTTAAAATTAAAAAGTTTAAAAAAACTTTATAAAATTTAAAAATTAAAACTTTGAAAGAAAAAAAAAACTTTTATAAAATTTAAAAATTAAAACTTTGAAAGAAAAAAAACTTTTATAAAATTTAAAAATTAAAAAAAATAAAACTTTGAAAAAAAAACTTTATAAAATTTAAAATTAAAACTTTATAAAATTTAAAATTAAAACTTTATAAAATTTAAAATTAAAACTTTATAAAATTTAAAAAATTAAAACTTTGAAAAAAAAAACTTTATAAAATTTTAAATTAAAACTTTGAAAAAATTATAGAGTTTACAAAATTACAAAAATTTAAAACTTTTGAAAAAGTTTAAAAAATTAAGTTATCAAAATTTAAATAATATTTAAAAATTTCATAAATTAAGTTTGCAAAAGCGAGTTTACCTGCCTGTACATTTTTAAAAAGTTCAATTAGATTTAAAATAAAAGTATTCAATCATATCAATCAATCAATCAACCAATCAATATTTCAAATGCAAGTAATCAATCAATCATATTAATTCAAATTCAAGTCAATTCAAGTATTACAAGTTAGCAGAAAAAAATTACAATTTATCAAAAGTGAGTTTGCGTATCTATCTGTATATAAGACTTTAAAACTTTCACTATGTTTTCGTTTAGTATATATGTATTGTAACTTTCACTATGCTTTAGTTATATAATTATAAATCTTTATGTTATCATCCTCGCCTCATTATATCCTATAATTATACATTTCGAAACGTTAAAAGGAATATATTAATAAGTTCTTCAGTTTAAAAAATTAAAAATATTTTAAAAAATTAACTTAATAAAGTATTCAAAAATACTATGAAATAGTAAAAATTTGATATATGCATGCCAGAAAATAATAAATTTACCATGTCTGAACTGAGAAAAGAAACGTTTAACATGTCGCATTGCACATAGTGACGTAATCGACATTGCGTGCCTCCCCCTTCATACCTTCTGAATGATCTATCTACAATCAGATTGTATTATCAGTCATGTGATCTAACTAATATGAGTTATTAACAAGACACTAATCCTTTTCATCTCACTCTGCGGATATTTTCTTCAAAGTCTATTGTTTTGTAAAATCTTAAGTAACATATATATTTGCAAGCAAAATCCTATTAAATAACTTTCTTACTCTAGTGAACAAAGATTGATTTTTAAACTGCTAAAGTATGATCATTCATTGTTTAACTGGATAATAATATATTTAGAAGCAACTTAAATTTCCTATAAAAGCGAAGTTTTTTATTACATCATTCATAGAATTCAAGTATGAGTATTAACCAAGTTTTACATATTATAATACGCTATACCAACATTGCAAAACTTTAAAAAACAACTATACTTAAACATTCATATAAAAAGCAACAAATTATATATTCATACAACATATTATTATTCGATATGTACGTATCGAAAAATAGTGGGACTTACCGTACTTAGAGTCAGAAAAGAAATACTCAGTTTATCAGATTGCAGATCATGACGTAATCGATAAGATATCACGTGCTTCCATCATGCCTTCTGGAATGTTCAATGTGCAATCAGACTATCTTATCAAGTCACGTGGTCTAACTGATATGAGTTGTTAACACGACGTCAGCCATTTTCAATTTAGTTCTTGAATATGTAGGTTGGATATTTTCTTCAGTCTTATTTTGTGAAATCTTAAGTACCAGTATATCAGGTATTTGCAAACAAAAATCCTATTAAAAACTGTCTCACTATTCTGAAAAAAGATTGATTTTCATAGTATTAAAGTATAATCATTGATAATATTTGATTGATTATTTAACCGTTATTAATATTATTAATATTAAATATAAAAGCGGGAGCTTTTATTGCATCATTCATAGAATTCAAGTTTGAATATTAACCAAGTTTTATATACTTATATAATTTATACTATGTATATACTAGTATACTAGTATATATTCTAGTATAAATAGTTTTTATAAGTATATATCGTGTTAACAACTCATATCAGTTAGACCACGTGACTTGATAAGATAGTCTGATTCTACATTGAACATTCCAGAAGGCATGATGGAAGCACGTGATATCTTATCGATTACGTTATGATCTGCAATCTGATAAACTGAGTATTTCTTTTCTGACTCTGTGTACGGTAAGATGGGGGGTCCATCTTCCGGTCTCAGGCCCTTTTCAGGCCCATTTCTCGACGCAAGGAACCACCCGTGAAGCAAGCCCCGCGGCGCGTCCCGAAGGTCGCCGCCAGACAAGCTCCAACAGAGCGGAACTCCGCGCAAACTCCGGACAAACCGACGCCGCTGCCCAGCGCACACGGCGACGGCTATTCCCAAGAGACGAACGGCCGCCACGACAGTCCTCACCACCCAGCTAGAAAAACCAAGTGGTCCCTAAACTTGGTTACTCGAGCCGGTAGACCCCGCAAGCCATCGCAGGAACCAGACGCCTATAAAGACGCTGGGCCCACGGACTGAACCGAGGCTTCCCGACCCGAATTTGATTTACGGAAGGCCCCCAAGATCAGATACCATTTTCCGGCAGAGACATTTTTATGGGCCAGCCGATAGGAAAGTTATTGAAGAGCCCCTGACTTGAAAACCAGGGAGGACGGGGAAAATCCCTCCGGCCGTAAAGCGACCCAGCTCCTGGCTTTTCGCCCAAGCCACCCGGCTCAACCGACGGAAACCCTCGCGGATCACGCCGGGAACCAGTTGGCCCAGACTAGGTGCCGTTAGCGACCCCAGGCGGGCACGGAAAGCTCCACCTAGACGGAATAGACTCCGCCTCGCTAGGGGGTCGGAAGGAACAGTCCCGCCAGCCCCCACCGACTCGACCCCATCCTAGGACAGAGAAGCCAGCGGAGGCCGACAGAAGCCCGCCCGCCACTACCTTACCTCACGGCCGTCGAGGGTACCCAGGCCCGAAGGCCCCTGACCCCGTGCAGTGACCGACCGCTACCTTTGTTAGTGCGTTCGAAAATTAGGTGGAGACACCTCTAGGTCCTCATCACCAGGCGAGGAAAACTCCGGTACCGCATAGACACGGAGGACCTGGATCGGACCAAGAGTTCACCTGAGGCACGATGAGCCGCCGCGTTACCGGTGAGCCTCCGGCCCGTTTCCCTGCGGGAATAGTGTTCGATGGTGGACCTGCCGGCCGACCCCCTCCCATGGGTCACGGCACGACATGGAGCAACCAGAGACATACTGGCCTCCCCACGCGACCGCTCCTTGGTCAACGGGGGCACCGCCAAACCCTACCACCCTTAGGGTCGGCTCACAACTGCTCCAGCTGAGGTCCTCGGAGGGATGAGCCACCCAAGTCATAAAGTAACCTGGGCGCTGTCCGTAACCCTCGCCCTTCGGTTGCTCCGGGAGTCCCTGCATGGCGTTCCCGCGAGCCCCGTCGTCACTAGCGAGCACCGAGGACTTTCCACTACAAAGCCCTCACTCATACTTCAGGCTCCCTCTTAGTCAATTGGTGGATGGGGTCCTATCGCCTTAGCTAGTCTTTGCCCGGCGACACCGTCCGGCCCTTAGACCGGCACCGGGATCGACCTATGGATCGTCGCTACCCGGCTTGCCCAGAGAACCCGGGTGCCGGAGGACCGCACCTCTGGTACCCACCGAAGCGGGCTGCGGCCCTATGCACAACGTCCGTTAACCGTGGCCACCGTGCTCAACGCCTGTCGGAGATGAGCCTCTCGAGGAGGTGGCGAATCGTCCCCATCCGGCACCCTCGCATTCGTACACAACGAACTCTGCCGAGCTTCGGTCACCTCCCCCACTCAAGGGGTCGGGTCGGAACCACCCGGAGGGGCGGCCACCTCTATGTACGGTAAGTCCCACTATTTTTCGATATGTACATATCGAATAATAATATGTTGTATGAATATATAATTTGTTGCTTTTTATATGAATGTTTAACTATAGTTGTTTTTTAAAGTTTTGCAATGTTGGTATAGCGTATTATAATATATAAAACTTGGTTAATTCTCATACTTGAATTCTATAAATGATGTAATAAAAAACTTCGCTTTTATAGGAAATTTAAGTTGCTTCTAAATATATTATTATCCAGTTAAACAATGAATGATCATACTTTAGCAGTATAAAAATCAATCTTTGTTCACTAGAGTAAGAAAGTTATTTAATAGGATTTTGCTTGCAAATATATATGTTACTTAAGATTTTACAAAACAATAGACTTTGAAGAAAATATCCGCAGAGTGAGATGAAAAGGATTAGTGTCTTGTTAATAACTCATATTAGTTAGATCACATGACTGATAATACAACCTGATTGTAGATAGATCATTCAGAAGGTATGAAGGGGGAGGAACGCAATGTCGATTACGTCACTATGTGCAATGCGACATGTTAAACGTTTCTTTTCTCAGTTCAGACATGGTAAATTTATTATTTTCTGGCATGCATATATCAAATTTTTACTATTTTATAGTATTTTTTAATACTTTATTAAGTTAATTTTTTAAAATATTTTTAATTTTTTAAACTGAAGAACTTATTAATATATTCCTTTTAACGTTTCGAAGTGTATAATTATAGGATATAATGAGGGGAGGATGATAACATAAAGATTTAAAATTATATAACTAAAGCATAGTGAAAGTTACAATACGTATATACTAAACGAAAACATAGTGAAAGTTTTAAAGTCTTATATACAGATAGATACGCAAACTCACTTTTGATAAATTGTAATTTTTTTCTGCTAACTTGTAATACTTGAATTAACTTGAATTTGAATTAATATGATTGATTCATTACTAGTATTTGAAATCTTGATTGGTTGATTGATTGATTGATATGATTGAATACTTTTATTTTAAATCTAATTGAACTTTTTAAAAATGTACAGGCAGGTAAACTCGCTTTTGCAAACTTAATTTATGAAATTTTCAAATATTATTTTAATTTTGATAACTTAATTTATTAAACTTTTTCAAAAGTTTTAAATTTTTTTAATTTTGTAAACTCTATAATTTTTTCAAAGTTTTAATTTTAAATTTTATAAAGTTTTTTTTTTCAAAGTTTTAATTTTTTAAATTTTATAAAATTTTAATTTTAAATTTTATAAAGTTTTTTTTTCAAAGTTTTAATTTTTTTAATTTTTTTAATTTTATAAAGTTTTTTTTTAAGTTTTAATTTTTTAATTTTATAAAAGTTTTTTTTCTTTCAAAGTTTTAATTTTTAAATTTTATAATTTTTTTTTTTCAAAGTTTTAATTTTTAAATTTTATAAAAGTTTTTTTTTCTTTCAAAGTTTTAATTTTTAAATTTTATAAAGTTTTTTTAAACTTTTTAATTTTAAAAAGTATAAATTATAGTATTAAGATTATTAGTTTAATGTTTTAAACTTAAGTTATACATATGCAAATTATACTCTAACACTCTATTAAAAGTTCTAAAAGGTATAGCAAAATAAACATACATATTAGTAATTATATGATTGATTGATTGATATGACTGATTGATTAATTGATTGATATGATATATATTATGTTAATGGTTTTATTCTTTTTCGAAGAATAGTATTAACTTTTTCGAAGAATAGTATTAACTTTTAATTTTTGAAAGTATGAATCATAGTATTAAGATTTTTAGTGGGATATTTTTAATTATTATAGGACTGTTTATTTCTTTAGTTATACATGCACAAATTATAACATTCCATTAAAAGTTGCAATAGGGGTACCATACTTGAACACTTTGAAAAATAAACACACAGGTTAAAGAGGATAGGAATACATTTTGTTTTAAACAATTCATTTTGAATGATGGTTTTATCCTTTTTGAAGAATTGTATGGTAACAGTTTTTTATATACAGGGTGAATGATAAGTAAATATTATTTAATTGAATAGCATTAATTAGACAAAATTTGAAAATAATATGTGTTTTTCTTTTCAGTATAGTATTATATGAATACTTAGTAATTGTCTACTTAATTGAATACAATTTTTAGTAGAATGTTATATGAATACTTAGTAAATATTATTTAATTGGATACAATTACGTAAACAAAGTTTGAAATATGGTATATTTTTTCTTTTTAGTATAATATTATATGGATACTTAGTAATTGTTTACATAATTGAATACAATTTTTAGTAAAATGTTATATGAATACTTAGTAAATATTATTTAATTGAACACTATTACTTAGACAAAATTTGAAATATTATGTATATTTTTTCTTTTAGTATAATAGTATGTGAATACTCAGTAAATATTATTTAATTGTGCACCATTACTTAGAGGAAATTTGAAATATTATATATTTTTCTTTTTTTTTAATATAGTTTTATATGAATACTTAGTAAATGTTTACTTAATTGAATACAATTTTTAGTAAAATGTTATATGAATACTTACTAAATATGGTTTAATTGGATACAATTACTTAGATAAAATTTGAAATATTATACATTTTTTTTTCTTTTTAGTATAATATTATGTGAATACTTAATGAATATTTACTTAATTGAGTACAATTTCTTAGACAAAATTTGAAATACTAGCCATTCTTGGCGACCAGTTTGGTCTCCCTTAAAATTTATGTTTGGGGAAACATTTTGTATCATGTTACTTCTATTCATAATTAATCTGTTTGGACTCTCTTAAATATAATTAATATAATCCCTTAAGCAAATATTAGTTTTTGTTGCATTAAGATATCTCAATTTGCTGATTTTCTGTAAGCAAGTAATCCCTATTGGTTCGTAATGAATGTCTACAGGAATTTGGCGGAATATTAGAGATATCGCCAAGTTGGCGTCCCTTTCGGCGACTAATTTTCTTGCACCCTCTTTATAGTATGGATATGTATAAAATATTTTTTTAATAACCAATGTGTATTTTCTTTTATTAAAATATTATATGAATACATAGCAACTAATTTTTTAATTGAATACAATTTCTTAAACAAAATTTGAAATATGAAAATATTATTTAATTGAACATACTTACTTAGATAAAATTTGAAATATTATATATTTTTTTCTTTTTAGTATAATATTATATGAATACTTAGTAAATATTTACTTAATTGAATACAAATTCTTAGACAAAATTTGAAATATTATATTTTCTTTTTCTTTTTTAGTAGAATATTAGTTGAATACGTAGTAACTATTTACTTAATTGAATACAATTACTTCGACAAAATTTGAAATATTATACAATTTTTTCTTTTTAGTACAATATTAGTTGAATACTTAGACAATATTAGTTGAATACTTAGTAACTATTATTTAATTGCTTATAATTATTTATACAAAATTTGAAATATGGTATGTATTTTGCTTTTTAGTAAGATATTATATGAATACTTAGTAGATATTATACAGTAATTATTATTAAATGTTTTAAAATATTTTGTAATAACTTTAACAAAGTTTGAAATATGATATTTATTTTTTCTTTTTAGTATAGTATTAGTTGAATACTTAGTAACTATTTACCTAATTGAATACAATTGCTTAGACAAAATTTGAAATATTATGTATTTTTCTTTTTCAGTATAGTATTATATGAATACATAGTAATTGTTTACTTAATTGAATACAATTTTTAGTAGAATGTTATATGAATACTTAAGTAAATATTATTTAATTGAATACAATTACTTAAACAAAATTCGAAATATGTTATATTTTTTTCTTTTTAGTATAATATTAGCTGAATACTTAGCAACTATTTACTTAATTGAATACAATTTCTTTCATAAAATTTGAAATGTTGGTAGGGCAAAAATACAGAAGATGTTTCACTTACATACTATTTATTAATCATTTTCAATAGTTATATAAAGGCAAATAATTTTAAAAAGGTGTGGATATTCAAATAAATTTATATGTTTAGACAAAATTTTCATTTATGCATTTTGATATGATGATGTATAAACTCAAAAATCAATTTATATGTTTAGACAAAGTTTTCATTTATGCATTTTGATAAGATGATGTATAAACTCAAAGTCGAGTGAAAGTCATCTACATGTATAGGCAGGTAAACTCACTTTTACAAACTTAATTTATGAAGTTTTCTTAAATTTTTTTTTTTAATTTTGATAACTTATTTTTTTTTAATTTTTTCAAAGTTTTAATTTTTTAATTTTGTAAAATTTTAATTTTTATTTATTTTTTTTTATTTTTTTATTTAAATTTTTTTACATTTAATTAATTTTTTTTTCTATTTTTTTTTCAAAGTTTTAATTTTTAATTTTTAAATTTTATAAAGTTATTTTTTTCTTTTTACTTATAAATATTTTTATTAAGTATATATAAATATATATATTAATCTTATGCTTTTATATAATATAAAGAGGATACATATTATTAAACTGTAACATAATGAAAGTCATATACATGTACAGCCAGGTAAACTAGCTTTTGTAAACATAATTTATGAAGTTTTTTTAAATAATTTTTTTTAATTTGACAGCTTAATTTTTTTTAAACTTTTTTTAAAGTTTTTATTTTTTTTAAGTTTTTATTTTTTAAATTTTGTAAACTTTTTAATTTTGAAAAACTTTTTTAAGTTTCTTATTTTTAAAAGTATTAAGATTATTAGTTTTAATATTTTAAACTTCTGCTATGTAGTTGATCTGTTAGTTCGTTTTAATTAATTTTCATGGTTTATTAATTCAAGTATTTAATTTAAAATTACTATTTATCGCCAAATTTATAGACAAATTTAATACAGTATAGTAATATAGCACTCAAAATTTATTGATATATTATATGTATTTTTAAAATACAGATGATCTATTAGTTCATTTAAATTAATTTTCCTGGTTTAGTAGTTCAAGTATTTAATTTAAAATTACCATTTATCGTCAAATTTGATACAGGATAGTAATATAGCATTCAGAATTTATTGATATATTAAAATTATTATATGTACTTTAAAAATGTAGATGATGTGTTAGTTGAATTTTATGTTATTTAATATATTTTTTCTGTATGCATAAGATTTTTAGAAAGTTTCATTGATATTTTTATGTTGTTATAAAATTACATTAAGATTCAAATTATCTTAATCAGGTAATTCCTCTTAGTTAATTTTCATGTCTTACTAGTTCATCTATTTCATTTAAAATTATTGTTTATTGACAAATTAATAGTTATATATATATATATATATATATATATATATATTATTTTTTAAAATTTAAATGATTTGTTTGTTCTACTTTATATTATTAGTCAGTTGTATTTTCAGATTTTTTTTATTTAGCATACTTGTATGTATGCAATTTTTAAGAATTTTCACTTGAATTGGTAGTATATAATTCAATGTATTCATCATTTGTTATTGATATACAAGGAAATCTTGACTCTATAATGCATTTTTTGAATAACAGTTCTAAAGTAAAATTATTTCTGTATGAATAAAGTATTTTTTAATCGTTAATTTATAAAAGTCATTAGTATTAGACTTTGGTAAAGACTTTTCAATAATATCAATTGCATATGTTAACACATTTGTGATATAAATTTAATTAAATCAAGAATAAATTGCAAGGCTTTGGGTTTAATGATCTTTAAAATAAACTGTTGTATACTTCATAAAGAACTTATTTACAAAAACATGCAAAATGGTTTGCAATCAAAAATTAAGTTATTTAAAATAAGAGATATTTCTTCGATGCTTATAAAACTTTTACTTTGAAAACATATCAGTTTTAGTGACTAAATAATATATTTAAATTACAGTAGTGTGTTAAAAAGTAATGTACATAATTAATTTAATTGGAATGTTAAAAAATCTCCTTTCTTAAAATTTGTGTACTTGTGAAATAATCTCCCTTAAAATCAATGAGTATCATTATTTACATAATAGTTAGTTTTTGTTGAAAAGGCTGATTACTTATGGAATGTTTGCGAAAGATAATGTTTAAAAGCATGCAAGTAAACGTTAGAGACGCAGTCTGGGCATTGGATAGCATATCAGTTATTAAAAAAAGTGACTTTTGAACCCCTAAAAATTTAGCCCCCTCTACATACTTCCTTTTCGAAAAGACATAGCCGAAAATTAAAAAAAAAATAAAAACTATCAGAATTTTAAATGTTGTGATGCAATTATAACTCCCGTTAAGTTAAATTAATATTAAACGAAAGCATAATAAAATGATAAGTATTTAGAAAAGATAGTATTCAAAAATATATTAATAAATGTTGGGGCACGGTTTGCCCAATGCACAGCGTATCAGCCACAAAAAATGAAATTTGAATCATAGTTCGCAGGTTCGAAACCAGGGTTTGGTAAGATGAACCTACTCTCGTGCGTAGAATAGATCGAATCAGTTAAACTAAAAATAAAAATCGTATGCATTAGATCGAATCATTTAAACTAAAAATAAAAATCGAATACATTAAAGTAATTCTCAAATAGTGCATAGCATATCAGTTACAAAAATGAAATTTGTTACGAAGTTCGAAACTAAAGGATGGTAAAATTACCCTACTCTCGCATGTAAAATCGATAAAATCAAGTAATTCTCAAAGTGTAGTAGTAGTTAAAATAGGTACTGTTGACTTATCTTAAGTAACCGACAAGCCAACGCTCATAAATGAGAGGACCACAATTTTTGCCTTGAAACATCTAAAATCTCGACTTACAGGTATACTTCTTGGCTTGATCAGTTAAACCTACTTCAAATTATCAAGTCAAGAGACTATTTTGTTACAGGTTCGATTCCAAGTGAAATTTTTATGAAAAAACCCAATTACAATAGTTTCCAATTCCTGCCGGTGGAGGGCGCCACCTAGCATTTTCATGTCCAAATTCTAAGTCGATTCCAAAAAATAAGCTTCCTCTCAACAAGGCCTAACCCCTTATGTTATAGTATAACATTACCTTATATGGACATTCATTCAAACCCTAAGATGCTACGAAAAATTAAGCCCCTCTAAAAATTTAGCCCCCACCTACCCTATCATACTATAGTATGATCTAGATCGACTCCTTACGTTCGAAAACTATCTATAATTTTCTTCTAATTTAATACCACCCTACTATAGCATGATCTTTCCACACTTTATTGTTATCTCACTATCAGATTATCTTATCTCACTATCCTATCTTATCTCCTTTCCGACTGATAAGAACTTAACACACATACCTCTCAAACCCTCTCGTACTATAGTATGATTCCGACTCCTTGCTCCTCACCTCCCTCCTCCCTCCGCCACAATCGAACTCTCTTTTCCCCACTACTAAGGTAAAAATCTTAATTTGAACTTTCATCACTTCCTTAACTGTAAAAAAATACTTTAAAGCCATACTTTAAAATAAAAGCATAAACTCAGAAAATGACAATTAATTTTTTCCGCAGTACATCTTTATACAAATTCAAACTATCTATACTAATAAAAGAAAACATGGCTCTCTCTCTGTGTGTTGTGTCTGTTCGCGATGGCTAGCAAAATCTACTGCACTTACGAGGCTCAAAATATTTGTGAAATTAGCCCAAAGGGTTTCATGATGCACCTGAGATTCAGAATTTTAAAATTCGAATAATTAGTTGAGAAATTAATTAAAAAACCAAAATTAAACGAATGGAAAAGTATTCATAATTCAACAAAAGCAAAGATTTTTCTTAACCCTCTAGTGCATGGTTTTTTATTTTTCCTTTAAAAAAATATATTTGATTCCTTAATTGGCATACATTAAAGCAAAAATACTAAAACAATTATCACTTTTATAGTTTTCCGTATATTGGATTTTTTAAAATGGTTGCGTAATGGCAACAGCATGCATTAAGCGTATTCTAAGCATATTCTACGATACTTCTCTGGTCTTTTTTCTATTAATTGTCAGGTGGCAGCACGGGGTTCTGTTTTTTCTTATTATTCCAAGGAACGAAATTTCTTTTGATTTTAAAAGCGTCATTATGTTCACTGCTATTTAATAGTTATCAAAATAAAGTTAATTATTTGCAGGTTCAACAACTGGATGAGTTACTCCAGCATTGACTCAAACAAATAGCTCCAAAGTCATGTCCATCTGGCAGACTGGTTGTATTTTTTTCGCAATAAATATCAAAATTGTACGCAAATCTTGATACTTTTGAGAAAAATAACAATTTAAAACCACATTTTTTTGGGGGGGGGGGGGGAGGGGGGATATACTGCATCATATGGTGACAAGCCTTTGGCGCTCTTATTTGCTCATAAACACAGAGAGGTTTTTTGATGGGAATGGATAAGAATTTCCATTCAGGATACCGACTATTGGTCTCAACTTGAGTAACTTATATTTCCCATTAGACAATGTATTATCGTTCAGATGGGAAATCGTCGTATACCGTTCACTTTCAAATGTATTCAAGATCATAGTGTGACTTACCTGGTGATACACCAATGACAGGGTTCCCAAACAATCTTATGATTTTAAAGTTTGCCACACTACTCAAGATACAAATCCTTAGATACTTTTTTATATCTTTCGAGCATATACTGAGTGGCTTTTGAACATCTTTTAAAACACTATACATGTTTGTTTGTTGAGAGATATACGAAACGTACTGGGTGGAAAAATACAAAAAATATTTATATGGTGTTTTTAATGATAAAACACTTTCAGGTCGAGAAATATCTCCAATAATCTTTATCCAAGAAGGATCTGGATGAAGAGTTTGAAGCTTTCACTTTTTTCTGCTTACCTGACTGTTTTTGTTTTGATGTAGATGGAATATTCACTATCCCAACGTTTGCATCAAAATTCTAGTCAATTTCATTAGCTGATTTATCTGCTTACAAATCAGAATCAGCCTCATCACAAGTATCTGAACCGTTTTTCAACAGAAGGTTTCGATCAAAAGGTGGATCATCATCCCTCTCATTGTAAGAAATGTCACTTTCACTACACAATCCAGTCCAAATTTCTTCTGTTAATATATTTTTTTAGTATCTTTGCTTTAAAATATATGTTGAACATGATGAGACTCTATCAGAACAAATTTATTGATGAAAACATAGACAAAAAGCAAGAAGAAACAATCAACAAATTCATTGAACAGAATACTAAAAATGTAAATAAAAGCGGAACTCAATTCATGGTGTTGCCAAATGGCAACATACGTATATTCGCATGCACACAATATTTGTTGCAAAAAACCTTACTGAAAATTATTTAAAATCACTTTTAAAAGCATATTTTTTGAGGACTTTTTTTTTCAAATGAAATTTTGCATTTTAAATATTTTTTGTTTGTGTTAGAAATCCATCTATGGCTAGGAAAATGGAAGGCTTCGAAAGTTCCTTTTTATTTGTAACTGATAAACAACTATTATCACCTATGGTATTTTTAATGTACTGAGCCTAAGCATAGGGTCGAAATGAATACATAAAGCATAAAGTTATCAAGAGGCAACGGTAAATAAATGATAGGGAGAAAAATTTAATTTGTTGCCAATTGGACACAGTATGCACTAGAGGGTTAAATCGCAGACAATTTCTTCAAAAACTGGAAGAGAGGGGGAGGGGTTAATATAATTAAAGCGCTGTCATTGCGATAAATGTACTGGGATTTTTTATAAAGGGCTGTATCTTAAATTCTACTGGGCCTAAAAACTCGAAAATCTCACAGCCAGACCATGAAGAAATTCCCCTTTCAGAAATTATAAAAGTTATTTTTATACTGGCGTAAATAGTTGCAAAATCCATTAATAATCCATTTATAAAATCTCTTTTATTTCCGTTCAAAGAAACACAGATTTTTGAGAAATCTTTCAAAGCGAGAGCAGGTGTGCAGACGACTGGCTATGGAATAAAACTCACAAACCGCAAATGATTTTTATACTAAGATTCTTTGGAACGCCGTCATAATTTTTAAAATGCACCATTTAGAGATTTGAAAGCTATGCATCTAGCCCTATCTTTAAACGCTATTTAATAAGGTCTAAATTTTATGAAAATCGATCCCCAAATTTTTGTTTTATAAAAAATTTGATTTTTAAAAAGGAAAAGGAATACTTTGTTGAAACGCTAATCTAATAATCTACGGGTAAGTTAAAATTAAACTGACGAACCGATCGACTTGTAAGTTTCAGATAGTTTATAACACATAGTAAAGATTTTTAAAAGTAGAGGGCATCAAATTTCGGGGGGAAAGGGGGGGGGGATCAAATATTTAAAACCGTACAGTTTTCTACCGTTTTAGATGCGGTTTTTTGACGGAGCCCTGGGATAAATATTACTTATTTAATATAAAAATTTCAAAAGTGTGCTTACCACTATTTTCGTTTAGTAATTTCAGCAAATCTCTTAAATTCTTGTCCGCCACCCCCTTGACTAATATATCTACGCGTTTCAGATAATTTAGATACACATAATAAAGATTTTAAAAAGTAGGAGGCATCCAATTTCGGGGGTAGAGGGGGAGGCGCTAGTTTTTTTTCTTGGGGGGGGGGGGTGCGATCCTTTATTTAAAACCGTATTTCTACCGTTTTAGATGCGGTTTTTTGATGGAGACCAGGGATAAATATTACTCATTTAATATACAAATTTCAAATATATACTTACCACTTTTTTTTTAATAGTAATTCAGCAAATCTCTTAAACTCTTGCTTAAGTCCGCCACCCCCTTGACTAATATATCTACGGAGGTTGTTTAACGGAGTTTCGTCCAGAAACAGTTTTGTTAAGAATAGAGTTCAACCCCTGGTGGTGGAATATGGAACTAAAAGATTGGAGATTGTTTTTTTTTTTTTTTTTTTTTTTTTTTTTTTTTTTTTTTTTTTTTTTTTTTTAAACAAGATTTTGCAGTGCGTGTGCAGCATGTGCAGATTTTGCAGTGCGTGTGCTAAACGGAGCTGTAGGCAGCGGGGACCCGGTTCGAGGTTCGTTCGGTTCGATATTGGGTCTTTTTATGAGATTTTGTAGTACAAATTTCAGGTTCATTTAAGAATATTATTACGGGCCCGGGAAACGCCGTGCGGCTCAGCTAGTTCATTAATAAATTAAAAAAATATTAGCTTTAAAAAATAGTACCAGTAATACTTTTTTTTATGAAATTATAGAAATATGTTATATTATTTCTTTGTAGCTTTGTGCAGCAAAGCGGGTTATTGGAGTAGGTGGTGTGGCGGATGACATATGGAGGCGCCCAACGGGAGTAAAAGACATTTTTTGCCTTTGCAAATAATAATAATAATGATGATAATAATAAATATATAACATAATAAAATAATTTAAAATTGCGTGCAAAATGTTTGTGTCCTGTTTTGCAACCATAGCCTCCAAAGACAGTAAAAGATCTTACTTCTTCTCACTGGCATATGCAGAGGTGTGTTATGGATACCACTATTTTTATACAGAATTTTTCGCCTTTTTTAGCGATTAAATAAGTGGAAAAACTCCGTTCAAAAATAGTGGTATCCATAATACCCTCACCTGCCCCTTTGGCTACGTCACAGCTTTGAAATAAAATTAGGGACAAAAATTTTACTTTCACTCGAACCACTTTAAAGAGTAGACTGACCGTATTACGCGGGACCCCAAAAAAGTAAATTTTAGGTTTAAATTTTAACGAGCATAAATACTAATAGGTAAAATATGCTTACGAACATGTAATATAAAATATTCATTGCGGTTTTTTAAAAAATTACAAAAATATTAATTTTTTCTTCCCATTCTTACTTTCAAATCCAAGCAAAATTTGAAATAATGACAATAACTATTTTTATCCACTTTATCTTTATTATTATTTAAATAATCCATGTTTCAGTTTTAAACTTGAGACAATAATTTTTATTTTCATGATATAAAAATGTATAAATTTAAAGTTTTATAAATGACTAAAATTTTCATCTATTTTTTTACCTTGCCTGAATGATACTTTTTTATTTTATTTTATTTTAGATCTTAATTGGGCTACATATTAAAATTAGTTTTAACCCCTTAGGGACGAGCGACCGGTATGCGTGCCACTTAAGAGGCTACTTCAGTCAAGTGAAAACACCCGTTCGCTAATGCTAATCCAATGGAAGAAATTTATAAAGATATCTCGGTTGCATTTTAATATTTTTAAATGATTTTTTTTTGCATTGGATAGCTGAGATCGACCTGTATGCAGGCCGTTTTTTACTTTTTCGATTTCGATTACAGATTTTTTTTAAGAGGATGCTTTCAGTTTCGACACCGGTTCCGAAAATGAAAGTGCCCTCATTAAAAATATCTGTAAAGAAAATCGAAAAAGCAAAAAACGGCCTTTGTACAGATCGATCTCAGCTTTCCAATGCAAAAAAAATCATTTAAAAATATTAAAATGCAACCGAGATATCTTTATAAATTTCTTCCATAGGATTAGCATTAGCGAACGGGTCTTTTAACTTGACTGAAGTAGGCTCTTAAGATGCTCAGAATCCTTCATTATTCCCACCCGTTATTTTTTAATTGTAAAGTTTACTTTATTTAATCAGAGCATTTTCGAGATTCAATTACAGAGAATTTTCTGTTTTGAAAAACCGGTGATAAAAGATTAAAAATTAAGCAAAGGGATCTCGTCGCGAAGGGGTTAATACGTTTAAATAAATAACAATATTTTTATCTTAAATTTTAATTTACGAGAAATTATGCAAATGTACATAAGTAAATGATATGATTTTAGTTGTTAAAAGACAGATTATAAAATGATAATAATAATAATAATATACACTGTTAAAAATTTGCAGCATTCTGGCAGTTCGTTTGACCGTTTTTTCCGAAAACGGTTACACAACCGTAATTTTAACACTATTCCGACCATATTATTGGCCATTTTATGGTCAGAATATAGTTAAATTATGGTTATGAAACCGTTTTTTCAAAAAACGGTTGAATGACCTGCCAGAATGCTGCAAAATTTTTAACAGTGTATGTTAATCTATATTAAAATCTGACTGTGTGCTTGTATTTTCCATCTACTCCTCTCGGAATATGATGAGTTACGGGTTGAGAGAAAGAACACCAATTGTTCTTAAGGATTCGAGGATGTCATAATAACTCTCAGATTTAAACTATACACTGTTAAAAATTTGCAGCATTCTGTCCAGTCATTCGACCGTTTTTTGAAAAAATAGTTTCATAACCGTAATTTAACTATATTCTGACCATAAAATGGCCAATAATATTGTCAGAATAGTGTTAAATTACGGTTGTGTAACAGTTTTCGACAAAAACGGTCAAATGACTGGACAGAATGCTGCAAAATTTTAACAGCGTATTCTAAAATATCCATAATGGTAGCAACTTGGTCATTTTATTGTTGTTAAAAAAAAATTAAATAATTCTAGCCATTTTTATTAAAATTTAAAAGAAAAAGTTTCTTAATACTAATTTTATTAAATAAATAGTGTTTTAGACGATTCTCAAGAGACCTAAAAGTGGAATTAATTATCCAGCAGATTAAAATGATATCATTATATATATGTTACGGTCAATTTGATTAATAGGTAATTATTAATAATAGCCGGTTATTATTAATAATTACCAAATAATATCGAAATAAACAGGTTAATATGATTAATTTATGAGAATTTCTCAAATTAATCGGTTATTATTAATAATTACCAATCAAGTTCGATCAATATAATAAATTTCAACTCGTTTAGCTTGAGTAAATTTATTTTATTACGCATGCGTACATTTATTCCGTGTCAGCATCTCACTTTGTACAATCGCATCATAGCTTTTGTGAGCGCCCAAATTTGTTTTTTGTCTGTTGACAACAGACAAACAAACACACACAAAACAAACTTTACGAAATCAGTTGATTACTTATTTTAGATGCAAGGCAGGCGCATTTTTCTGGACCCTTACGAATATTTATTTTTCAACACTTTCGATATGTTTTGCATGCCAAGTAGTGTCAAAAAACACCTGAAGATTATCAACGACTATCAAGATATGACATTGTAAAAATTCTGTTGCTCTTGTGACCAGAGTGCCACAAGAGTAACAAAATTTTGATTTACTATATAGACATATAAAATGCTTTTTGTTACAAATTATATCTATGTTACGTAAGTGGAACACAGTGGGATTTAGCTGGTTATATCAAATTTTATTTTGATTATACTTTGTATTAAAATATTTGGAATTATTTATGAAAAATTGCTCTAATGGTCACAAGAGTAACGAAAGGACGTACCCTTATCCACTTGACTTGAAAGTAACAATACAACAAAGTGGTCTAAAAAAATAAAATTCATTCAATTTATAAAAAAATTGGGGACATCACTAATCATTATTAATATTTACCAATCAATTTCGATCAATATAATAAATTTCAACTCGTTTAGCTTGAGTAAATTTATTTTATTACGCATGCGTACATTTATTCCGTGTCAGCATCTCACTTTGTACAATCGCATCATAGCTTTTGTGAGCGCCCAAGTTTGTTTTTTGTCTGTTGACAACAGACAAAAACAAACTTTACGAAATCAGTTGATTACTTATTTTAGATGCAAGGCAGGCGCATTTTTCTCGACCCTTACGAATATTTATTTTTCAACACTTTCGATATGCTTTGCATGCCAAGTAGTGTCAAAAAGCACATGAAGATTATCAACGACTATCAAGATATGACATTGTAAAAATTCTGTTGCTCTTGTGACCAGAGTACCACAAGAGTAACAAAATTTTGATTTACTATATAGACAAATAAAATGCTTTTTGTTACAAATTATATCTATGTTACGTAAGTGGAACACAATGGTATTTAGCTGGTTATATCAAATTTTATTTTGATTATACTTTGTATTAAAATATTTGGAATTATTTATGAAAAATTGCTCTAATGGTCACAAGAGTAACGAATGGACGTACCCTTATCCACTTGACTTGAAAGTAACAATACAACAAAGTGGTCTAAAAAAATAAAATTCATTCAATTTATAAAAAAATTGGGCACATCACTCTGAAATAGATCGCAGGCCATATGAAACTTTATTTGTCCTTAAAGTGAAACTAGGTTTAGGAACTTATTTTCAAGTCAATACTTTGCCAGGAATTACAAGCTAAGATCTTGTTTTACCAAAAAATCCTTCTAGTAATGTTATCCAACTTCAGACATCAATCTCAACAAAGGATGAAGATATCAGCGCAATGAATGATGATAATATGGACGTGGAAAGGCACAATTTGAATGAAGACGTGGAGGGAACTGTTGCAAGCCCTGTCAAAAACGGCAATAAGAACGTTGGCTAAATTGAAGGGAAACAACATAATTTTGAAAAAGAAAAGAGAAAAGTAAAAAATTCGATGATATTTAAATGGAAAATTTTGAAGAAACCAAAGAAAACTCTTCTGTTTCACTAGATAAAATCTCGCAAAATATTTTAAAAGCTTGACACTCTGCTAAACAGCCACTAAATAAGCAATGGGGGGGGGGGGGGGGAATTGTTGGACTATGTAACCACTGAAAGTGAAAAACCAGAAATCATTTTCTATTATTCAAGATTCAAAATTTTCTCAGCTTCAACAACATGTGAATTCTTGCGGTTGTCTCGCCTTCTTTTCCATACATCTACACTGCACGGGTTGAAGTTATTTTTGCGTCACGGATTTAAGACTTTGAACTCCTTTCTTTTAACTCTTTTAATATATTGCATCAGTCTCCTTTTAGTCGCTGTATCATGTAGTTGTTTTTGTGAAGTTGTGCGGGAAATATTATCCATCCGTGTTCAATTTATTTTAATCAAGATTCTTTATTAAACGGATATGCAATCAAAAGGAATGATCAATTCAACAATGATTCACATAAAATACATACACCTAATATAATGAAAAATCTATTTTCTTTTTATACACACTTTAGCCTAATTTTGTGAATATGCCCAGCGACTGTGTGAAGGAAGATATCGACGTATATACGGGTGACGGGACAGGGGTAGCGTTACCGAGAAAACAGGTAAGAGAATTTTCTTATTCCTGTTACGTATAAATGATGATATATTTGAAAAAAGGCACACAGATTGAAGTAAATATTAAGCATATAAATATTATTTATAACAAAAATGTTACGACTTTTGAAGTTAAAATTTCCAAATGCAAATGTAGGAAAAACCGTTCGTATAAGAATACCAGAGATAGATAAAAGTAAGGCTGATAGCCGGAATATTATAACCGTTATAATTTCTAAGAAAAATGAAAAACATATGTAAACTTGGTACAAAATATGGCATTATAAATACATTGTACACAAGGAATCGTTTTACTGTCTGCAAGGAAGCTATAATTTCAGTCATTCAGTCAATGAAGTTCCAGTTAATGAAATAAATCTAAGAAAAAGTTCTCGTAAAAATTCCAACTTAGGTGGTCAAGGATTTCAATACTGCAAGCGTAAATACAGTTTTAACTCAAGTCGCTGCTAATGTAAAAAACCAAAAACCCTTTGTTACTCTAAATGCCGCATCAACTCTGCCTGCCAAAATAAATAATTTGTTAAAAATGCAATAAAAAAACAAAAACCTTTCTCAACTCCAAATGCTACAATAGCTCTTCCGAACAAAATGAATAATTTGTTAAAAATGTAATAATATTTAATTTATAATGTAATTTGTTTTAAACTTGTTGTTTCTTATAAAAATAATAATATTGTATTTGGAACTCTCAGTCCACCCTTCATCCTGATAAGATGCCTTTTCTTCAGCTAGTCGATGGTCGGCTAATTTGGCATTTCTGGGCGAGTGTGTGACATATGATCTATCTCTTTTTATTATTTTTTGTTATTTAATTAGATTGGTGTAAGAATTGTCTCATTCCGGCAATACCTGCTCTTAAAATATTTGCTATATTTTAAAATTAATTTAACAGAAGTGAAAATTTAAAACTTTCTATATGTGTTACATTTTTCTTAATATATTCTTTGCTAAAAAGAATATAACTAATTTGCTAAACATTTGAAAACTGTATTATTTATTCTTTCATTATTTTAGTGTTTAAAATTTTCACCTAATTTATTCAGTAACTAGCACACCCGCCCGGCGTTGCCCGGGTTTTTTAAATAATAACCTTACACAAAACTTAAATTTGCATGATTTTAAATCTTTGGAAAATTTTTTTAAATGAACTTAAATTTTTGAGGCCCTATTTCCTTCCGCAACGTCTAGTGTGTTCCCATCAAACTTCTTTCCGAACGAATCTGTAATCTAGATCCCTGCTACTTATGGCAGCATTTATCGGAAGTGCCCGCACGTGCCGGAGACAATCTACCCCATGAAAATGTTGATAACTAAAGTCTAAGATAAAATTTCATAATACAGAAAGTAGCTTAATTGTAATCTAAGTGGAAATAGGCAAATCCCGTTGAAATTGGGCCCGTAAACCCGAGGAAATAACGCGCCCACAAGCGGTGGAAGATGCCCCCTCCCCTTCTAAATTTCATGAATTACTGTTAGCATTAACACGATGTTTAATAAACGGAAGAAATCTCTTATCTAAAGTTACCTTTAAAGTAATGCGATTTTTAATTTACAGCTGTATTGAGTAGACGTAAGTTGATGCTGGAAAAGGAGATTAATGTTCGAAAAAGGTGGTAGCTGAGATATAAAGAAAGACGGACCCCGGGGGCCAATGTGTTAACTGGAATGTAGTTGGGTATACGAAAATTTTGAAGTGGTTTTAAAGGAGCTGGAAGACACTAAAACTAAGTTAAAGAAAATTGATATAGGTTAGGATAGTTTTTAAAGAAGCTGCAACAAAGGTCCCATGAAGGCGATTAATATTCAAAATTGGTGGTAGATGAAGCCTGCAAATTTTTTTTTGTTGTTCATGTAGTAGCCGGAGAACCTAAAAATTTGTTAGGAAAAAAAAAGTTCGGGAATCGGACCATTTTTAAAGAAGCTATAACAGGGGGCCCAAAAGGGTCCTACTGATAGTTGAGAGCAGGGCCGTAACATGAAAACATGTTTAAATGTTGTAGTACTTAGCGTTTTAGATCTTCAATTACTCAAAATTAATCATAGGGTATGAAATAATCATTAGAATAATATTTTAAAGAAATGCGCAAATATGGGGTAAATGCTTAAAAGGGGGCCCTAGAGCCCCAATAAAAAAATGAGGATGTTGGTAGAGGAAGAAGAGTCCAAGACTCAATTTTAAAACTATGCAATGAAAAGGTGAGAAAATTACGGTGTAAAAAATGCATGGCACACAAAATGTTCAAGGGGTCCCGGATCGGGCCCTACAGGACCCTAAGGTGCCCCAGGATTTTAACTGGAATAAAGTAACAGGAGAATAACTAAATGCAAAAATGGTTTCTAAAATGAAGATCAGATTCAGAGGGGGCAATTTATTAACAATTAATTTTGCAAAAGCTTCAAGGGGCTTTGTACCATTTCCCAAGGGGGAAGGGACTTAAGTGGCATGCAGTTTGGTATAAAGACACTTTTTAGTAGTTTTTAAAATAATCAGAGGACGCTAGAACTATGGTAAAGAAAATTGCAAGGAATTCGGATAATTTTTAAAGAAGGTGCAAAAAGGGCCCCAAGAAGGCGATTAATATTCAAAATTGATGGTAGTTGAAGTCTGAAAATTTTTTTTGTCGTTCATGTAGTAGCTGGAGAACTTAAGAAGTTTTTAGAAAAAAAAAGCTAGTGAATCGGACTATTTTTAAGGGAACTATAATAGGGGGCTCCAAAGGGGCTAACTGATAGTTGAGAACAGGGCCCTAACTCAAAAGCATGTTTAAATGTTTTAGTACTTAGCATTTAAGATTTTCAATTAGTCAAAATTAAGCATAGGGTATGAATTAATCATTAGAATAATATTTTAAAGAAATGCGCACAAAATGGGGTAAATGATTGAAAAGGGCCTTAGGGCCCCAATAAAAATATGAAGGTGTTGGTCCAGGGAGAAGAGTCCAAAACTCAATTTTAAAATAATGCAATGAGAAGAGGAGAAAATTAGGGGGTGAAAAATGCATGGCAAACAAAAAGTTCGAGGAGCCCCGGATCGAGCCCTAAGGGACCCTAGGGTGCCCCAGTATTTTAAATGGAATATAGAAACGGAAGAATAAATAAATTGAAAAAATGGTTCCAAAAATGAAGATCGGATTAAGAGGAGCAATCCATTAACAATTTATGGAGCAAAAGCTTCAAGGTGCCCTGTACCGGATCCCAAGGGGTCAGGGACTTAAGTGGCATGTAGTTTGGTATAAATATACTTTTTAGTAGTTTATAAAGTAATCAGATGATGCTAGAACTATGTTAAGGAAAATTGCAAGGCATTCGGATCATTTTTAAAGAAGCTTCACCAAGGGCCCAAGAAGGCGATTAATATTAAAAATTGGTGGTAGCTGAAGTCTGAAATTTTTTTCTGTCGGTTATGTAATAGTTGGAGAACCTAAGATGTTGTTAGAAAAAAAGCTAGTGAATCGCACTATTTTTAAGGGAGTTGTAATAGGGGGTCCAAAAGGGGACAACTGAAAGTTGAGAAAAGGGCCCTAAAAGCATGTTAAAACGTTTTAGTACTTAGCGTTTTAGATATTCGATTACTCAAGATTTAGCATAGGGTATGAATTAATCATTAGAATGTAATATGAAAGAAATGCGCAAAATAGGGGGAAATGTTTAAAAATGGGCCCTGGGGCCCGAATAAAAATATGTGACTGTTGGTCTAAGCAGAAGAGTTCAAGACTCAACTTTAAAATTACGCACTGCGAAGGTGAGAAAATTAGGGTGTGAAACACACAAAAAATTCAAAGGGCACTGCACCGGGGCCTACGGTACCCTAGATGGGCCCATGGTCTTAACTGGAATGTAGAAACGGGAGAATAACTAAATGCAGAAAGTATCCTTAAATTGAAGATCGGATAAAACGGAAGCAATTTATTAAAAATTTAGCGCACTAAAACTTCGAGGGGCCCTGTACCGGTCCCCTTGCATTGGTGCTAGGGTCTTAACTGAAATGTAGAAATGGGGTAGAAACTGAAAGGAGAATTCACCCCAAAAACGAAGAAGGTCGGATTGAAAAGAGGCATGTTATTAACAGTTTAGTGCACTAAAATTTCAAGGGGCCCTGTAACGGGCCCCTTTCAAAGGTATCAGGGTCTTAACTGAAATGTAGAAATTGGGTAGAAACTGAAAGGAGAAGTCTCCCCAAAAACGAAGAAGATCGGATGGAAAAGAGGTATGTTATTGACAATTTAGTGCACTAAAATTTAAGAGGACCTGTACCGGGCCACTTGCAAGAGTACCAGGTTCTTAACTGAAATGTAGAAATGGGGTAGAAACTGAAAGGAGAATTCACCCCAAAAACGAAGAACATCGGATAGGAAAGAGGCATGTTATTAACAATTTAGTGCACTAAAACTTCAAGGGGCCCTGTACCTGGCCCCTTGCAAGGGTGCCAGGGTCTTAACTGAAATGTAGAAATGGGGTAGAAACTGAAAGGGGAATTCACCCAAAAAACGAAGAAGATCGGATAGAGAAGAGGCATGTTATTGACAATTTAGTGCACTAAAACTTCAAGGGGCCCTGTACCGGGCCTCTTGCAGGGATTCCAGGGTCTTAACTGAAATGTAGAAATGGGTTAGAAACTGAAAGGAAAATTCACCACAAAAAGAAGAAGATCGGATAGAAAAGAGGCATGTTATTAACAATTTAGTGCGCTAAAACTTCAAGGGGCCCTGTACCGGATCGCTTGCAAGGGTCCCAGGGTCTTAACTGAAATGTAGAAATGCGGTAGAAACTAAAAGGAGCATTCACCCGAAAATAGAAGAAGATCGGAAAGAAAAGAGGCATGTTATTAACAATTTAGTGCATAAAAACATAAAGGGCCCCGGCCCTTAAAAAATTAAAAATCAGAGCCTCAGGTGCATCAGGACCTACCTTGGACTAATCACTCCTGAATTTTCAGACTTCTACGTGCGGTAGATTTCGCTAGCCATCGCCGACGTACAAACACACACACACACACACACAGAGCGATTTGTTCTTTTATTAGTATAGATTATAAAAATAAATATATTTAACCCCTTTGGCCTGGCGTCCTATTAATTGGTAATTATTAATAATAAAAGGTACATTTGATTAATTTTCAACATTTATCAAAGTTACCAAAAGACGCGGTTATTGTTAATAACAACCGAATTTATCAAATTAACCTTAATATACATATATACACTGCTCAAAAAAATTTGGGGAGCAAGCAAAAAAGTGAAGAAAACAGTGCAAGACAGCCATGTATGGGCATAAAATGGATAGTACACGTGTATCAATGCGCAATACAGAAAAAAAGATGCAAAAAAGTTGTAAGGGAGCTTTTATTCTTTGAAAAGATGAAAAAAACATGAAAAGATGGTTTAGGGCAACAATTTGGATTCATGTAAATGATAAAAAAAAGTATTGTTTAGAAATGATGCTAGATTTTTAATATGGCGTGTGGTCTCCTCGAACAGCTAAGACTGCTGCACACCTGTTTTCCATGGATGCGATGGGGTTATCGATAAGGCTTTGGGGAATACTGTTCCACTGCTCAAGAATTGCAATCTCCAAGTCCCGGACAGTAAAAGGAGGCCTCGGTCTTACAGCTATGCGTCGTCTGAGTATGTTCCAAACGTGCTCGATCGGATTTAAGTCAGGAGAGCATGCTTGTCATTCCATACGCTGTATTGTTTTAGCTTCAATCATGTTTTCCACAAGACGAACTGTATGAAGTCTGGCATTATCATGCATTAAAAAAAAGAAAACACTAATTTCTGAAACATAAAATACGACATGAGATCTCAGTATCTCGTCTGTATAACTTCGGATCGTCAAAATGTCATTCCAAATGATATGCAGGCCCGTACGTCCATCTATACTGATTCCAGCCAATAGCATCAACCCACCTCGTCTGTAATGTGATCTTTCACGAACGAATGTGGGATTATTTTGAGTGCCTCTTTCTTTGCATGCCAAAACACATCAGATGTCACATCCAGACTGAATCGGGACTCGTCTGAAAACAGAATTTGATTCCAGAAACGTTGCCTCGAAACTCGACGTTCAGTTCTCCACCTTCTTTGGGCCTCACAGTGGCTTGAGGTCAGCGGAATATAGACCATTGGCTTGCGTGCATAGAGACCACCCTGATGAAGCCTATTTCATCCTGTGGCCAAGAACAACTGTGTTTGCAGCTGAGTAGCATTGCCCGTTCCGTCTCGATGAGCTGATAACAGGATATACCGGTCATCAGCTTCTGTGTTAGCACATTTTCGACCTTGCACTTGTCGATGACTACCATTCCATGTGTCTTGGAATCGATTCCACAGCCTTTCATGGACACTTCTTGCGACTCCAACAGCGTCCACTACACTTCGTTGTGTTTCCCCAAAATTCAACTGACCCGATAACATGCCAAGCCATGGATTGCGGTAAATCATGTTGTTGAGATATTTTCAAGCCACCTTTTCTCAAAACACAACCTGAGCAATTGAATTTTACAAATTGAGGCAGTGAAACGCGTTTCTGCAAAATCCCGATTTCTGCACTTATCTCCTTTTTCTAGTTTTTGACGTCATAAACTTTAATTTACATGTGAAGTTTTCTTTATCTGTTTTCTACAACACTTTAAATTATGGATGTTTTATTTTACGTTACTTATCGGTATAAATATTTGCGTAATTTCGTTAAAACCATGTGCTCCCCTAATTGTTTTGAGCAGTGTATATATAACCATTATAAAATATTACAAATTATCATCTATTTCAAATATATAAATTATAAATTAAATTTTAAGACATGTTTCATCCATTATAGATTTTAAATTTGGAACAACAAATTATTAGATGAAATAATTATAGATGAAGATTTAAGAAAAGCTCCAAATATTTATAAATGAGGTTTTAAATAAAATTCAAACATTATAAATTTTAAATTTGGAAAAAAAGATTAATATGAACAAGAAGCTGGATGCAAAAGAAAAAAAATGGAAAATAGAAATATTTAACATATATAGTCAAACTTTTTGTAATTAAAACATTTTAAAGAATAAAAAATGACCAGGAAAAAACGAAACTACTAATAGTTCCATCAAACACATTACTCAAAATGCAGTATATCAAAGTGGAAAATATATAAATTCAATAAGAAGATTACAACAAATTGCAAAAAAGATAACGGGACATATATAAAAATGAAACTTAAGATGTGAAGCTCGTCTTCAGGGGAAATATTTCGACATCATAAGTAAAGTACAGTTGATTTCTGATAGTGAAATAGGAAGCAATGCTTTAAAACCTATATATATATAACCATTACTAATAATTACAAATTACCAGCAAAAATTGTAAAATTATAAATAAAACGAAATTTATTCATTGACAATCAATTTTTTCCCCTTAACATATTCAACATAGATTTTAAAACATAGTAAAATATATATATATAATAATAATAATGGAAATTTGTGGAACAGATTCATCATGTCCCAAAGGCCTTGATTTACACAAATAGTGTAGTTTCATCTTCATATTAGCCATAAAAAAGCTAAATAATATGAATTTTGGACTACCACACCCAATAAATAGAGAATTAAAATATTGGAAAAACAAATAAGTTTAAAATAAAACGTGATTAAAAAGGACTGAGAAATAGAAAACACATTACCAATTTGAAAGCCTATATATATATACTGACGTAACTTTTATTCTACAAACTTCAAAACAAAAGACTAAGTCTTTGAAGGATGAAATACTTTTAAAAAATTACGTCCCTGAATTCGTGATACCTCACGAAAAAAAGAGCTAGAACTTTTTTGTATAATTTTTTATAAATCATATAATTTACCAAATATATTATTTGTAATTTTGATTTAACCTGCATTGTAAAAATGATTCTATACTTATTTAAAAATAATAGTAATGAAATTAATATTTTCTTTTATAAGTATCCCGTTTTAGGTAGCTTTAATTACAAAAAGTCCTTCCGGCCAGTGCCGGGAGGAAGAGGTAGCTTTCATAATCCTTATTTAAAAAAAGCCAACTTATATCATGCAAACACACGAAGCTCAATTTAGTGGAAACCGAATATAGGAGATTCAATACTAATTTTTATCAATATAATGAATGAGAATTTCGCGAAATTAGTCCGCTTTACCCAAGCTGCTTTTCTTTAAAGTAACTTATATTTGGCTGCCAAATTCGGCAATTTCTTAAAGTGCCTGTCATTTTAAGACAACATGGTGGATGAGGCTAAGCAGTGAACTTGGTCGAGACCTTAGTAATTGCTGTGCACATGCTCACTCACATCGGAATCGGTTAATATATAGGAGTGCTGTCGCATGCAAAAAATCAGATTTTTCAAAATGTCACCCACAATAGAAATTGAAACTGCTATATCTGAGCCATTTTTTAAGGTAAAGACAAACAAAAAATGCTCCTGAATCCTTATATCAAGATCAAATACTTAAGAAAGAAACCTTTTTCAATTTCTAATTTTTTTGCACCTCACTTTTAATATATATATATTTTTTAATTTAATGGCCGCCATTTTGAAACAAAATGGCTGATGAATCTGGCCAGCGAACTTGGTCGAGGTGTTGATGTATAATATCCACATGCCTTCTTACATCGAAATAGGCGAATACGTGTGTTATCGCGTGACAAATACAAGATCGTTTCAAAATGTTAGCCATGCTAGAAATTCAAAGTGCTATAAATCAACCATTTTTTAAGATATCAACAAAAGAATAAATTTTCAGAAACAAAAACTGCTCCGGAATCTTTGTATCAAGGCCAAACACATTTAAAAAATCTTTTCAATTTTCCAATTTTTTAATACCTCATTTTGAATTTTAAATTTAAATTTTTTTAAATGGCAACCCTTTTCAAAGAAGATGGCGAATGAAGCTGGCCAACGAACTCGGTCGAGACATTGGTATGTACTATGTACAGACCAAGTTACATCGAAATAGGTTCATAAATACGCCTGTTATCGCGTGACAAAAATCAGGTCGTTTTAAAATGTCAGCCACAAGAGAAATTCAAAATGATATTACTCAGCCATTTTTTTTTTTTTTAGATATAGACGAAAGAAAAACTGTTCCGGAATATTTGTATTAAGGTCAAACACATACAAAAAAAATCTTTTTCAATTTCCAATTTTTTGGTATCTCATTTAATTTTTTTTATTTTTTAATTTTTTTAAATGGCCGCCATTTTGAAATAAGACGGCGGATGAAGCATGCCAACGAACTCGGTCGAGATATTTGTATGTACTATGTACACACCAAGGTACATCCAAGTCGGTTCATAAATACGCCTGTTATTACGTGAGAAAAATCAGGACGTTTCAAAATGTCAGCCACGCTAGAAATTCAAAATGCTATAACTCAGCCATTTCTTAAGATATAGACGAAACAAAAACTGCTCCCGAATCTTTTTATCAAGGTCAAACACATAAGAAGAAAATATTTTTTCAATTTTTAATTTTTGGTACCACATTTCAAATTTAAATTTTTCTTAAAAATTTAAATGGTCGCCATTTTTAAACAAGATGGCGGGTGAAGCTGGCCAACGAACCCGGTCGAGACATTGGTATGTACTATGTATAAACGAAGTTACATCCAAATCGGTTCATAAATACGCCTTTTATCGCGTGACAAAATTCAGGACGTTTCAAAATGTCAGCCACGCTAGAAATTCAAAATGCTATAACTCAGCCATTTTTTAAGATATAGACGAAACAAAAACTGCTCCGAAATCCTTGTATAAAGGTCAAATACATAAGAAAAAAATATTTTTCCATTTTCAATTTTTTGGTACCACATTTCAAATTTAAAATTTTTAAAAACATTTTAAATGGCCGCCATTTTGAAACAAAATGGCGGATGAATATGGCCAACGAACTCGGTCGAGAGATTGGTATGTACTATGTACACACCGAATTACATTCAAATCGGCTCATAAATACGCCTTTTATCGCGTGACAAATTTCAGGACGTTTCAAAATATCAGCCACGCTCGAAATTCAAAATGCTATAACTCAGCCATTTTGTAAGATATAGACGAAACAAAAACTGCTCCGGAATCTTTGTATAAAGGTCAAATACATAAGAAGAAAATATTTTTCCATTTTTAATTTTTTGGTACCACATATCAAGTTTTAAATTTTTTTAAAAATTTTAAATGGCCGCCATTTTGAAACAAAACGGCGGATGAAGCTGGCCAACGAACTCGGTCGAGACATTGGTATGTACTATGTACACACCGAATTACATCGAAATCGGTTCATAATTACGGGAGTTACAGTGTGACATAGGTCAGATATATATATATATATATATATATATATATATATATATATATATATATATATATATATCAATTTTGAACGGAGGGTGGTTTCGAGGTCTGGGGGTCATGATCGATGAAAATATACCAAAATTTTTTGAAATCGCTTTCCTCCGAACGGCTGCAATAGGTAGCTTTTTTGTAAAGAAAGCTACCTAAAAGCTACCTATTGCAGCCGTTCGGAGGAAAGGGATTTCAAAAAATTTTGGTATATTTTCATCGATCATGACCCCCAGACCCCGAAACCACCCTCCGTTCAAAATTGATATATATATATATATATATATATATATATATATATATATCAATATATATATATATATATATATATCTGACCTATGTCATACTGTAACTCTCGTATTTATGAACCGATTTGGATGTAATTCGGTGTGTACATAGTACATACCAATGTCTCGACCGAGTTCGTTGGCCAGCTTCATCCCCCATTTTGTTTCAAAATGGCGGCCATTTAAAATTTTTAAAAAAATTTAAAATTTGAAATGTGGTACCAAAAAATTGAAAATGGAAAAATATTTTTTCTTATGTATTTGACCTTTATACAAAGACTCCGTAGCAGTTTTTGTTTCGTCTATATCTTAAAAAATGGCTGAGTTATAGCATTTTGAATTTCTAGCGAAGCTGACATTTTGAAACGTCCTGAATTTTGTCACGCGATAAAAGGCGTATTTATGAACCGATTTGGATGCAACTTCGTTTATACATAGTAAAGACCAATGTCTCGACCGAGTTCGTTGGCCAGCTTCATCCGCCATTTTGTTTAAAAATGGCGGCCATTTAAAATTTTAAGAAAAATTTAAATTGGAAATGTGGTACCAAAAAATTGAAAATTGAAAAAATATTTTTTTCTTATGTGTTTGACCTTGATAAAAAGATTTGGGAGCAGTTTTTGTTTCGTTTATATCTTAAAAAATGGCTGAGTTATAGCATTTTGAATTTCTAGCGTGGCTGACATTTTGGAACGCCCTGATTTTTGCCACGTGATAACAGACCTATTTATGAACCGATTTGGATGTACCTTGGTGTGTACATAGTACATACAAATAACTCAACCGAGTTCGTTGGCCAGCTTCATCCGCCATATTGTTTCAAAATGGCGGCCATTTAAAAAAATTTAAATTTAAAATGAGATGCCAAAAAATTGGAAAATGAAAAAGATTTTTTCGTATGTGTTTGACCTTAATACAAAGATTCCGGAACAGGTTTTGTTTTGTCTATATCTAAAAAAATGGCTGAGTTATAACATTTTGAATTTCTATTGTGGCTGACATTTTAAAACGACCTGATTTTTGTCTTTCGATAAGAGCGTATTTATCACGGTACTTTGAATACACGGTAGGGTCCACGAGCGAGATGCGCAGTAGATCGTCCAGTTCGTGACGTCACTGGCACCCATCGTTCAAGCTCTCCTTGTGTGTTTCCATTTATTCGCATTGCTTTCTTTCTCTTTTCCTGACAAAAAATGTTATTATTATTTTTTTTCATATAATCATTTTATGTCTTATTTTTATTGTTAGTTTTTGAAAAGGATTTGACATTAAAATAATTAGTAACGCATTAATTCTTCTAGATATTCCAAAGGAATTTCATTTCATCGTTTTTAACAAATACTGTAGCATGAAAACCATTTGCTGCACGCATGCAAAAGATCAGATAATTTTTGTATTTATTATTCAAAAGTATTTTCAATTTACTTTAAAGAAATAGATTTGTAAAAGAATTTAAAAGCAAAACAGCTTAATTTTAAACCAAACCAAATTGTAAGATATAAATCAGTTTCCATATAAAAATTTTCAGCTCCACTACTACTTTAGTATTACTTTTCACTAATGATATTGCTGAAAAATTAAAGAGAGAAGAATGAGTTGTCGAGATACATGTAAGGAAATAAACTTTTTCTTAAATAAAAACGAATGTGATCAGCAAGATAAATCCAATCCTGATTTATTTCTTCTCTCTTAATAAGAACAATACAGTCACTCATATATCGCTGATAAATCATTCAGATATTAGATGAAATTAAATAAGAAAACTAAACTAAACTAAAAAAATTATATGTATATCAGCTGGTTAGAGGAGAAATTGTGCAATGTAGTACGTAAAAAATCAGAAAATTCTCGTTGTAAAGAAATTATGAAGCAATATAAATTCCAGTTTTCTCAAAATTCTATTTTAAAAATAAAGTTGCATATTCAGAAGAGGTGTAAGTAAGAGGTGAACTTAAATATTCTTTGCCTAGTGAAATTGTTGTGTTACAGTTCCTGAAATTTATAGACATTAGTTTTAGTTTTGAGTACTTATATAGTTACTTATATAGTACTTATATAGTACTCAAAACTAAAGAAAAATAAAATAAACACTATAGTTCTCTCTTTTTTTTTTCGATGAAATGTAAGGGTTTGTAAGCAATATGGGACCTTAAATCAAAAACTTATATCAGATTAATAAACAGGCATGGTTCTAGAAGTTTCAAAAATGCATATTGTGAGGGAAAAAAAATATGTTGGTATAGCAATAGAATAAAAACTCAATTTTTATTTGAAAATATATTCCATAATTTTTATTTATTTTAAGGTATTGAGATAATCCATATAAAATAATATTCCACTCACAATTTGTAATTTAAATTTTTTTTTATAATACTTAAGTGCGTACTAAAAATTTAAGGATGTATATATATATATATGAATTATAAAAAATATATTTGATTGTTTAAAATTTTTTAACCGTAATATCGTAATATGTCATCTATTTTTTTTCTTCAAATTTTGAATATTATACAACCTAGTTTTTGTTTGACTTTGAGAGTTAGACAGTTTGATATTTACTGAACCGGAAGCCCAATACTTAGATTATAACTTACACTTGACATCGTGTTAGTTAATCGCAGAATCTTGTTTTCGATGATTATTCTGTTCCTAAAGTTAAAAGTTGTACGGACCTATATTTATTAATATTTTGATACCGATTTTAACTTATTTTCTAATTATTTGTAAATAAAGTAAATTGTTGATTTTAAAACAAATGTTGTTCTTTCTGAAATTGCGCTACCCTTTCTCACATAAGCGTGACAATATGTTCCCTAGAAGACTATCTAAGAAAGACTATTCTTCTGATATTTTAAATAATTTTATAATTTAAATTTCTGTATTAGTGTATACAAAAAATTTAAAGAGTTTTTCTGTTTAACTATCTATAAAACGTTATTTAAGCTATTACGGCTATTTAAGAAGTTTTGTTTACTTTGTTCACTCGTTTTGTTATTACACATTTTTTTTTTTTTTTATATTTATAAATTCGAAAAAATCCCAAGTATCAATTCAAAAAAGCTTTTCTTACATTTATCGAAAGTTGCCCTGAAAATGCTATAATATTTTTCAGTGCCTGTGTTTTAAAGTACATAGTACTATAGAGTTTTTCAGAGTTATACTCGTAACTTTTAAAAACATTATTAGATCCGTTTTATGTTTTTCGAACATTAAATTGGGATTTTAAAAAATGTATAAAATTATAAATTTTAATAGCATATAACTTTATGAGTGTGTAATATATATATATTTGAAGATATACAACATAATTATAAGTGCATTTTTTCCAAAGTTTTATGAATTGAAGCTAACATTTTCCGAGTTTTCTCAAAGTATTTTGGATTAAAGCAAAATTGCAAAAATGTTATGAAAAGACGGTTTCTAAAATATTGAAATACAACAGAGCAGTTAAGAAAACTGCTTTTTTTTTACATATGTGATTAAATAAAATAATGATAATTGAGGCGAAAGTTAATACTTCCAAATAACCAAATGAAAACAGAAGATTCACGCTTTAAAAAACTCTAAAAAATAAAGACATGTACGTATATTAACTTTGAATTTGAAAAATATTTAATTAGTAGATGTTCCAAGTGTCACGCATCTCAGTAATATCATACACTGGATATTAAACAAATTTTGAACATCTTTTTATGAAACGGAAAGCTTTATACAATGCGAAAAGTGCGTTACCCAAGACTGGACTTTGGTGCCAGTGACGTCAGAGGGAGAAACGAAACCTGCGCGTGGACCCTACCGAGTGTTCTACTTACCGTGGGTAACACACAAGAAGTCGGTATTAGGGGTGAGCTCTGCGCTTCCAAGTGGGGGGCGTAAACCAACGTGGCGGCCGGTGTACTATTCTTGTGTGTTTTCCTTTTTTACTTTTTACAGTGGTGTGATACCGCTGGTGCCTTTTAGTTATTATATTTGTGTCTGCAACTGGGGTAAGCGTATTTAGTTATATTTTTGTTTTGAATTTAGGGCTGTATTTGGAGTTCTTCCCCGGTTTTGTTTGTGTTGTGTAGTGTAGCAGGTCTACCTACAGTTATGAGTAATACTATTGTTAAAGTGATTCCTGACTCAGGGCCAGAATTTATTAATGCAGTTATAAATGATGTCGCTATTTCGAGCTCTGAAATGCAGAATTTCATATTAAATAATGTTTCTGAGCCAGGTTCCGGAAATGAGAGTGTAAATATGGATATGACTGAAGCTGTAGATGGTGGTTCTCAATTTGTTGAAAATAACCCTTTATTTGCTCGTTCCTCTGCTGCTGTTGAAGATTTGTTGATAAAGGCGGCTGGTAATGGAGGCAGGAACTTTACCATATTTTTAACTAGCACAGAGTCAGCTGCAATCCCAAAACGTAACCCTCGGGATGTTCAAATCGAAATACGGTCTAAAGTACAGAATTCTGAGAAAATTGACAACGTGAAATTCACTCGAGCTGGATGTTTAATTTTTTCTACCAAGGACGTTTCGTGCGCCAGAAATATTTGTAAAATATCTTCTTTTCTTGGAGTTCAGGTTTCTTCCAGAGTGCTATGGGAAAATATCTCAAACAGATTCTTGTTATTCAATATCCCAGTCGATATTCCACTAGCAGATATCGCTCGGGAGATAGAGGAGTCAAACAGTTTACACATCTTAGAAGTGCGTCGTTTTATGAAGAAGGACAGCAAAAATGAAACGTCCCCGGTGCTTTTTACAACTTTGGGTATTTCCCTCCCACCTGAAATTAAAACATGGTTTTCCGTCCAGCGCATACGGCAATTCATTGACCGGCCACGCCAATGCTCAAAATGCTTTAAGTTTAACCATAATACTACTCGTTGCAATTCAGAACAACTGTGTGCTACCTGTGGTATTCACCATGATGGTCCATGCACTGCCCCTCTTTCGTGTGCCAACTGCGGTGCGGAGCACAGATCGGATTTTAATCAGTGTCCGGTTCGTCTTAAAAAAGTCGAGCTTCTACGATTTAAATGCCAGAACTTCTTATCTTTCATAGATGCTCGGCGGCAATTCTCTCCTAAATCTGAAGTTAAGTCCTATGCCAAAATAGCTAGTGTCCAGAAAACAGAGGTGGATGAATTTCAAAAAATCATTGAAGTCCGCACCAACGCCATGCTGAAAATTATAGTTGAACTTTTTACCAAACAATCAGAGAAAGTGATTGAAGCTATCACGGATATGAGCAATATGCTCGTAAGTTGCATGGCAAAGTGGAACGATTTCTCACCTGAAAGACGAAAAAACACAATCACGGCAGCGGCTCTCAGATGAGGTAGCGTTTGCCTTTTGGACTTTGTTCTTGTTTTGTTGCTGGCGATTGCAAGTTGCAATTTGCGAAAAAAAAAATGTTTTTGGGGGGTTTATTGTGTACTTTTCTGTTAGTTTTTGCTAGGGGCAGTCGCCTTATCTGGTCTTGGTGGTTGTACTTTAGAGTACTGCTGTTTTTTGGTTTGTGGCCCTATGGGTATTAAAATTGTTCAGTGGAATTGCAGGAGTATATTGAACAAAGACCCCTGGCTCAAGTGTCCTCTGTTCGCCTCTGCGGATATTTTGGTTTTCCAAGAGACTTTTTTATCTTCAGACAAGTCCCTGGTTATCCCGGGTAAAGTTGTTTATCGTTTGGATAGGGTGGACCGCCCGGGTGGTGGTCTTGCCATTGCGGTGAACTCCGCGTGGTCTTCTCAGCAGCTGAACCTCGCAAACTACAGTTGGGCCAATGAAGTGATGGGTATTCAGGTTTTCTTGAACTCGGGGCTGCTCAATATTGTTAATATTTATTCCTCGTCGGGTCTGGTGGTGTCTGACCTTGATGAAATCTGTCGCTCCTTGTCTGGTAGTTCTTTCATTTTGGGTGACTTTAATCTTCACCATTCGATGTGGGGTTCCCCGGTGTCGTCCCGGGCCAGTGAGCACTTTGTTGAATGGATCTCGGACAGTCCATTTTGTTTAATGAATACTACTGAGCACACGCACATGGCCCCCAATGGCTCCTCGTCTCTAATAGATTTGTCGTTCTGTTCTCCGGACCTTTATGCTTGTTCCACGCTGTCTGTGGTTGAGGATTTGTATGATAGTGATCATTTCCCGATTGCTATCTCGGTTGACCTTCGGTCGCCGCCTCTTCCTTGTTATACTCTTTATAACTGGTCGCTGATCTGCCGGGAAATCAATAACAACCTTCACTCTCTTTCTGAAATTGATTATGATGCCTTCCAGTCGATGGTCCATAGTGCTATGTCTAAGTTCAGCTTTGTTCGTCCTGGTCCGTCGAAGTCCCTCCCGGTCTGGTGGTCTACCAGGTGTAGTAACCTCAGCAAGCAGAAGAAGTTTTTGTTGAAGCGGGCCCGTCTGCTGGTTTCAAGTGATTATTGGATTAAGTACAAGAGGACGTCGGCTAAGCTTCGTCAGGTTGTCAAAGAGTCTAAGCGGCGGTTCTGGGATAAGATGTGCAGCGATGCAGGGGACCCTCGTCTCCTGTATAAAGTCTTTCAAAAAATTAAAAATCGCTCAAGTTCCCCTGCTAGCTCCCATTTTCTCCTACAGGGGGCTGACTCGTCTGGTGCAGATGCGGTATCTCAGGCTGAAATCTTGGCCGACCACTTCAGTGCGGACTGCGATCATGAGCCAATTCCTCTCACATATGGGGAAGAAGGCAGCTCCTCTCTCAACGGCCTTTTCACGTTACCGGAATTGAAAGATGCCATCCATCGCACAAAAACCTCCACCCCTGGGGAAGACAAGATTAGTGCTGCGCTTTTTTAAAGGCTTAGATGACCTCGCGCTCGATCGTCTGCTGCAGCTCTTCAATGAAAGTTGGACTTCTGGTGACATTCCGTCGAGTTGGACTTCAGCTGTGATTCTGCCGATACCTAAACCTGGGAAACCAAAAACACATGCCTCCTCGTATCGCCCTATTGCCTTGACTTCGGTCATGTGCAAAATCTGCGAGAGGATGATCTCAAAGCGGATTACTCGTCTCCTCCTTGAAAACAAGATCCTTCATAGTAGACATTTGGGGTTCCAACCATTTCGTGATAGCCATACGGCGCTGACGATGTTGCATCTCGATATACAACAGGCTAGGAGGGAGAAGAAGTATATCTTGGGGGTTGCCCTTGACCTTCAGGCAGCATACGATTCGATCTATACCGACGGGTTAATTTACAAGTGTGCTCAGATCGGCATATCTGGCCGTATGCTTCGCTGGCTCCACCGCTTTTTATCCGACAGATCCATTAAAGTAGCTTGGAGAGGTGTCACTTCGTCTACCCGGATCCTTCGTAGAGGGGTTCCTCAAGGGGCGGTGTTAAGCCCTACTCTGTTTACAATCTTTATGGCGGACTTTTTTGAAATTTTGGAGGGCCTCGGCATCAAATTTTTAATCTATGCAGATGACATCTTTGTCTACTGTGATCGTGCCTCTTTGGAGTCCTGCTGGACTAATTTGCAAGAAGCCTTAAGGCTGATCATGCAGTGGTGTAACTACTGGAAGTTATCTATAAGACCGGATAAGTGTCAGGCTATCAACCTCTTGAGAAGATTAGGGGATTGTGATTCTCATTTCAGTGTCAATGGAGGAATCATCGAGTGGTGCTCAGAAATTAAGTTTCTTGGGTTCTATGTGGCTCAACGGGGCGGCTTCCGTAAACATGCGGAATACCTCAGGAAGAAACTGTTCTCAAGAATAAACATTTTAAAGTCTTTGGCTCAGAAAAGGTATGGTGCAAGGTCATTCCACCTGCTCACCTTGGTTTCGGCATCAATTCGTAGTATCATGGAGTACGGTGCTGCTGTTCTTAATTTAGCCTGTCCTTCATTTTTCCAAAAACTGGAGGTTCTTCAGACGAGCGCCCTTAGGGTGGCGTTGGGCCTGCCGAAGTGGACCCCTAACCTTGTATTAAGAAAGCACGCCGATGCCTTCCCTATTATCGACAGGATTGGTATTTTGGCTTTTGGATTCTGGATCAAGCACCTGGCCTTGTGTAGTTGGTCTCCTCTGTTCGAGGCACGGGATGCGAGTCTGGCATCGATCACTGCTAATATCTCTTGTGTTTCTGATACTCTTAATGAGTTGAATTGCCGTCCAGATCACCTTCTATGCTTTCAAATCCCGCTGCCTATGAATGTGAATGCGATTCATATTGTTACTTCGGGTCTTTCTTTTCAGAGTAAGAATATGGCTGCTTCCATGTTGGCTCCCTTGTTTTCGGAATTTATCGAGAATTTCTCTGGCGCTTGGGAAATTATTGCCACTGATGCATCTAAGACAACTTCGATCACTGGGATAGCAGGCTGTTCGGCTATTGGTCATTTTGGGTACCGGGTTTCCCAGGTGAATTCGATTTTCACTGCGGAGGCTCTTGCTGTTGGCATGGCTATCTATGAGTTAGTCTCTTTGTCTCGTCCGGTCTTGATTCTCTCGGATAGCTTGTCTGTCCTCTCTGCTCTTCAGTCGATCTCTCTTAAGTCTCCTAAGGTCATCATCTGGCTGCATAATAAAATCACGAGGGTGTCGTCTCTCTCTCCTTCTATTCATCTGTACTGGGTTCCGGGTCACCGGGGGATCCCCCTTAATGAAAAGGCTGACTTTCTTGCAAGAAGTGTAAGTGATTCTGACATTTTGATTGATTGGATCGCTCCGGAGGATTTAATCTATGCCTATAAGATGAAGGTCAAGCAGCGGTTTGGTCAGCTGTATGAGTCTGGTAAATATTTCTCGTCGCACGGGGACATTCCTAATGTTAAGCGTACTCATGGTTGGGCCGGCAATAGGAGGGATGATGTTTTGATTACTCGGCTCCTCTGTAGAATGTTGATAACTCCTGAGATGTTAGCTCGTTTCAAGCTTCTTTCTGACGGTAGCTGCCGTACGTGTGGTGTGTCTGACTCCTTGGAGCACGTTCTATTTTTTTGCCCTAGGTATCGGTCTCAGCGCAGCCGATGTTGGGATAATGCTGTTTTGAATAGCGAGTGCTTTAAGTCTTTTGTGTGTTTTATAAAAAAGTTTTGTGATTGTCATGGGTTCCGTGCTTCTACTCTGAACTTTCTTCATAGTATTGATCGGTTCTAGTGGTGTGATGCTCCGCCTTTTCTTGATTCATGTGCTTATTTTTTCCACTGCTTGTGCTAGAGTGTTCATCTGTGACTGGATTTTTGGATCATTCGGGATAAAAGCCTTGCTGCTATAGATCCCAAAGCTCACCCAACTCAAACCAAACCAAAGTCGGTATTAGTTAAAAACTCGAATGGTCTGAAATTTTCTTTTGTCATGCTATGTGCTTAATCTTACCCTTTATTTCAGCTTTTTTCCCTCTACCCTAGGGCTAAAGATAAGGGATTCTTAGGGATTAAACAGATTACATTTCTTTACCGAGGGACGTCTTATGTGGTCAGGCGGTCCTTTTCATGTGTATGACTTTAATCGTATGTCTAGAGGTCAGACGTCACAAGTGGATGTTGATGACATGTTGATTCCGCCCCTTTCTGTTGTTGATGACCACAGCACGCTTGGAAAAGAAAGGCCAGTTGAAAAATTTATGGTTTTTCTTCTGAAAAGCAAATAAACGCAGTCTTTATAGTCCTTCCTCTACCCACTAAGCTTTCAATAGGAATAAATTTTGCCTGACCAGTGGCAGTATTCTGCCCTTAACGGAATAAACCGACACGGAACCAACCGTTCTCGTAATTCACAGCAGCATTCAACAGTTTGTAATTCTGCCCTTTGGACGGACTTTGGAAGCGACCGTCAACGTCTCCCTTTCAAGGTTAACCAGTTTCAACCAATCACTTCCAAGGATACATGTAGTTTGATTATTTACCTGAGATCTAAACAGGTGTGATTGCAAGGCTGACACAGGCGACTATTTTTTAATTCTGTTTCGCACCACTTTTTCAAAACAAAAATCTTTTACATACGCTTTGACAACATTTGCGAGAGAAATACACTACAAAATGTATTTATTTTTTTTTTTAAATAGTGGTGCGAACAGAATATAAAAAGTAGTCGCCAGTGGCAGCCTTGTAATTGGCATCATTGTTAGATTCACGTAAGGGAATGATATAATATCGCTATAAACGGTATATAAAGTTTTAATAGATGGTGAGTTATAAATAATTTACGAAATTTTAAGATACAATTATATAATTTTAGGGTTCCGTACTTAAAAAGTAAAAAAGGAACCATTATAAGATCACTCTTGTGTCTGTCCGTCTGTCTGTCTGTCACAGCCATTTTACTCGTAAACTCTGGAACGTGGAAAGTTCAAATTCGCGGAAGTAATAAAGACAGTTGACCCACATATTTTCAGATTATTAAACATTTATAAATATATTTAGTAAAAATGTATAGGGGCAAATTCAGTTGCTTGAAATAAAAAAATATTTTCTTTGTATATCGTGCGAAAGCTTTCGTAACGCTGAATTCAAAAATACATTTCTTTTAATTTTAGGTATTACATTTTCAAAGATATAGTCGAAAATGTAGCGTAAAAATATGCCCCCCCCCCCCCTCATCTAATTCCGAATCTACTGAAGCTAAAATTATGAAAAAATTAGAGGGGGTAGACGTTAATTTAAACCTTGCAGGAAAATTATAGCGATTACCCTAGGTCACATAGTTTTTGAGAAAATCGCATTTTTCCGTTACACACAAATTTCGATTTACGGGCATTCAGCAAAACTGTTGAGCAGCGCTGGATGTACCTATCGTATCAGAAGTATAAAAGCATTGTTGATCATGATTTTCGAAAAAAATCGTCAGTAATTAGCCGAGATATAAACCCTTAAAGATATGGACGGTTTGGACACACATAATGACAGGGGCGACGTACTCTATGTACCACTGGCTTTTAAAGCCTAGATAACAACTTTTAATGATATATGTGTGTAATGCTGGCTAGTAACAGTATAAAAGCAATAAACGTCAAATTGTTAAAAACAGACTAATTCAAGGGGTCTCAGGACTCTTAAAGCTTCAAAATTTTTTTTTTTTAATTTTTTTTTTGATGTTAATCTTTCATCTTTTCTGAACATTTTAATATAATTGTTTCCTTCAAATTCTCATTAGAACAGAATTTATGGCTTTTAGAATTATACCCGCTCAATAGCTTAAGCGGCTTTTTCCAAACTTTTAAGTCATTTTTCTCCAATTGACTTTTTTTGGCATAACGCGCACGATATCTCAAAAACTTTTGAATATTTTTTCATGAAATTTTCAAAACATATGTTTTATATTAATCTATATAAACTGAACCTAAAATTTCTTTTTTATTGTTCAAAAAAATATTTTTTAAGTAATTATATTGCTCAAATTTTCAAAATTTTCTATTAGCTAAATACAACTTTGTATTAAAAATATAAAAATGCTTTAAATACAAATTTATTTAGGTTCGGGGTAATTATTATAATCAGAAGTATAAGTAGGCACCAAAATTTTTATTCTAATTATAATATTTATTTTCTAATAGTGCGCGTTATCTGTTATACCAATATTCTGCTTATCAAATGTCTGACTGTTTGGAGCACCCTGTAAATCCTAATTCTTCATCTTGCAAAATTTTAAATACATAAAATGAAAGAACGTACTTATATCTTTCATCTCAATAAAAATTGTGTTTTAAAATCATATACATTTTAAGATATTAAATGTTGAATGTGGTCTCTTTTTTTTTCATTTTTTCCAATTTTTGAGATCCCTGAGACCCCTTAATTAGAATGAATTACATTAATACTATGGGATTCCCGACAATTTGCATTGAATGGCTTTTTCAATACACCTCGAGTGGCTTTAAAAGTTAATTAAAAACCTATCTGGAAAACGCGGCAAGGACCAAGGCGGCGTTGCATATTTGTGACCTCCTTTCGAAGCGCGCTTAGCACAATGCCAAATGTGAACTTTGAACAAATGTTTTGTTTTAGCTGCACTTTAGAAAGAAAGGTTATTACTATGAGGAATTAAGTTTTATGAAATGACAAATGAAGTTTAAATATGCATTTCTTTTATTGTCAGTACCGAATTAAGTTCAATATAAAGAGATTAAAATAATATTAAACTAGTCGGATGTGTCAATCCCAAAGCTTTCTTCTATCTCATACATGTCAATACTTCCTGATAAATGCAGCACAGCAGCGCCACCGGTTAGGCGATTTATACCAAAATCTAATCAGGGACAACTTTCGTGAACTTATAATTGAATTTGAAGTTTGGTGAAAATTCGTGCATTAGTTTTTGAGATATAGAGCTATTACGGAAATCGTGAAAAGTTCTGAGTGGCCCCTCTTGCGCAATTTACACCAAAAACTCATCAGGATCAGTTCATATCAGGGACTAACTGAATCTGAAGTTTGATGAAAGTTCATGCATTAGTTCTTGAGATACAGCTATTGCGGAAATCGGGAAAATTGCAGCATAGTAGCGGTACCTGTTGGGAGATTTACACCAAAAAGTAATCAGCACGAATTTATATCAGGGACTAAATCAGGGATCTAAAGTTTTATTAAATTCCGTTCAATAGTTCTTAAGACAGAGCGCCCACAATATTTGTGTCACACACAGATAGACAGACTCACAGACAGACATTTTGTAAAAACATATTTTTCATTACCTCTGTACCCTAAAAAGTATACATCCTTCGAAAATCGGAATTCGAAAATTTTCACGAATCCAATACTTTCTTCTTATAAAGATAGAGGAAAGTAAAAATGAGTTATACAGAATAGCTATATTTGATATTTTTTAGGTTCCATATCTCTTTGATCTTTCATGGTATATCCATTTACTTTTTTCTAGTATATACTGTTATACCCAACCCTACTTTGCATAATTTTTTACAAAGTGTTAGTATTATTTTAGCAACGGTTTTTTTTTAATAATACAATTACTAATTCATATATTTATTGTACGGAACCCTCTGTGCGCGAGTAATACTCGCACTTGACCGTTTATTTTTTATTATTATTTAGAGTAAAATTAGGGATTATTTATAAAAAACTATTTGCAATTACACTTTTAGATTAATACTAATAATACAATTTTTAATCTTCTAAAAATATATTTTAGCATGAAGGATTTTTTTTTTTTTAATATAAGCTTTAAAATACAAGGTACACTGGCCTCCAAAAGTTAAGGTACACGGACTGGTTGCTTTCGACTGCACATGTTTCGTCGAATATCTCAACATTATTGGCAAACAGTTCTTGAACTTCTAGGATGTAAAGAACATGTTTGATTTTATATTTCTCGGTGAAGTTTTGTCGGGGGGTACAATTGGGGGGCTAATAATAAATTTAATAATAAAATAATATTTGCGATCACCTATGAAAAGAAAAGGCTGGAAATGGTTTGTCACTGTGGTAAATGACTATTTGGGTCCTGTTCAACGTTTGTATGCTTTTGTGTAAGCATAGCACTCATATTAGTGAAGATGTTAACGTTTTTGTGAAAAATTCGAAAGTTTTTTGTTTATACCATACAGAGTTTTCAACCAAATTTAACACAACTTTCCGAAAACTTGCCAAAGAATAGTAGCAACAGTATACTGCAATTAAAACATGAATATATTGAATATTTAATGTGATATGGGCATTTTTATGAGATAATTTTTAACTGCACATGCGCGGAAGATTTCAAAATTTTTATTTCATAATTTGGTAGTCAGTATTTTGGGACAACTTCTATAACCCTTTAAGTCCTAACCCACACAATTGTGTGTGTGTGTGGGGGGGGATACTAAAGTAAAAGAGAATGACTATTTCCTGTTTTTGTGAGATTTAAAACCAAATTTGCACATTTATATGAGTTAATTGGCTTCAGATGTTTTGATAAGATACCACTAGGGGGCACTAACTAAAATACAGGGTTAGATTTTCTGCTTTAAAAAAGACTATATCATCTAACAGCAATAGATAAAAAGTATGTACTGTCGTAATTTCTTTTAAATATGACTAGATAGTGCCCGTCAAGATTTGACAGTAAATGACTTGAATGTTTCATCAGAAAAATTCTGGAATTTTTAATTAGCTTCTTTTTAATTAATTATTGAATGACGAATTACGTGATGAATTTCTATATTGCATAAGTGAGTCCTATTTCTGTAAGGCGATAGATCGTGCTGTCAGTCTAACCTATTCAATGAAGTGAAAGAATTTTAAGTTTATAATTTACAACCAATTATGCTTGCTTTTTATCAGAAATTTACCTAAAATTGCCGGGTAGAGAATTTATTTTTACTTATTATGGTCTCTTTTTTCTTTTCTTTGCTTTTTTTTTAATAACAATATTTATTTTCATTTATTTATTTTTAAACAACACGACGATTAAAAGCTGCTATGAATTTTATTTTCATCTGCCTCATTCCCTAAAAACCTAAATTTGAAATTTGATGCAGCTGACAATTTATAATATATATTTTTTACTACTTGAATTTTATTTTACATTTTTTAAATATTAAACCTGGGTATCAAGGTAATTTCTTTTATAGCTCTTATACGAATATTTTTCTTTGTTTCCGTTTTATTTTTTACGGAAAAGAATAACAAACTTTCCTTTCTGACACAGACATATATATATTCTTGATAATGGTCAGAAAATATAACGAAAATTGTATATCAGCTGAATTTATTTAATTGATAATTACATGCAAAATATTTTAGCTCAAATATTTTAAATATAAATCATTATTTTTTCAAAATATTATTGAGTGTTAAATTTTATTTAACTATAAAGCATTCAAATAATAAAATTAAAATCCTAAAACTTCTCTTCCTAATAAAATATGTCATTACAGAAATGAATTATCGACAAAAATATTGCATTTTGTCAGGCTTGGGTTCGAACCTGCACACGCTACAAAAATTCTGAACTTTAGACTGTTGCGTTAACCCACTACGCTAGCGGGAACTCGTTGTCGTGCCTTCTAAATTGAAGAGGTTCGAAAAACAGTTAACGTATTTGAGATTTGATATTACAGAAATAGTTTTATGTTTTAACATTTGATACTTTTTCAAAGAAGCAGCTACAACTTAACATGCTAGTTTCCCAATCTTCGTGGGTAACTATTGGCAATTTATAAGACGGATATAACTTTTAGCATCAGATCACTGTGTTTATCTTCTGTATGTAATATGACCAAAACAATATGGCACTCCCGAAATAAACCGTATCTAACTCTTAATATCGACGCAGTAAATTTTTGAATTGTTAATAATGCTGAAAGAGCCAAATAATATTAACTTTGTGAAAGAAAGAAAAGCTACTTTATAGTAAGATCGAATAGCAGACGAACTTAAAATAATTTCTACCTGTCCTGTGATGTGATACTTCAACCTCAACTGAGCAAGCATCTTTGCGCATGTGCAGCGCGTCACTCCGAAGGTCCGAAGGCAGACTTGTACTTTTATGCTGCGCACGCGCAACTGTAGAATTTTAATTTAAAATTACGGCTAATTAATAAAATATTTGAACAAACGAATGTACAATAACAAATCTGGGGCCAAATATCTTTCATTTAAAAAAAGATTGGTGTAATTTGATGCAGTAGTTTCTTCTCACGGACTGTCGAAAGAAACCGCTTAGAGTTTTAAATATATAGATTTTTAATGTTTGCTTAGATTTAATTTTTCTTTTCATATACTTTATTCATGATTTTAATTGATTTTATCTTTGATAAATTTAATTAGGCTTTACAAATGTTGAAAAACAAATGACCCACGCAATTGTGCGGGTCCGGGGTTTACCGTTTCCAAAATGGGTACAATTCCTAATATATAAAATTTTTATTTTTAAGTGATTTTTTTAAAACTTATGTTTTTAGCAATTTATTTTTTAATAATTACATTTTTAAACCGGATTAATTTTAAATAGGTTTGTACTATTCATGATTTCTATTTAAAATATTCATTATTTCTATTTAAAATTGATAGTATTAGATACCCACACAGCACAAATTGGTAAATATGACATCCATATAACATAAAGTACATCCATATACCATGTCCATAATTCATCCAAGGAATTCCATATTACATAGTATCTACGTAGATATTACCATCAGATGTCTCTCCGAATACATCCATATAGCGTTTGTTGGACATCCAGATCTGACATAAATCTATGTAAAACGGATGTCTATGTCCATATAGATCATATCCTAGACATAATATGTATGTATATATACATCATATCTATGTAATATGTAGGGGAAGGTGGGGCACATTGGGACGTTTTTCAGTAAATAATTTTTCTAAATTTTATTAATATTTATTCTTATTTTAGAACCAATTAGACATAAAGTATAAACATTTCTGCATCAAATAAACCTCATAATAATCTAATATCTCACATAGGAAAATAGTGAAAACAAAACAAAAAAGCCTTTAAAATGTCCCAACCTGCCCCACATGGTGGGGCAGGTTAGGACAATAATTTTAATCAAAAATACATGTAAAATTTTATATTTAATTGATGAACAAAGCTTTATTTATAAAGCTTTAGTTGAGCATGAAATAATTTAAGCATTGAAACACTTTAATAATTTGAATTGTAACATGTTTTCATTAACAGATCTTGTATTTGATGTGAAAAAAATGGTGTTCATCAAATTCTAATAAAACACATCTTTGACCTATTTTGTTTTCAGGAGTGCTAAGTTTGAAAAGAATATCTGTTTGATACACAAATGAGCTATCATGTTTATCAGGATTTAAAAAAAAAAAAAAAAAAAAAAAAAAAAAAAAAAAAAAAAATGACAACTCTAGATCTTGTTTTCTCAAAATGGATATCTCATACTCGCTGCTGTCCTCAACATTTTGAATATGCCCTACAAATACAACAATGCTTTGTTTTCCTGCAAACTTTGCCAATGTACACTATCCCACAGTGGGTTTACCTTTAGCCTTTAAATTTTTGGACTTATCTTAAGTAAGTTTGCAATCTGTAGGAAAATCAGCATCACATGAACAGCTGAATTCATCACTACTGCCATTACACAAATCATTTATATCTGTTTTCCTTCCAGGGATAATTTTCACCAATTTTGCTAGTGCAACTGTCTCATCCTCACTGCTTGATGAAAATTCTAATTGGTTGTGTACTTTTTTTTCCTTCTGTAAGCTGCATTTGGTCTTTACAGCATTTTTGGACATGTCCCAAGGTGCCCCACAACTGAGTGTCCCAACCTGCCCTACCTCGCACATTAAGTAACAAAAACTTTAAAACAGTTAAGCTTAGCATTACAGTCTATTTTTTACCCTTAAAATAACAATAAATCAATGGTTTTTCATCACAACATGCCCCCACTTGTATTATTTCATTTCTTTAATAAAAAAATTATTTTTCAAAACACACATAAATGTTACTCAACCTCATTCAAAACAAAAATAATGGTATTATTTGTTGCCAGCAAACACCAGTGATTCCAAAACACATGAAAGAGTAGGTTGTAGTATCATATATTGGCACTTATGTGTGCTAATTTTTAACTGCAAAATTAAGCTTCAAAATTGAGATGTCCCAAGGTGGGCCATGTCCCAACGTGCCCCACCTTCCCCTATGTATATATACTACACATATCTATGTAATATGTACGTATATAAACTACACATATCTATGTAATATGTACATATATATACATCATATCTATGTAATGTTTACATATATATACATCATATCTATGTAATGTTTACATATATATATGTAATATGGAACAGTATGTGTATACCCAGACTCTTCTGCATCTTATTTTTGTAAATTACAAGAAAACGTTATTCATGAAAAGTTTATGATTTTAAAAAATATTTTAAAGTATCAAAATTATTGGTAAAAAGCACAAATTATTAGCAATATTAGCTAAACTGTAATAACTGTATTTTAAGTCATACCAACTGTATTGTGTAACTGCTTTGATGACAGTAAATATAATTAACATAAGAAAATATCAGGGAAAAAAATACTTTTTATTATCTTAAAACAACATAAATGCTTTATTTTTTAAAAATGTATTTTTTTTTTATTATTTTACTTTCAAAAACAGAAACTTTTATTATATAAAAACATCATATCTCCCCCCCCCCCTTTTTTTTTATCTTTTAAAATCAAACCAAATAGTGTAATTACTCTGGTAACTAACATGGTTTTAGTATACGTAGGGTTGTCCCACACTATTATTTTTACTTAGCGGCAGATTTTATTTATGCCCCAGACTGACATATATAAATGTTTATTTCACATTATATTTACAATTTTACTTTATTATTACATGGGCATTTAAAATATTTTCAGCTAAATAATTCTTGTACTTACTTTTCTTATTGTGTACTCATAGTTTGTAGCATAACATACTATTTTTGGAAAATATAAGTTAGCGAGTAATGTGATTAAAAAAACTAGTTCGTAGAGAGCACCAATATTATTACTGAGGTTACTTTAATAAACTTACTTTATTATCTCCTCTTTTGAAAGCAATGGGAGTCCTACATACTCACAGATTTTTTTAAATCTTCTTTTTTGAAATCTTTGATGCTGAATCCATAATCCTTGCAAAAGAGCATACCGTCAAAGGACACCAGACAAATTCCAGTTGCTTGCAGAAGATCACTAATGGTAGTTACTTATTTTATAATAAAACTACACACCTGTGATTTTCTGAGAGCATTCAAATTTGAAGATCTATCCCGGCACCAGCTGATCCACCAGACGCACATCTCCACTGGTATACTTTGTATTGATTGAGATACTGTTTCTGGACGTAACGTCAAAAATAACATTGATGCTCCGTACAAACTAGTTTATTTTTTTTTAGATTACATTACTCGCTAAATTATGTGTTCTAAAAAATAGCATATTACACAACAAACAATGTCAAAACTAGGACCTACTATAGTTTCTCGTTACTTCTAATATAATATTTTGACCACTGAATTTATTGAATTCATTGATTCGTCAAAAATTTTATTATACACTCAAACATATAGACTCAAATCAAAGAATCTTCCATAGAAAGTATTTCATGTTTTGATAATGAATCCCATTTTCAAAAATAGTAAGAATAATAAGTAAATGCTTTTTGGGAAAAAAAAAAAAAAAAAAAAAAAAAAAAGGTAAATTTTTAATTTAATAGATAATTACATTTAAACTGAGGACCTATGCTATAAGAAAAATCTATAGTAGCTATACTTGTAAAAGAAATGCACCTAAATATCAATTTAAATAAAATTTTGTAAATATGTATTTCAAATGGAGAACCCCTATTATTTCGGTATCAATGCTTTTTCAATAAATGTAAATAATCATTCCATCGTTAACAAGATATGCAGATTTAACTTAAAATACATTGAATAGATAAAATTAAATATATGAAAATAAACTTTTGAGATTAAGAAACCTTTTTTATGAAACAATAAATTTTTAATAACGTAATTTAACAACATAATAAAGTGATAAGTTACTTTCAATGTTAAAAAATTATTTATTATTATTAGGCAAACTGTTAACTTATCCTTGTTTTCATTGGATCTAATTTGTTAGCATTATTTTCTTTTATTCAAGACAAATTCACCATTTGAAAGTTTTTATTGATAATAAACATTCTCTTTTTTTTTTTTTTTTTTTTTTTTTTTTGCCAAAACAGACTGTTGACCCCAAAAAAGTGTTTGCACTATAATTATACAATTTTATATCGTTCGCATTAGATAAAGTTTCTGGGGTATGGGAGAAGGAGTATAAGAAATTAAATATAATCCAAACTTTGTAAAGTTTTATATACAAAATTAAGATTAACTGAAAAATCAAAACATTTTAAATGTAAAACCGATGAGTAACCATGTAAGTCAAGTATAGAGATTACTATGATCAGTCAATTATATGATAGGGATAGAGAAGATTATAAAATTTAAGGAGTTAATAAAAAATTTATATGGCTAATTTCTTTGTAGTTTTTTAAAGATAAGGTTAAAAATCGTAAATGCTACAAAAAGCACCAAAATAGAATAGCAAATAAAAACCTGAAAAAAAAAGAAATCAAAGGACTTACCTACATATATAATCCTGCTTGATATTTAATCCAAATCTCAAACAACACCATGCACAACCTAAAGTAAAGTAAACATTACTTCTATTATTAGATTCAGTGGTTGTTGTAAATGCTAACTGTTTGATACAACTAAAAATTTATAAAATTAAAAACCAAGTCGAACTTTAATAGTCTAAATTAAACCAGCCAAAAATACATAAACATCTGCATAACATAATGGCGTCGCGTCTGGCGTGTTTACAAAACAACAGAAAGCTCATGTTGCCACACGAAAAAGTGTATCGGAAGTAAGATATTTGACTCTTTTAGCGCTCTTTATAGAGGGCGCTGTGTCTACCTCCATAAAGTGTTGGTATATAAACGTCATGTTGACGTAGTTTCTTTGACAATCCAGTTTATATTTTAGAATGAACGTTAAGTCTACCTCCATATTATGTTGGTCCATAGATTGTTGGGATATAAATGTTATATGAATATAATGTGTTCAACCATCCATCTTACGGTTTTGAATGAACATCATTTTGATGTACATGTATGTATTCTAGATGTAAACCGCTCTAAATAAACGAAATATCTACGTGTGTGCTGTGTGGGATATATAATATGCACATGTAACGAACTGTATGTTTTTGCTCTGAGTTCTAGATATATATGATTTATATGTTTTATATGAGTTATATGCATATCACGAGATAGATTTTTAAGTTTGATAAATTCATTCCATTTTGTCGACACAGCAAGTAAGCCACCAGGAATAAATAATAAATTATGGAAAGTTCAGCAAATGCTCGACTGATTCCGTAGTGTCTGCTTGAATTTATCAGGAGATCAGGGAAAATTTTCCATAGATGAGCAGACGATTCTTTTTTTTAGGACGTGCTTCAATAAAGCAGTATATAAAAAACAAACCACACTCTGTTGTAACAGTATCCCCTGGGATAGTTTTAAATTTTGTAGTTCGCCAGTGGGAAAGTACAGACCTAGTCCACAAGGATCTGGGCTTAGGACCTGCTGTAGTCCTTACTCTGGTTCAAACCTAGTTTTATGTATTTCGATCGGTATTTCAACAAAATACCGCTGCTGGAAAACTAAAAAAGAAATTTGAAGGATCAGGCACAATCCAAACGGGGTGAAGGGCATACCATTTGTCAACGGCTCTTAAGGGGGGTGCGAGCGTTGAGCACATCTCAGAAAATGAAATTGTAGTGCTCTGTCCAAAAAACAAAAATTGTTTCAAACATTTTTACTGTGGCTGATGAAAATTATCTCAATAAACAACTTCTTTTTTTGCTTAAACTTTTATTTTTAGATATTTGCACACGTAATCCCAAACTACGCAATTGTGTAGATACAGCTCAAAAACGGCTGCATTAAGCCCGAACCCACACAATTGTGTGGGTTCTCCCTTGGCATAACCTGACAGGGGGTATCTTTTTTTAATATTTTTTTTCAATCAAATACGGTCCTATCGGTAAGGGGAAACCACCCAAACTTTAAATTTCTACCAAAAAATCTCCCAGTCTTAAAGGGATATAAAGTCCAGTCAAATGTTGTGAAAATTTAGACAGATATAGTGAGCTTACTGAAAAGTTGTTGAAAATCCCATATAATAAAGCTATTTTTAGGAAGCAACTCACTATATCGACCCTATCTTGGAGAATTTTCGCGATATTTGACTGGACATTTTATATGAGTTGCCCTAAATAGCCGATTACCAAATTATATAATAAAAATTTTAGGATCTTCCACGCATGCGCAGTTAAAAAATATTTAATACAAATGCCCATATCTCATCAAATATTCAATATAGTCATGTTTTAATTGCAGTATCAGCCAAATAATTGAAAAATTATTCTTCACTCATAATTATTTTACATTTATAATTATATAATTATTATTAACCCTTCACTGCACAATTTTTTCTATTTTTATGAAAAAAAATTATTTGAAATCTATATATCGGTCTAATAATGGGAAAAATAGTAAAAAAAATTAAATTTCAAAATTTCAGCTAAAATTTTATATTTTATGGTGTGTGTCATATTTACACAATTAGGATTTTAAAATATTGTATTGCTATATTTTGCAACTAGATGAGCTTAAAATAATTAATTTTATCTGCTTAATACTCTGCAACTTTTTTTATATTAATATTTTTAAGTATTCAGAAAAAATAATTAAAGTAAATCTTACCTTAATAGCTTGATCGAAATTTTGTTTGTTTCCGAAGAACAAATTCTATTTTTTCATCAAATGAAGCCATCTGACATGGACAAAATAAGTGTTACTCCATCCTTTGGACTGTTCTTGATCAGGAACAGTGCTCATATTGGCCAAATTCATGGCACATAATGATAATTATCCTGTTTTCAGGTATGTGCCATATATGGCACATGGTGCAGTGAAGGGTTAATATTTAGATTAAAATTAAGGGATTATTTTAACACAAACTATTTGTAATTACTCTTTTGAATTAATACAGCAAGTTTTAATGTTCTCAAATATATATTCATCATGAAGTCTTTTTTTTATTGTTGTTTTGTTTTAATGTGGAGAACACTTTATTAAACTAACTTTTTTAATACAAACTTTTTTTTACAAGATTTAAAATACAAGCTACATTAGCCAAATAATTGAAAAATTATGCTTCACTCATAATTATTTTACATTTACAATTATATAATTTTTATTGATATATAGATTAAAATCAAGGGATTATTTAAACAAAAACTATTTGTAGTCAGTCTTTTGAATTAATACAATAAGTTTTAATCTTCTCAAATATATATTTATCATGATGTCTTTTTTGTATTTTATTTTGTTTTAATATGAGCACACTTTATTAAACTAACCTTTTAAATAAAAGCTTTTTTTTAACACGTTTAAAAAAGAATACAAGCTATATTAGTCAAATAATTGAAAAATTATGCTTCACTCATATTATTTTACATGTACAATTATATAGTTTTCATTAATAGTTAGATTAAAATCAAGGGATTATTAAACAAAAATTATTTGCAATTAATCTTACAATAATTTTTAATCTTCTCAAATATATATTTTTCATGAAGTCTTTTCTTTTGTTTTGTCGAATGTGAATAAACTGTATTAAACTAACTTTTTTAATACAAGCTTTTTTTTTTTCAAGCTATATCAGTCAAATAATTTAAAAATTATGCTTCGCTCACAATTGTTTTATATTTACAATTATATAATTTTTATTATTTAGAGTAAAATCAAGGGATTATTTAAACAAAAACTGCTTGTAAATACTCTTCTGCTTTAGAGCAGTAAGTTTTAATCTTCTTAAAAATACAAAAATATATTTTAGAGTGAAAGTCTTTTTAATGCAAGCTTTAAAATATAGTTTTCAAAATACAAGCTATATCAGCCAAATATAATTGAAAAATTATGCTTCAGTCATGATTATTTTAAATTTGCAATGATGTAATATTCATGATTACTTAGAATAAAATCAAGGAATTATTTATACAAAAACTATTTGCAATTACATTTTTGGATTAGTACAATAAGTTTTAATCTCCTCAAAAATATTTTTTAGTATAATTGTTATTATTATTATTATTATTATTATTATATTATTATTTTGAATACAAGCTTTAAAATATAAGTTACATCAGACAAATAATTGGAAAAATTATGTTTCACCCATAATTATTTTACATTTACAATTATATATTTTTTATTGTTTAGATCAAAATCAAAGGTTTATTTAAACGAAAACTATTTGCAATTACACTTTTGGATTAGTGCAATAAGTTTTAATCTCAAATAGATATTTTAATATATTTTATTTTTAATACAAGTTTTAAAATACAAGCAATATTAGCCAAATAATTGAAAAACTATGCTTCACTCAAAATTATTTTACATTAAATTTAAGGCAAAATTTATTCTAGTAATGCAAGTAACAAAATTGAAGAAAAAACTAATAATACAATGCGAATATACATTTAACAAAAAAATAGATCTCTCTATCCTCATATACAAGAGCTGCATATACAGTGTGTCCACGTATAACCTGACCAACCTTTATTTTCGCAACCGTTGGTCCTAGATACATACTTCTATTTACAAAAATGGTTTAAATGAGGTAAATAATTATTTTCAAAGCGATTTGGGTCAAGGAAAACATTTCTTAAAAGATTACGAAATTTAAATTTTTATACGGTCCCTCGGTCCTATAAGTTATATTTAGTAAAATTTTCCCTTTACACTGGCAAGTAAGACAAAAAAAAAAGTCCCGTTCATATAACACTAAAATCGACCGGGTTATAAAACTTTAAAAATGCATGACTTACACCACTTTACTGCACCTGAACACAGATGAGTTCCGCCATGCTTTGAGGGGTCATATACCAAGTGCTTAAAGTATTCGAAGAACTTATTTCACGTGTATCTGCGTTAGGAAAAAATCGTACAAGCATTACTTTTGAGTTAACTTTTATTAAGTTTCGGATTGACTAAAATAATTGTATTTTAACATATGTTTTATTTTGTAAGGATAGACTGTTTCTTTTCATGATTTCCTTTAACAAAAATTATGTTATTTTTACAAGTTTTTATTTAACTTCAACGATCATATGCATGTTTTCCAGTTCAAAATTTGTACTTATTTCTCGAACTCACTTTCAAATATCCGATCGAGATTAAATTTTACATACTGACATAAATCCGATGACAATATAATATTATGAATTTCTGTGGTTACCATTTATACTTATTTTACAGGCTATCACAAAAAATTTCGGACAGATTACCGCCAAGAAGCTTAAGAAAAAGTTTTAGATTAGATAACACAAGACTGCGATGGTTGTGTTTTGTAACTTTTATGTATTTTTTAGCACTGAATCCGAAAGTTTCCTTAATTTTTAACCATAATGTCAGGATTTTTCGCAAATCATAAATTGTCAAAGTTAAAAAATAATAAGAATCGGATATTATAAAATAAAGGAGATGACTGTATTTTTTAACTTTTAATAATTGAATTTTTTATGTACTTTTTAGCACTGAATCTGAAAATGGCCTTCATTTTTAACCAAAACTTTAGAAATTTTTTGCAAATCGTAAATGTCAAAGTTAAAATATCGCGAAAATCTGATACTATAAAACGGATATAAAACTTTTTTTTATTTAATTTAATTTTATTTTATGCAATAATTTATTCAATTTTTTGGCTTATACTGGGATTCTTACAGCTAAACAGCTGAGGGGTCCGTTGAGGTGGGGGAGGAGGTTCAATTTTAACTTTGAATTGATTAACTTTGAAATTTACAATTTGCGAAAAATCCTGATGTGATGGTTAAAAATGAAGGTCATTCACGGATTCAGAGGTAAAAAATACATGAAAATAAATTATCAAAAGTCAAAAATATAACAATGGCATCTGTTTTATAGTATCAAATTTTCACGCAAAAAATCTTTACGTGATGATAAAAAATGAAGGTAAATTTCTGATTAAGCGGTACAGAATACATAAGACTCAATTATCAAAAGCTAAAACTGTTAATTTTCATCATTTTATTTAACAAAAATTCTATTTTCTTTTTCTTCTTACAGGTTTATTACAAATTGCATATTATTCTTTAATATGTCAGAATGATTAAAGATTTCAAATTTATATTGCAATGTTAATTTTACTCTCAACCATTTTTTAATATATCTGACGAAAGTATATTTCTACTAAATTTGTGAATGACCCCTAATTTGCAGCAAAAAATATGCTCAAACTTTAAACAGTTATAACTCGGTCAATTGTAATCGTAGAATAACGGGACTTTTTTTGTCTTACTTGTCAGTGTAACAGGAAATTTTTACTAAATATAACTTGTAGGACCGAGGGACCGTATAAACATTTAAATTTCGTATTTTTTTATTTCTTGGCCCAAATCGCTTTAAAAATAATTCTTTACTTTATTTAAACCATTTTTGTAATTGGAAGTATACATGTAGGACCAACGGTTGCGGAAATAAAGGTCGGTCAGGTTATTCGTGGACACACTGTATATGCGCCATCTTAAACCGACAAAGATAAGACTTTCCGACTGACTATAGCAGTCGGCTGAATTACGACAAAAACATCCCCGGAAAATCGGAAAGAATTCCACGACATTAGGGGCAGAATGCGAAATTATCACGTCGTCGGTGCATTACGAGAAAGTCATCCGATCCGACGAGGGCAGAATACTGTCACAGGTTTTCCGAGGCAAAAGCGAAATGCAAAGAAATCCGTGAAAGCAAAACCTTTCATGGTCCCTACCATTGACGAATGGACCTTAAATGTGCCTGTTCAAACCTAACTACGTGTCTCACAGTCGTCCTTACACTATCTGTATCTTCCGATTTCAACGAAAGAAATATTAACAAGTTGAAACTCATTTAAACATTCCTGACGAATTAAACATAAGAGTAACTATTAATACATTTATTTATAATAAATATTGAACATAAAATAGCTGCCTTATGGTGATATCATAACTTATGCAGCAAACAAAATTCTCAATATTTGCATTTTCTGTGATTTTTATACTGCATACTTCTTTATTTCTACGATATTAAAAATATATTAAATGTAATATATAAATTGAGAGTAGATATATTTTGACAGTTTTACATCATCGGCACGGTAGCATGACCTTGAAAGACCTCTGCGCGTGCAGCACGACCTCTGCATATGGTATGAAGGTCATGCGGCGTACTCTAAGGGAAGGGTCAAGGTTACGCGGCGGTGGAGAGTGAAGGTTATGCGGCGTCTTATAAGACGATGTTTACTTTTGAAAAATAAATTAATTAATGCGTAATTAAGAACTTTTAATTGGGGGACTTTAACTTATTTGGGGGTAATTTTTGAAGATTGAAATTTTAGGAGAGAGATTTTTTTTCACCGTTCTACAGTTTGAGGATCTATTTTTGAGTTCGATATATATATATATATATATATATATATATATATTACCAATGATAATTATTTAAGAAATTTTAATTGGGGGACTTTAATTTTTAGAGGGCAATTTTTTAGATAGAATTTTCAGGGGACATTGGTTTTTCTTTTCGCCGTACTACAGTTTGTAGTGTTATTTTTACTTGTGAAAAATAAATTAATGATAATTAATTAAGAAATTTTAATTGGGAGACTTTAAATTTTTTAGGGAATAATTTTAGAAGATAGATTTTTTTTTCACCGACATTAATTTTTTTTAAACGTACTGCAGTTTGTACTATTATTTTTACTTGTGAAAAATAAATTAATGATAATTAATTAAGAAATTTTAATTGCAAGACTTTAAATTTTTAAGGGATAATTTTAGGAGATAGAATTTTTTCGCGGACATTAATTTTTTAAGCGCACTTCAGTTTTCGGTGTTATTTTTACTTGTGAAAAATAAATTAATTAATGTGCAATTAAGAAATTTTATTTGCGAGACTTTAAATTTTTAGGGGGTAATTTTAGAAGATAGAATTTTTTCGCGAACATTGTTTTTTTTTTTCATCGTACTACAGTTCTCCGTGTTATTTTTACTTGTAAAAAATAAGGTAATGCGAAAAAATAATTAAGAAATTTTAATCAGGAGACTTTAATTTTTTAGGGGCGTAATTTATGCGTTAGAGGTAAAATTTTCCAGTGTAAATTTTTAATTGGGAGATTTTTAAATATTTTTTCCTTCTTTTTCGCGAATTTCTGGGTTTTAATGGAGCTTTAAATATTAATTAAAAATTTATTGAGAGGACTTCGGGAACTTTTCGAGATCAAAATTTAATTTAGTGAAGTATGCGCTTGAATTTTAAGTGGAATATTTGTAAACAGAAATTTGCTGAAAAACGCAAACGTGACCATGATTACCTATTGGGTGCTTTCAGAGGAGCTGCACACGTAGAGTGCAATTTGAATTACAAGCAATGTAAAACAATTCCTATGGTTTTCCATAACCTAAAAACTGTGATGTTCATCATTTAATGAAGCAATTAGGAAAATTCAAACATCACAAAATTGATGGGATTGCTTCTTCCATGGAAAACTCAATTTTTTCAATCCTTCAATTGCATGCTAAACTTATTTAATTTAATAATATTAGAAATGTATTTAGAATTATTCACAGGTTTCGAGCCCACAAACATTTGACATGACTTCTCATTTATAGCTCATTTCGCTAACAACTGGGCCATGCGGGTCGCTTTTTCAGGAATGCTCACGTTTTCAGCACCAGTCTTGGCGAGTTGGCGAAAGCGAGAACGTACAGCCAGCTCTAACGCCAATCGTCGTCTTGTGTTTTGTTTTGAACAGAAATGGCGGAAGAAGAACTAGCATATTTTAGATTAACAGTCCTTCCAAAATTAAAGAAATATTTTCAATTATGTTTTCTAGATGAAAAGAACTCTTCGAAAGAAATTTTATTACGAACTCTTATACTCTGTTTTATCAAAATCATTTATTACTTTTGATGATATAGACTAAAATTTTGATTATTTGATCCCCTCAAAAATCTACATTTTCATTCAATTGAGTATTAATAATTCCATGCCTTTATTAAAAAGCCTTTATTATTTTTATATAATTCCATGCCTGTTAAACAAAAACTCATTACCTTCATAAAGCTAGATATTTGATTACATATAAAGGTGGATTTATGGGGATAATGAATTAATGCAGTTTCAGTGCATTTTGATGTATATAAACACAGATTTAAAAAAATACCTGATAGAAAATTACTATATTTTCTGTGATGAACTTATATAATTAACTTAATACCGAATCATTCTGCAGAAACAGTACCCAAAATCAAGTGAAAATAGGCTAAACCAGGAAAAAAAAAACCTATCACACCCCCAACCAGGATGTTTAGAAATTGCTTTTTTAATGTGAGATGAAATTCTTAGGGCTATTCTCAACTGCTCTGCTCAACAAGCGCAAAACGTTTTCACACATTTACAAATTCATTTTTTAACGGAAAGATATAAAATTGGAAATCCTGATCATGGAAGCAATTTGGAATCGAACTGTGTATTCCATTCTTGGATCCATCCATTACCTATTGAGTTAGAAGCGATTTGGATCACGTGACACGGCATTTTTCTCCCCTTACTGACTGGATTTTCTTCTTTCGTTTGAAAGTTTGGTTCAAAATGCCCACTTTGACAGTATTTTCTGAAAGATCTATTTCTTGCGTTTACAAGAAAACGGAAAAAGCAGTTCGATAACATAAGTTTCTGAATAACAACACCTTCTAGTTTCACGAGTTTCCGAACAAAAATGAATTAAAACTTAAGTCAGAAAGTTGACCCTTTGGATTTGAGAACAGCCTTAAGGGGAGGTGGGGGAGAAGGAATATTGAATGACTATCTCTTGCTACTTCAAAGTAACAAATAAAATCACTAGAGAAATTTTTTTAACTGTGTATGATAGTGAGGGGCTGTATATTTAAATAGTTAAATTTATCAATTAACAAATGGAAAAATAAACCAAAAAAATAAAAACTTGGAATATTTAATTTTTTTTAGGGGGGAGGGGTGCAGAATTTGAATAATGGGTCCTTTACTTATAGTTACTTCAAAGTAATAAATAGGACGGAAAATTTAAAAAAATAGACGGAAAATTTAATTTATAATTAATAATAATTAAAATTTAGAGAATTAAAAAAAATGAAAGCGTGTGCACAAAAGGTTAATCCTGATTTTTTTTTTTAATCTTTCATTCTATTTTTTTCCTTTTCTTTTTTTATGGTGAATTATTTATTTGTTATTTAAAAATCAACAGATAGAGCAAAACACAATTTTAACTAATCTTTGCTGCAAGGCAACAATGAATTTTAAATGGTCAAAAAATAGTGTGCTGGAGGAGAGGTGGGGGGGGGAGAGGAAATTCGAAATGGGAGGTTGCCTCAGACGATTGATCATTATTTTATTGCCACTTCAACTTAATAAATAGTGCAATATATGTGCAGAATGACGAAAAATGGAGTGTGTGTGTAAGGGGGGGGGGAGGGATTTCATCCGAGAGAATTTAGATAATTTATTCAAATATGACGAATGACTATTTTAAAATAACAAATAAAATAAAACAACTAGGACGAAATAATATTTAAAAATATGGCAAAAATTTTAAAATAAAAAACTGAAGAATTTTAAAGATTTTTAATTTTGTGCACTAGGGGCAGACCAATGTTTTTTTCATAAAACTCAAATAATGATAAAGATTTAACAGCAATAAAATGTAATAAAAATTGATTTAATTGGCATGCATCAACTTGCAATTATTTCAACTGATTGATTTAATTGCAGGATTCAACTAAATAATTTATGATTTATCGTTCAATCTAATTATAATCGAATTGATTTTAGTTTTAACTTCCTATTAACGTCTAATCGCGATTAAATTAAGAACAATTAAATTTTAATGAATTATTTCACTGAAAATATGTTTTATTAATGCAATCACACAATGCGTCACACCATTATGCCCTTTAATAATGATTAAAAAAATTTAAATTAATTCAATAGTAATGCTAATAAAACTACGTTCAAATGTGTCATAAAAAATTATCAATAGAATTATATATATTACAAAATAATCTTTACACCTGTTTTTATTTTTCCTAAAAAATAAAATACGTTCTTAATTTCTTGGAATATAGCGAATTAATGAAATAAATGAATACTATTGAACTAAAAAACGTAACTTATGTTTGAATTATATATATTGTGCTATTAAAAGCATTTTAATAATGCGAAAAAGCTGTTTGTTTTAAAAGCAAAAAGCTCTCAGCAAAGGAATGGGGTTGCTGTTCGCTGCGCGTAAGACGTCAGGAACAAGAAAGGGTGCGTAGCATTGAATTTATCCCTACGCCAACCGTTACTCTGGCGATAAAGTGCTCAAAACGTGAGCCTTCTTGAAAAAGCATGCGGGTCCGCCATTTTATCACATGGATTTGTTTGTGAATTTTCGATTTTAAGTAAAAAAATTTTGGAGACTGAATTTTTGATGACATTGATTTTACGTTTTGTAATTTAGCGTAATTTATTTTTGTAAATTTTTAAATAGTATTTATTGCTAGTGATTTTGTATAATTTACATAGGAAACTTAAGAATTATTTTACGGAATTCGCGAAATATGTTAGATAGCTGAGATTTTTATTTTTAGATAGCATTTATTACTAGTGATTTTGTATTCATTTTAGAAGTTAATTAAAAATATTAAAATTCCCCCTTGCCCCTTTTTTTCTACTCATGATATATATAATTGAGATACCATTGTTTAATGTTATGCACTGCGAATAATGAAATGTAAGCGCATTAGAATTAGATATTTAGCAAGAAATGTTTTTAACTAATTAATGTGTAATTAGCGATTTAATCTAATAACAAATTTTATAACAATTTTTAATCTAAATATATACTTAGTGTAAAGATTTCATTACAGATTTTCACTTAAAAAAAGATATTTCAATATGATTTTTGCTTAATTTTTTACTAGGATAAAATTTAAATCAGCGGAAGAACACATCTTTAAGAGTTTTCAAATAAAACAAATATTTGAAGAATTTGTAAATTGTTAGCTTGACACACTATATAAAACCATATTTGTTTAATCAAACCTTTTCATAATTTTAGAAAAAAACGTTAATTCACCGTTCACTTTATTTTTGTAAACATTAATATCATAGATTATTTTTTAAAAAAAATTAATATTTTACTTTAACTAAATGGTTACATTATTGATTTCAAATGGAAAACAAAACACTTTAGGTTAATTATAAACGTACTAGTATTTTTACTTTTACACTCTCAAAAATAATTTACTTAAAAATGAGAACTTCCATGTACTCGTATTTTTTTAAGTACAATTGTTCCAAAAAGAAGTACATTGTTAAAAATAATCTACTTAAAAATGAGCATTTCTATGTACTCATATTTTTTAAGTACAATTGCTTCAAAAAGGAGCATTAATCTACTTAAAAATGAAAATTTCTTTGTATTCGATTTTTTTAAGCACAATTAATTCAGAAACGAGTACATGATATTTTGAATTTGTGTATTCTTATACTTGATTTATAAATGTATGCAGAAATGAATACGTATATTTTGTATTTTAAAGTCTTAATATTCATGTTTAAATCCTATGTGCTCAGAAATATGAGTTTTCTGATAAACGCTTTTCTTATACCGAATTGGCAGTAGGGATTTCCAAGCTTTTATTTAAAGATATGTCTATCTTTGTTATAATTTTTAATTTATAATACACACTTTTCAAATTTCTTTACAATTTCCTTAGAAATGTTAAAGAAGGAAATTTAGTTTTAAAATTGTTTTATTAGAAATTAGAATATTTAAGAAAGGGAAAATTCATCTCTGCTGTTAGCGATCTTCCGTCGCTGATTCATAAAAGGCGTCATTTGGAAGAAGCTGGTAACTGCTCTTATAACACAGTCAGTACAATATTGATCTTCCACCTTGAGGACTCGGGTTCAAATCACGGGGCGGTTCGTACGTAAAATTTCAAGAATTAAAATAGGAAATTCGTTGTTCTTTGCTCCAAAAGTTGTAGTTCTTCGCAATTAAAAAGGGTGATTTGTCGGTTCTCTGTAATTTCGCTTTTTTTTATTCTTATAGTGTATGTGTATTTCTATACATACTTATTTTCGAGTCCCTGTATATACTCAAAAAAATGAGTACATGCGTTTTTCAAATTTAAGAGTTAAGTACTCGGAGCTATTTTAAGATTGGGAAGTGCTCAATAATTAGTATAATTTACTTATTTTTAAGAATAGTGTTTTAACAGTGTAGACTAGCAAAATATCCCTTCTTTTAGAAAGTACTTTTTTGCTTAAATTTATAATTATTTTTAAAGTATAACTTTAAAAAATATATATTCTACTCTGTGAAAACTAGAGATGAGCTTTTTTGACATTGTTATTTGAATTTAGCAATTTTTAAAAATTTAAGATATGTTGCACATTTAGAAGTATGTTTTATCAAAATAAATTCGAAGTATTTAGATATATATTTTTTTATTATTAATAATTTTAAAAATAAAATCACAACATTTAGAAATAAATTGACTTACTGTAATTGATATTGCATATAAATCCAAAGACTTTAAAACTGGAGCAACACTTCGCATGCAGTCAGCGACAATTTGCGGAATGAATCAGAATTTTTAACCCTAATATGTTATCTATGGGGTATTTCACAGAATCTGACTCACAAGATAAGCACAATGTCACGTTGAAATATGAATTTTAGAACAGTGTTAATGAATTTCCTTTGTTCATGTCGGTTATATTTAATTTAGGGTATAATTAATATAATACGTAATTAATAAGGGATTTATTTTATTTAGGATTTAATTAAAATCTGAATATATTTGGATCTTTTTCAGTCTTACTTAATAGAAGAGAAATACTTTTTTAATTATATTTTTTCATAAGCAATTTTAATGTGTAACTAAGATATTAGAATGATTTTTAAAATTAATTAATGTGTAATTAACAATTCTCTAATAATTTTTGAAAATTAATATATAATTAATATTGGAGCTTTTTTTCATTTCAAATTCTTTTAAAAATAGAAAAGGAATTATTTTCAATTTTACTAAGAAACACGGCAGTTATTATTAGGCAATATTTTAAATCGTGGAAACTTAAGTTTTGTCCTGATGAGTCATGAATAAGAACTTATCATTATTTACACTCATAAGTATCATTAACTTCATACATTTAATTAATCGAAAGGTTTTAATTACAATAATTTTTTTTTATCGAGGTATTCAAACATTTAATCAATCGAAAGGCTTTAATTACAATAAATATATTATTTTTTATCGAGGTACATGAATATAAATTATAGTTTCACTCTTTAAAAATTATTTTATCCTATTTGTATCTAAAAAATCTGAAATACTCATTCTGCGCAGTGAACTTTGATAAATACATTTTGAAATTTTTAGTTTCACACATTAGATATATATTTCACACACTAAATAAAAATATATTAAGATCAAACACGTGTAGAATTATTTATAAAAAAGGGAACGACATTACCTTATTTTATTTTTTCGTAAAACGTATTTTACGAAGGATAATCCTTATAAATCTTTATTCACAAGCTCGTTATACACTCATTTATTTGCATACAAGCTGCTTGGGCGGAAAATCCCTCTTACTTATCTAAATTATTCACAAGGAAGATGCATACCTTCATCATGAATACGTTATACAAACGATATTTTAATTTTCTTAGTTTAATGAATATAAATTTTAACTAAAATCCCATAATAGATTTAACTTTATTAGATAACATTCGATAATTTTTATATATTTAACATCGATCAGATTACTTAATAGAATTTTCTACAATGTTTTGTAAGTAATTAGGTATACTTAATTTTTGATTAGTTAGATGAAAACTTTTAATTGAAATGAAGTAAGTATCTTTTAGGAAAAACCTATGTTACTTTTTCATATGAAATTTGAAAACTACAACTTTAGATATTGAATTTACACAATTTACCCCTTTTGCTCAAATTCAATCATTCAATATTATTTAACAGAAAGTTATTTTTATAATGTACTAGTATTAATCAAATATACATCACATATAAACTTTGTCATTTTAAAAATTCCAAAGACAATTAAACAACAACAATATTGAAATTAAGAGATGAATGGTAAAATATACATTTTAGAGATAAATAAAAAAATTATTTATGAGATAATTAAAAAAAAAATCAATTATTACATAAAATTTTTACTATTGAACAAAAGTATATAAGATGAAAAAAATATTATTCCAAAGTTCATAAAAAGCTAATAAATTTTTCGAACTTAACAAAAAGTTTGTATTTTAAAGTTAACGAAGAAAAATTAACTATTGAATATCACCTTACAAGCATATACTTTCCACTCGCATGTTACAAAAACAATTTTCAGTATCCAAATTTAATGATATTTCGACATGTCTCGCCAAGCTTTTTACGAATGAAAGACTCTTTCATTTGAATATTTAGCTTTCTGTACACAATTTTAGCAATAAATATGTAATACACTCCACTTAACTTTGTCATTTAACATTAAATTAATCAATCGCAAAGCAATTAAAACTTCTCAATTTCAATGTTATTTGTTAAACATGCTAGTAATTATCAGATATTTATATATCCTACAAAACATTACTATCTTCAAAATAGTGAGAAAATTGAATAACTAGATATCTAAATTTTAACACTAAATAAAAATTCTGAAAACCATCTTAAATAATTAATTAATTATAAACAACAAACGATTAAAGTAAATTAATTAATACAATATTCCAAAAAAAGTACAACTACAGTAAATTTTTTATCGTATTCAGAAAAAATTCACTATTGAATAAAAATTCATAAGTTAGAAAAAAATTATTCGTTCACAAAACGATCTAAAACTTCAAAATTTGAATATTATTTCCCAAACATACTAGAAATATATATTCATATAAGTACATGTGTATATGTATGCATGTATTTATATATATATATATGTGTGCACGTATTTATATGTGCGTATATTCGAATTTGTATGTGTGGGAAAATTTTTAAAGGTAATCATATTAATAATTAATAATAAATTATGAATATATATATATATATATATATATATATATATATATAACCATTAAATAAGCATTACCGACAACCATCAAAAATTGTGATTATGAATGAAATGACAATAATACAGCTTCCTCCAACACACTTAACATGGATACTAAAAACATAGAATATACAAGCTGTTATGTATGAAATATAGTCCCTTGTACTACATTACGAGAATTTATATGGAAGAAAAAAATATATGGATACCGATAAAATAATTGAAAAAATTTTATATAGTGAATTACGTTATCAAGAGTACAGAATTCAATTATATAAGCAAAAATAGTCGTTTCCTGTGAGAAAAAAAGCTAAAAGCTGATTTTTTACCCTCCTGTACTCAAACGACTAATATGACCAAAAGAATAGTTTCAAGATGAAAACAGAATAATATTAAATGCCATGAAAATGAAAAAAGCAATACAACCTTTTAAATATTTAATTTATAGCAATGAAAAATAGTGATATTACACAACATACCTAATATAATCCCAGTTTTATTTAATCCAAATACACTCCTTCTCATGGTATCCAAAAGCACGATACGTTTAAGGTTATTTTTGCAGTTAATTTAACACAGATATTAAAACCTAATAGTTGTAGTTAATCCATTTTGAAATACCGTGATAAATACAGTTAATATAATATAAATAGAAAATAATTACAATATTAGTATTTAAAATACCTGTTAACACTTTTAAATTTCTTAACTAAAGTAAAAAATCCCAAAACTATTATTTTACACTATCGCCAATAACCAGCATTTAGTACCACCTAGTGTTGAAAATTGAAAATATTACTCTAATAGAAGCTACGGACAAAATGCAAATTAAATTTTGGTACTGCCATCTAGTATGATAAATTAAAACTATTATGATCAAATGTCATAAGAGTAACCAGATTGAAGCTAATGCTTTCAAATTTTACCAACTGCTTTATCCCACAAATCCTAATAAATAAATAATACCCTATTACAGTAGCGCTCAAAAGTATTTTGACAACCTTATATTCTCACTTATTTTATTTAATATAAAAATGTAAAAGAAAATATATTTCCTATAATTAAGAACACTATGACTGCAGTTATTCAAATTTATCAAGTTTCAACTTGTTTGTTTACATTCGGCGCCACCGAAGAAATATGACTCCTCCTTAGCTCAAAAGTATTTTGACAACTACTTTGCATTTAATTGTTGAAGGTGTCAGTGGCGCTATAGCTTCGATTAGTGTTTATTTCGACTTATTGTGATTCTTTTTAAATGCCGAAATGTAAAAAATATTGAAGTGATTCTAGATAAGCCGCTGTCAATGCACTTAAGAAAAATAGACTGCAAGCAGAATTAGCTCATTCTTTTAACGGGTCTCGTCAACTTGTTATTACATGGAATAAATTTTTTAATAAACAGAAATACATCGAAAATAAGCCTCAAAGTGGCCATCCAAAAAAAAAAAACTTGCAATGTTGACTGTATTATAAAAATGATATCTACAAGTGATTGTCGTAAGTCCGCTGTAATAATAAAAAATGAATTGAAAGAAAATTACGGGATAGACAAACACGTTTCATCAGTCAAACGACGCCCAAACCTCTATGGTTTACATGGCAGAAGACCAGCAAAAACACGTTTGTTATCTACTAAGAATAGGAAGGCTAGAGTCGCATTTGTAAAACGGCATAACCATTTCAGGGGCAAAGCAATTCCATTGCTAAAGTGTTGAATTTAATGACTGACACCGGAATTCGAAAACAAATTTATTTGTAAATAAGAAAAAGCTATATTTCACAAGCATAATAAACTGAAATTTTTTTTAACCAAAATTCCGGTGTCAGTAATTAATTCTAAATATATTCTAAAAATATATTCTACTACCACACCCAATTAATCTATACGGAGAATTTGAATAATTTTATAACATTGATAATATTATATAGCTATATACTATAACATAAAATAAATTATATATAATAAAATTATAAAAAACTTTAAGAATTACTATTAAATATAAAAATAATTAATTACTAAAATGAACAGGAAAAGAAAAATGGATGTTTACTTTGATGAGAACTTTGTCAGAACCTTCAGTTCCCAAATGCCTAAAGTTCACAAATAAAGTGTGTGGTTTATTTTCATATTAGCCATAAAAAAAGCTAACGAATATGAATTTGGGACTAAAAGACACAAAAAACCGATAATTAATCATTGCACACTAAGTTCAAAATTAAACAAGATTAAAAAAGATAGCGGAATAATAAAAAACTAATAACCTAATTTTAATACAAACTGTAATAGCAGTAGTTATATCAAATAAACTTATTATGCATATTATTCTCTATAAAGATGGTATACTATTAGAAATTAATATGATATTGTCCTGAATAGACTAAAAATTAAAAACAAGAATTGTTAAAAGGATTAAATATTAATGAAGCTAAATAAATTTAATATGAATTGAAATATAAATATAACTTCACCATATACATATAAACTACCGAATCAACATCCATTATAAAATGTGTATATATATATATATATGGATGAATGTAGCTGGAAACCTATATAGCATTTCACTTTTTCAAGGGTACATAAAATACATATATAAGGAAAAACATAGTCGATTTCTGTAATAGAATCCAGCAATAAGCTAAAAATTGAATTCCATTATGTACCCAATCGGCTATACACCAAAAAGTATAAATTTATCATGCTATATAAATTAAATTGAAAAAATTATTAATCAATGCAATATCCGTAATAATGAACAATATGAAAAAATTGTAACATTTAAATTAATGACATACCTAGCAAGAGAATTGCTATGACCATATTACAACTCAAACATGTAACCAATTTTATCACAGCTAAATTCTCGCCCAATTAATTGGTACAGTTAAAAGCAAATCCTTACGGTTGCAAATCATCACAGCTTCAGAAAATATTCACATGCTTAAAAATATAATAATTATAATTAACATTAAGTCTATATAATAAAAAATTATTACGTGCTATTTTAATGATCCAGGAATAAATTATTACAAAAAGTACATAGAGAACTATAAGTTTAAAATTAAACAGGTAATAATTAAGAGATATAAAATAATATAATAAAGGATGGCAGCATTATTATTTTAGAACTGTATAAATAATTATTTAATGCTGCCATCTAGCGGAACTTCATAAAATTAAAAAGTTAATAATGTCGATATATGAATACTATCACGTCTAAAAGGAGTAGAAATAATTTATACTTGTGCCATCTATGGAGATTACCAAATATAACTGTAGAAAAATTGCTTATTTAAAATAATTAATAAAATTTGAACCTATTAAAACACGTTAAAACAGCACAACAATATCATTCTAAAACAGCTCAACAGAATATCGATAATAATCATTTAGCCTCTTTAATATAATGTGTCATAATTATTTTTAATTATTTTAGTTAAAATTAAGTAAATTAATAATAATTTCAAATACGTTACAATTATAATAATGTTTCTATTAATCACTTAATAAATTTAATGTTTTAAATTTTAAAATGTTTCTTTATTGAATGGGGGGAGGGTATATACCAACAGATTTCAACATTTCTACATACTGATAAATACATATATCATAAACTGTATTAGCGTCCACCATTACAAATCGAAATATATTGAAGTAAATCAATAAAAAGACTTAAATTGATGTAAATTAATATAATATAAATATTTTTATACAGTACCAAGTACAGCAACTTCATAAGGACCAAAATAGACACAGAAACTCATAAATTCAACGTACCATTCCCCCTCATTTTTAATATATATATTAAATCAACATTTGCGTATAAATTATCCAGACAACTCCACCCTCCTTCATAATTTAACATCTACCCACCCAGCCAACCTATTTAATTTTTTTATATATATTTTGTATTTTTAATTTTTTTTTTTTTTTGCTTATTTTTAGTTCTTTGTAATTTGTATAGATATATGTATATTTTTTTATACGCAAAATGTTAATAGTAACATACAAGAAACCTCCCTACTATCCATTGTTTAGATCATTAATTAATTGTAGATTAATGAATATATGAATTTCTTAGGAAAACCATGATTTAATGCATCAAATATTAATTGTTTGAAGTTTTTATTGTTAAGATGTGATGAACATAAACTTTTGATTCTATACAAATGATTAATTAGTGTATTACGGTAAACTGAAATATGTAGACAGGATTTAAAATGAGTAAATATATTAATTTTGAATTGAAAGTCTTTACGTTTGTCATAAAGATCAGTGATTGTTTTGTTTTGTGCGATTATGATTTTTAGATCTAAAAAGTTAATAGTACTATTTGTTAAAAGGTTTTCTGTCAATTCTAAATTAGTTGGAATATCAACTGGAAATTGAGAAATATTTGATTGTTTAGTGTCAATTAAAAGAATATCATCAATACAGCGATACATTAGTATATTATCATTACTGAAATTACGTTCAAATTGATATAAATATAAATCAGACATCAAACTGGATGTAGAACCGCCTTGTGGTAGTCCTTCTATTTGTAGATAAATGATATCTTGTAAGATAGAGTTATTGTATATTATAAAATTAGTTAAAGTGCGAAAATATTTTATATCTATATATGTAGGAAGAGTTAATTTATATTTATATATTTTAAATAGTGTATTAATTATATTATAAAGGTCTATAAGATTTATATTATTAAATAGATCTTTATATATATATATATATAATATATGTTTGTAAATTTCAATGTTTTCTGTTTTAATAGTCTAGTGAATACATTCAACCCTTCAATTATTAATCCTAGCAATCGTTTTTTTACACAATCAACCTACAAACTGCTTTCCCAAACAACTGTTTGTTTATCTTAGCAACCAAAGACCTCTTAACTGCACATGAGAAAAATTTTAAGAAACTAGAGTCTACATTTTCAATCGAATAAACAATGTCTAATAAATAGATTATGTCCTAACTGGAATTGTACCTTTTATGTGACATTACTAAACTAGCTAACTAACATGACATTACTAAACTAACTTGTAAATATAACATAACTTGTTTTCACTAAACTAACTTAATAATTTTCGTTGCTTTTATATGATAATCAACATGTTTAGTTCTCTCAATATAGTTTTATGAAATATATCCAAAAAGTTTGCTACTGTTAAAAAACATGCTTAAAATTCAGTTAGTCTTTTTCAGATAGTTGTCACTCTTATTATTTCAAAACATTCGTATCAGAACATATAACATAAAAAGCTTTAATTTAATAATCACCATTTTTCACAAGTTTGCAATATAAGTACTTTGTAATATTTTATGCTATCTAGGGTTAGTAGTATTCAGACTTTAAAATGTATTTTATAGATTAGTCTTGAAAATTAATTTGTCAAACGAACCTTTTACTATGTTCAGTTAAACTTAGTGTCATGAAATATATCTGGAAAGCTTAAAATTATACGTTTCGGTTTTCCTACTATTGCAATTTTTTTTAATTTATTAAAATTTGAAAAAAAAATATATTAAATACTCTTACATTAAAATTTCAAATTCATTTTTCGATATAAACATATAAAATTATACTTATCTAATACGACAACTAGCGATTTAAAACACGACCATCTCTTGCAGAAACTAGCAAAAAAAATGAATAATTCTGAGTACTTATCTGCTAATCTTATCACTGATTATATTATCACAAGATCTGTGTGACGTCACTGGTCACGTCACTGGTCACGTGACGTATATCACGTGATTAGTGATGCCTATTCTAGATTTCATAATTAAAAGCTCTAATTTCTAATTGCAATTAGCACATTTCGTCTAATTGGTTTTTATAAAAATGCATTTATTGAATTAATTATTAATTAATTATTAATTAATTATTAATTAATTATTATTATTTGTAATTTGTATTATTTGTAATTTGTATTATTTGTAATAGTAAGAAAACCGAAAAGTATAATTTTAAGCTTTCCAGATATATTTCATGACACTAAGTTCAACTGAAAATAGTAAAAGGTTTTTTAGACAAATTAATTTTCATGGCTACTCTATAAAAGACATTTTCAAGTCTGAATACTACTAACCCTAGTTAGCATAAAAATATTACGATGTATTTATATTGCAAACTTGTGAAAAATAGTGATTATTTAATTAAAGTTTTTTATGTTATATTTCTAATACGTATGGTTTGAAATAATAAGAGTGAAAACTATCTGAAAAAAACAGAAATTTAAGCATGTTTTTTAACAGTAGCAAACTTTTTGGATATATTTCATAAAACTATCTTGAGAGATAACCAAACATGTTGATTATCATATGAAAGTAACGAAAATTATTAAGTTAGTATAGTGAAAACAAGCTATCATGTTATTTATACAAGTTAATTTAGTAATGTCATGTTAGTTAGCTAGTTTAGTAATGTCACATAAAAGGTATAATTCAAGTTAGGACATAACCTATTTGATTAGACATTGTTTATTCGATTGAAAATGCAAACTGTAGTTTCTTAAAAAAATTTTCATGTGCCGATAAAAGCTCTTTGGTTGCTAAGATAAACAAATAGTTGTTTTGGAAAGCAGTTGGCTGGTTGATTGTGTAAAGAAACGATTGCTAGGATTAATAATTGAAGGGTTGAATGCATTCACTAGACTGTTGAAACAGAAAACATTGAAATTTACAAATATACATTATTTATATATGTATATATATAATTATATATTAATAATATATCATTAACTATTAATTTGTGTACCTTTTTAATTTTTTCCATACATACACATTTGAATATACGCACATATAAATACGTACACACACACATATATATATAAATACATGCATACACATACACATGTACTTACCGGGTGTCCCAAAAATGACTGATGGATTTTAAAATTCAATAACTTGCAAACGGTGACAGATATTTTAAAAATCTTGCAGGAGTGTTATGTATGATGTCAAGAGTTTTTTTTTTTACAGCGATTGTTGATTTTAGTTCGAATTTCAGACAATAGATGGTTCAGCCGAAACTGACGTCAGTCAGCATTGATGCAAATGAAGTAAGGCTACTAAGTAGTATATTTAGAAGTTCTACGAAGGAAAGAGATTAAGGCTATGGAGTGGGTCACATTACCCAGTACAATCATGCTCTTAGGGCCCGATTCTGAACTCATTCGATATGAGTTCAATACCCTCATAGCATGCATGGTCACAGTGACGTCATTGTGACGTCACTGTAAGTCACTGTGGTCACGTCACATCTGTGACTAAAATGCCACCACTCAGTGATGTCACATTGTGACTGAGATGTGAACTTCTTAGAAAAATTTAAACAATTATAAAAATTCTTTAAAACATGTTACTTATTGTAAAATTTTATTTTTCCGGCAATTAAAAAAATATTGTAACGTCACTGTTATGTCACTGCAGGTAACGTACGTCACGTCATATATGTGACAAAAAAACCACCATATTGTAAATCACAGTGTGACAAAAATATTAACTTCAAAAATTTTTGAAAATGAAGAGAAATATTTAAAACATGCCCTAGTTACAGCGGCATAAGGAATGAATATTAATGGACAGCAAATAGTAAATTAGGACACGAAAAGAAGGGGGAGGGGAGAAAAAGAAAAATGCACGGTACAAGTATCAACAAACTAGATTTCCATGCTATATTTTATCAATTTGATATCTAAGAAGTGAAAGTATACTTTTTTCATGATTTCAATTTTATCTAGCATTGCAATTTAATATAATAATACATCACGGATTGTTATTATTATAAAAGTATTTCTCAGAAAAATGCTATGTGCTGGAGCAATTTGAAACATATTTAGAATTAGAAATATTAAATCTATACACTTTACATATTTAGTTTGCAGGGAGGAAATTTTTTAACTTTTTTGGCGACCACTGGTCGAAACACTTCTGTGATTTCAAACAAAACATTTTCTATTACAGTTAAGTCTGCAGATTTTAATGAGCATGCAGAAAGAATCTTCAGAGTTTAGTCATATATGCATTTATTGCTTTATAATTTGCATTCAAGTCATATTTTTTTCCTGTTAATCTATTATTAGTAACTGTTTTTTTTAAAAAAAATTTACTTCTTTCAGCCTTTATAAATAAAATTAGCCTTTTCCGAAAAAAAAATATATATATATATACAAAATTTATGCAAAACACATGATATAATTAATTTTTCGCATTTCCAATTTGTGTTTTAGAGGTATGACTTTTAAAAAAGTTATTTTACAAATTGTTTTATTCTGCAGAAAATTAACATAAAAAGATTGACAGATTGACAAAGAAAAATTTTTTATCCTCGAAAACCTTTTTTTTTATTTATTAAGAAGATATTTTTTATTTATTACGCATGAAACAAACTTTACTTAAAAAAAGGGGGGTGGTATTATTACCATTAAATTTATTTTTACACATTTTAAAAATTTAAGCAGTGTTTTATCTAATAAACTTCCGTTTTCAAATGAATTTTTTTGAAACTGATAAAAAAGAAATGGTAAAATGCATTGGAAAATTCTTCAAATAGAAAATTTTAAATACAGACTAACTCATAAAACTATTCCGCCTGAAAGTTAGGACTGCAAAAATAAACATTAAAATCAGCTGCTGAAGATCGTCTGCGTCGGATATAACCGCAACCGCGGGGTAAACAGAGAACTTTTTGTAATACACGCCGGAAAAGAACATGACCAAGTCTACAATGTCAGCTTTTGTTTTTGCTTTTTTAAATGTAAGAGAAAGACGTCTGCCATTTTCGGGCAAAAATACTCGGATATTATTAATTTACAACAAAAAAAAGGTAAGTCTTATTTAATTTAAATTTTTTATTTCTGTTTGTATATTACGAGTATGAATTAAATAGTTTTATATTATACATATAGAAAGTGACTGATCTGGAATTGTTTTGAAGCGAAATTTTCCTAATCGACACTATTTTGTAAAATGTGTTAATCGGCCATCGCTCAAAAAAAAAAAAAAAAAAAAAAAAAATCATGTCTACATTCATAGTGGGATGAATATAAACATTAATTTGCAGTTACTTGAGATTGAGACAGTGATGTGGAATTTTTTTCGGCTTCTTATTTTTTTTCTGATTACTAACACTCGTATTTATCGTCATTATTGTTTTGGAGTTAAATATTATATTCGAATAGTATGATATTACGAAACTGTTTCAGTTTAGAAATTAACATTATAGTGGGAAAATGTCTTTTTACATATTATAATAGCGTAACTTTTGAAAGATTTTTTTTTTTTTTTTTAAATTATTATTTAAAATCCTGAATCTTCATACCAATGTTTTCAGATTTAACATTCGCCAAAATTATAAAATAATAGGAATTCCTTATAACATATGGAAAGGTTTTTGAGAAATTGCTAAATCTAATAATGCATTTAATTCATCAATAGATGAATTAAATGCATTAGTTAGTTGTTGTTTAATAGTACAATTAAAAATACTAATTATTATTTTTAGTGTTTTTCAAATTGGTATATTTATTTATTTATTTTTAATTGTATCTAAGCATTTTTTTTCTATTTGCGATTTTAATCAAACATTTAATTATAGACATTCAGAATCAGTTATTAAATTTTCTTCGATTGTAAACTCATTTTCTACGTTTTCGATACACATAAATATTGGCATTAAAGGTGTATTCGAAAAAATATTTTTCCACCTTCAACAGCTCGATATTTTCTGAGACATTTTTAGACTCATCTTTAAAAGTAAAAACATGAAACTTGCTGAGGTGATTTTTGAAGAGATGTTTAAGAGGCCGTGTGATTTCATTTTCCCCTCAATTCATTAGAATTTAAGTTTTAAATAATTATTTTCTCAGTAAGACCTTTTTTTTTTTATTCCCAGATCTTCCGCTGTGAAAAATTCTGTTCAAAACGCCTACTTTGACAGCATTTTTTTAAAATATTTTCTGCATTTATCAAAAAATAGAGAAGCACGGCACATTAGGTAGTTTCTAAATAAGAGAATTTTTCAGTTTGATGCGTTTGAGAACAAAAAGGAATTTAAAAATGAATCAGAAAATAAGCAGTTTGGATTGAAATACACCCTTAAAAAATAAAATATTATATTTAAGCATTGAAATAAAGTGTTTTTCATGCCTGATAGGAAGCTTATAGATTAAACTGCTTTAGTATATATTTTTTAAAGTTCATTATTTTACTTTTATATTTCCTTTCAATCATTTATTTTACTTTTATATTTCCTTTTTAACACCTTTCAACAAAGTTGAAAAATGTTTATGACTTTGGTTTGTCTAGCCGTCTGTCCGCGCTCTAACTCTCGTAAATATACTCGGATTGCTCTGAAATTTTTAGATGTTATTCACCTTTACCATAGCACGGTCCCTATGTGTAACGACGTTTGTAGCATGTTTAGTTCATTTACAGGTACAGTCAAAAGTATTACGTTACATTACGGCCTATGGGAAAAAATCGTTTCAAAGGTTTTTTCATGATTTTACACGTTTTCATACAGAAAAAAATTGATATGCATTTATGAAACGTACTAAAATATGCATTCTGAAGAATACGAGATGCAAAGAATAGTTATTGTTCATTTACAGGGCTAAAAAGAAGTTCCAATACATAATGATATAGCGGTGGAGGGAATTGTTTGAGGCGTACTTTAACTATGTTAATCTATTTCATATATAATGAAAATGATATACGTCGCTGAGGTTTACATACTATAAATTTTTCATGTAGAATATGAAGTGTATATAGCATTTACAGGCACACACAATATAGTTCAGATACTATATTGTATCCGAAGTACTGTTCATTTGTGATGATTGCTGGAAATACATTTTTAATTATGATATGCGCTTTTATGATTCACTATATTTATGCACAGTATATGGTGTATATAAATGCTATAATTCATATACAGGGCTACACAAAAGTATTCGCAAGGATTACTGGGTATGAGCGCAAGTTACTTAAAGGTGGTTTTTAAATGAGTTGTGCATTTTTACGCTGAACAGAATTTAATTTACTGTTGTATAATATACATAAAATGGTATACAGGGTCATGCAAAGAATTGGATACGTGGCCGTCTATAAATTATAATTTCTGGAAATGTGATTTCAGCTGTTTTAAGTGTATTTTAGTTTGAATTAAATTTTAACTAAACGGTGGCGTTTAATGAAGGTTCTAGGTCAACTACAGGGTTGTACAAAAGTATTAAAGTATGTTTCCATATATTAGTATAAATTGCTGAAGGAGAGTTTCAACCTGTTATGCGTTTTCTTGCTAAACTAAATTATCCCATTATATAATATATATACCAACCTACAGATCAAATACAGGGCTGTTCAAAAGAATTGGAAAACCTATTTATCTATGGACAGTAACTGCGGAAATGAGTTTTTGAAATGTTTTATGCGTTTTCTAAAATGTTTATTTAGTTCTCTTATTTACCTTATTTCCCTAAATAACGAAGTTTTTTTAAAGCATTCGGGAAGTGTTGGAAAGTGTTTTATAATCTATGCTTAACGCATGATTTTTCTTACTTGTTTTTTCTATTTCCCAGATCAGTCTTTTCCTATAGAGCATGCCAAATCTATTTAAGCTCATATTCACAAAATACAATTTACACGGAAATAAAAAATTTAAATAAATATGGCTTACGTCGTATTTAATAAAGCAAAGATTAATCACAACCACAACACCTTAAAATCTTATACATTCTTAATATCAAGCTTGAACTCAAGATCAAGCTTAGAACTTAATAAAAAAAAGATGTCAGTTGACAAACATTGTTTTTTAAGTGGAAAAATTAAAACTATTTTAGAAGAATAGGACTCCAAAATAGCTATATTTTGCTAAAAAATACGGTAAAAAGATACGATTTTATATCTCAAACAAAACTTTATTTTAAAATTGTCCATTTTAAAATTCATCACGATATTAATACTTGGAAATTTTTCCACAAAGAAATATTCGGTTTGCATACAATATTTCAAATGAAAATCAAATTTCAAATTAATTGCTTAAAAGGCGCAAAGGCCAACCTAGTGAAAAGAGTCCATGCCGGGACTCGAACCCGTGCCATCAGCATAGCGCACTAACATTCTACAGACTAAACCACATGGAACGACACTCAGCCTGGAAAATTTCTCGCTATTACATGCTGGCAAGGCTACAAAAGCAGCATAAGATGGGATATTTATCGTGAGCCACCGACATGGGGCGAACACGAAACTTAATTAAATTCAGCATCGATTGAAACTATATTAAGACTTCGAAATTTTTCCAGAGAGAAACATTCGCCTTGCATACAGTATTTCAAATGAAAATCAAATTTCAAATTAAAATTGACTTTTAAGCATGTAATTTGAAATTTGATTTTCATTTGAAATATTGTATGCAAGGCGAATGGTTCTCCCTGTAAAAATTTCCAAGTATTAATATAGATTCAATCGATGCTAGATTGAATTAAGTTTCCTGTTTATTCCATGTCGGTGGCTCACGATAAATATCCCATCTTGTGCTGCTTTTGTAGCCTTGCCAACATGTAATTGTGTGAAATTTTCTAGGCTGGGTATCGTTCCGTGTGGTTTAGTCGGTAGAATGTCAGTGCGTTATATTGATGGCCTGGGTTCGAGTCCCGGCATGGAATCATTTTCACTAGGTTGGTCTTTGCGCCTTTTAAGAAATTAATTTGAAATTTGATTTTCATTTGAAATCATCACAGTGTTTATGACAAGTTCGTCACAAATGACACATATTTCACAAATTGGTCACAATGTGACTTCAAAGCATTGTCGCTTTCGTCACATGTTCGTCACAAAATTAATGCCAAAGTAGTCACAAATGTCACACTTTTCACAAATTAGTCACACTGTGACTTCACAGAGTGGTCACAATGTGACGTCACAAACGACCTCTAAAACGGCCATAACGACCTCGCATTCTAGTCACTATGACGTCACATCGACGTCACGTGACGTCACATCGACGGTCACAAAGTCACAGTGTGACTTCACAACGACGTTGCTGTGACGTCACCATGCCTTACGGGTAGAATGCGTTGTTACCAACAAATTCTTGAAATTCCAAATGAAGTTTAAATATGCACTGCTTTTATTGTCAGTACCGAATTAAGTTCATTATAAATAGATTAAGATATATTAAACTAGTCGGATGTGTCAATGGTAAAACTTTCTTCTATCATACATGCTAATACTTCCTGATAAATGCAGAACAGCAGCGCCACCAGTTAGGTTATTTATACCAAAATCTAATCAGGGACAACTTATGTGAACTTTTCTTTGAATTTGAAGTTTGATGAAAAATCCGTTCATTAATTTTTGAGATAGATCTATTTCAAAAATCGTGAAAAGTTCTGCATAGCAGTAGCACCTCTTGGACAATTTACACCAAAAACTTATCACGATCAATTTATATCAGGGACTAACTGGATCTAAAGTTTGATGAAAATTCATGCATTAGTTCTTCAGATAGAGCTATTGCTGAAATCGTGAAAATTGCAGCATGGTAGCACCACCTGTTGGGCGATTAACACCAAAAACTAAACAGCACTAATTTATATCGTAGGCTAACTGAATCTGAAGGTTGGTGAAAATTCGTGCATTAGTTCCTGAGATAGAGCTATTGCGGTAATCATGAATAATGCAGCACAACAGCGCCACCTATTGGGCGATTTACACCAAAAGGTTATCAGCACCGAATTATATCAAGGACTAACTGAACCTGAAGTTTCCTGAATATCCGTGCTTTAGTTCTTGAAATATAGCTATTATGGAAATCATGAATAATGCAGCATGGCAGCGCCAGTTGCTGAGCGATTTACACCAAAAAGTAATCAGCACCAATTTATATCAGGGACTAACTGAATCTAAATTTTTATTAAATTATGTTCAATAGTTCTTGATAGAGCGCCACAAAATTTGTGTCACACACAGACAGACAGACTCACAGACAGACATTTTGTAAAAACATGTTTTTCATGATCTCTGTCCCCTAAAACATATAAATCCGTCGAAAAACGGAATTCGAAAATTTTCACGAATCCAATACTTTCTTCTTGTAAAGATAGAAGAAAGTAAAAATGAGTTATACAGAATAGCTATATTTGATATTATCTAGGTTCCGTATCTCTTTGAACTTTCATGGTATATCCATTTACATTTTTGTAGTATATACTGTTATACACAACTCAACTTTGTATAGTTTTTTGCAAAGTCTTAGTATTCTTTTTGCAATGGTTTTTGTTTAATAATACAATTACTAATTAATATATTTATTGTACGGAACCCTCTGTGCGCGAGTAATACTCGCACTTGACCGTTTTTTATAAATAATTCTACACATGTTTGATCTTAATATATTTTTATTTAGTGTGTGAAATATATATATCTAATGTGTGAAACTAAAAATTTCAAAATGTATGTATCAAAGTTCACTGCGCAGAATGACTATTTCAGATTTTTTAGATACAAATAGAATAAAATAAATTTGAAAGAGTGAAACTATAATTTATATTCATATAATATATTTATTGTAATTAAGAGCTTTAGATTGATTAAATGTATGAATACCTCGATAAAATAATACATTTATTGTAATTAAAACCTTTCGATTAACTAAATGTATGAAGTTAATGATACTTATGAGTGTAAATAATGATAAGTTCTTATTGATGACTCATCAGGGCAAAACTTAAGTTTCTGCGATTTAAAATATTGCTTAATAATAACTTGCATGTTTCTTAGTAAATTTGAAAAGAATTCCTTTTCTATTTTTAAAATAATTTTAAATGAAAAAATGCTGCAATTTTAATTATATGTTGGTTTTGAAAAATCATTAGAGAATTGTTAATTACACATTAATTAGTTTAAAAAATCATTCTAATATCTTAGTTACACATTAAAAGTATTTATGAAAAAATATCACCAAACTTAAAAAGTATTCCTCTTCTATTAAATAAAACTGAAAAAGATCCAATTATATTCAGGTTTTAAATAAATCCTAAATTAATTAAATCCCTTATTAATTACGCATTATATTAATTATATCCAAAATTAAGTATAGCCAATATGAACAAAGGAAATTCATTAACACTGTCCTAAAATTCATATTTCAACGTGACATCGTGCTTATCTCGTAATTCAGATTCTGGGAAATACCCCAAACCCCATAGATAACGTATTGGGGTTAAAAATTCTGATTCATTCCGCAAATTGTCGCTGACTGCATGCGAAGTGTTGCTCCGGTTTTAAAGTCTTTGGATTTATATGCAATATCAATTAAAGTAAGTCAATTTACTTCTAAATGTTGTAATTTTATTTTTAAAATTATTAATAATAAAAAATATATATATCTAAATATTTCGAATTTATTTTGATAAAATAAACATCGAATGTGTAACATATCTTAAATTTTTAAAAATTATTAAATTCAAATAAAACTGTCAAAAAAGCATATCTCTTATTTTCACAGTTAAGAATACTTTTTTTTAAGTTATATTTTAAAAATTGTTATAAATTTAACCAGAAAAGTACTTTCTAAAAGAAGGGATATTTCGCTAGCCTAAAAGTATAAATACTAGCACGTTTATAATTAACCTAAAGTATTTTGTTTTCCATTTGAAATCTATAATGTAACCATTTAGTTAAAGTAAAATATTAATTTTCTTTTAATAATCTATACTATTAATGTTTACAAAAATAAAGTGAACGGTGCATTAACGTTTTTTCCAAGATTATGAAAAGGTTTTATTAAAGCAAATATGATTTTATATAGTGTGTCAAGCTACAATTTACAAATTCTTCAAATATTTGTTTTATTTGAAAACACTTAAAGATTTTTTTTTTCGCTGATTTAAATTTTATCCTAGTAAAAAATTAAGCAAAAATCATATTGAAATATCTTTTATTAAGTGAAAATTTATAATGAAATCTTTAGACTAAGTATATATTAAGATTATTACATAGTATTAAACTGCCGACAGGGCACAATAAAAACATGTATAGAGTAAAATGAAAAATTTAAAAATAAAAAGGTATTATTAAAGTGTTTATATTAAGAAAAATTTTGAAGTTTGTGTGCCTTCGCATATTTACTAGATTAAAAGTTACATGGGAATTACAATTTTTTATTTCTTCGGGTAGTCAAAAATTCCTAGTTACTCAATTTTTATTTTTTATTTTTTAATCTTCTTCTGTGCAATTTAAAATTACCTAAAGTGAAAAACCTATTTGCGCTATTGTTTTCTAAAAATACTTGTTTTACTAAATAATGGAAAGGTAATATCAATCACAAATTTTTAAAATATTAATTTCAGTGCATATTATTTCATTGCTCTAAAAATATTTAAATTTTAAACGTATTACCTTAACAAAAATTTGAACTAGATCTATATTTCAAAATATATGTATCAAAGTTCACTGCGCAAAATAACTATTTAAATTCAAATAAGAATGCATATAATTGAAAGTGTGAATTAAAAATTGTTAATTACACATTATTTAGTTTAAAAAAACATTTCTTGCTAAATATCTAATTCTAATTATTTTCAGTGCATGAAATTAAACAACGAAATCTCAATTATATATATCATGAGTAAGAAAAAAAAGGGCGAGGTGGAATTTTAATATTTTTAATTAACTTCTAAAATGAATGCAAAATCACTAGTAATAAACACTATCTAAAAATAAAAATTTCAGAGATCTAACATATTTCACAAATTCAGTAAAAAAAATTCTTAAGTTTCCTATGTAAATTATACAAAATCACTGGTAATAAATACTATTTAAAAATTCACAAAAATAAATTACGCTAAATGACAAAACGTAAAATCAGTGTCATCAAAAATTCAATCTCCAAAAATTTTTCACTTTAAATTGAAAATTCATAAACAAATTCATGTAATAAAACAACGGACCTTCGTGGTCCAGTGGTTAGCGAAATGAGCTAAAAATGAAAAGTCCTGTCAAATGTTTGTGGGTTCGAAACCTGTGAATAATTCTAAAGACATTTCTAACATTATTAAATGAGTTTACCACGCAATTGAAAGGGTTGAAAAAATTTGAAAGAAATCTAAAAAGACGATCTGGATAGGACATATTTCAGTTTCTCAATTTAAAAGTTATGTAGTTTTCCATGAAAGAAGCAATCATATCAATTTTGTGATCTTTGAATTTTCCTAATTACGTTATTAAATGATGAACATCATACTAGTTTTTTAGGTTATGGAAAACCATAGGAATTGTTTTACATTGCTTATAAATCAAGTTTCACTCTACGTATGCAGCTCCTCTGAAGGCACCCAATAGGTAATCATATTCACGTGTGAGTTTTTCACCAAATGACTGTTAACAAACATTTCACCTAAAATTCAAGCTCATACTTCACTAAATTAAATTTTAATCTCGAAAAGTTCCTGAAGTCCTCTCATTAAATTTTTAATTAATATTTAAAACTCCATTAAAATCTAAATATTCGCGAAAAAGAAAAAAATATTTAAAAGTCTCCCAATTAAAAATTAACACCGGAAAATTTTACCTCTAACGCAAAAATTGCGCCTCTAAAAAATTAGTCTCCTCATTAAAATTTCTTAATTATTTTTTCTCATTAATTTCTTTTTTACAAGTAAAAATGACACGTAGAAGTGTAGTACGTTGGAAAAAAAACAATGTTCGGGGAAAATTCTACCTCCCAAAATTTAAAGTCTCGCAATTAAAGTTTCTTAATTACACATTAATTAATTTATTTTTCACAAGTAAAAATAACACCGAAAACTGAAGTGCGCTTAAAAAGTTAATGCCCGCGAAAGAATTCTATCTCCTAAAATTACCCCCTAAACATTTAAAGTCCAGCAATTAAAATTTCTGAATTAATTATCATTAATTTATTTTTCACAAGTAAAAATAACACTACAAACTTTAGTACGCTTAAAAAAATTAATGTCCGATACAAAAAAAAAATCTATCTCCTAAAATTGCTCCCTAAAAAAAGTAAAGTCTTCCAGTCAAATTTTTTTAATTATCATTAATTTATTTTTCACAAGTAAAAATAACGCTACAAACTATAGTACTCTCCCGTGCGGTGGTTTCCGATAATAATTAATACTGATGAGACCAATGATGGCGCATGCCTCTAAACAGAAAAACATTTAATGACATTAATACACAACTATTTACAATTTGATAATGCATTAGCAGGCTAGGCTCACTGCCTATATATCCCATATTTCTGAGAGCATTCAATAACTACAGATTTAAAGTTTCGGCGCATCCGCAGGCCAAAACATTTTTTCACCCGTTCTCCTCAAGGGCTCGATCTGCTCTCCCCGTAAAGTTTTTTTTGAACCCCTAGCATCTAGCATCCGCGAACAGTCCAATTCAAGATTCCAAAGATGTGTTGGGTGTGCAGGGTAGTGGGAGTTCCGAGCTACGAATGTGACAGTACGCTTAAAAAAATTAATGTCCGCGAAAAAAAAATCTATCTCCTAAAATTAAACCCTAAAAAAATTAGTCTACCAATTAAAATTTCTTAATTAATTATCATTAATTTATTTTTCACAAGTAAAAATAACACTATAAACTGTAGTACCGCGAAAAGAAAAATCAATGTCCCCTAAAAATTTTATCTAAAAAATTACCCTCTAAAAATTAATGTCCCCCAGTTAAAATTCCTTAATTAATTATCATTAGTAAAAATATACAGTTGCGCTCAAAAGTATTTTGACAACCTTATATTCATTCTTATTTTATTTAATATAAAAATATAAAAGAAAATATACTCCCTATAATTTAGAACACTATGACTGCAGTTATTCAAATGTATCAAGTTTCAACTGCTTTGTTTACATTCGGCGCCACCGAAGAAATATGACTCCTCCTTAGCTCAAAAGTATTTTGACAATTAGTTTGCATTTAATTGTTGAAGGTGTCAGTGGCGCTATAGCTTCGATTAGTGTTTATACTGACTTATTGTGATTATTTTTAAATGCTGAAATGTAAAAAATAATGACGTCATTCTAGAAAAGCCGCTGTAAATGCACTTAAGAAAGGTAGACTGCAAGCAAAATGAGCTCGTTCTTTTAAAGTGTCTCGGCAACTTGTTATTACATGGAATAAAGTTTTTAATAAACAGATATAGATCGAAAATAAGCCTCGAAGTGGCCATCCGAAAAAAAAAACTTGCAATGTTGACTGTATTATAAAAATGATATCTACAAGTGGTTGTCGTAAGTCCGCTGTAATAATAAAAAACGAATTAAAAGAAAATTATGGCATAGACATACACGTTTCATCAGTCAAACGACGCCTAAACCTCTATGGTTTACATGGCAGAAGACCAGCAAAAACACGTTTGTTATCTACTAAGAACAGGAAGGCTAGATTTGAATTTGTAAAACGGCATAACCCTTTCAGAGGCAAAAAAATTCCATTGCTAAAGTGTTGAAATTAATGATTGACACCGGAAATTGAAAACAAATTTATTTCTAAATATGAAAAAGCTATATTTCACACACATAATAAACCAAATTTTTTTTAACCAAAATTCTGGTGTCAATCATTAATTTCAACACTTCAGCAATGGAATTGCTTTGCCCCTGAAAGGGTTATGCCGTTTTACAAATGCAACTCTAGCCTTCCTATTCTTAGTAGATAACAAACGTGTTTTTGCTAGTCTTCTGCCATGTAAACCATAGAGGTTTAGGCGTCGTTTGACTGATGAAACGTGTATGTCTATGCCGTAATTTTCTTTTAATTCGTTTTTTATTATTACAGCGGACTTACGACAACCACTTGCAGATATCATTTTTATAATACTTTCAACACTGCAAGTTATTTTTTTCGGATGGCCACTTCGAGGCTTATTTTCGATGTATATCTGTTTATTAAAAACTTTATTCCATGTAATAACAAGTTGCCGAGACACTTTAAAAGAACGAGCTAATTCTGCTTGCAGTCTACCTTTCTTAAGTGCATTTACAGCGGCTTTTCTAGAATCACGTCAATATTTTTTACATTTCGGCATTTAAAAATAATCACAATAAGTCAATATAAACACTAATCGAAGCTATAACGCCACTGTCACCTTCAACAATTAAATGCAAACTAATTGTCAAAATACTTTTGAGCTAAGGAGGAGTCATATTTCTTCGGTGGCGCCGAATGTAAACAAAGGAGTTGAAACTTGATACATTTGAATAACTGCAGTCATAGTGTTATAAATCATAGGGAATATATTTTCTTTTACATTTTTATATTAAATAAAATAAGAGAGAATATAAGGTTGTCAAAATACTTTTGAGCGCTACTGCATATATATCGAACTCAAAAATATATCCTCGAACTGTAGAACGGTGAGAAAAAAAATCTATCTCCTAAAATTTCAATCTTCCAAAGTTACCCCCAAAAAAGTTAAAGTCCCCCAATTAAAAGTTCTTAATTACGCATTAATTAATTTATTTTTCCAAATTAAACATCGTCTTATAAGACGCCGCATAACCTTCACCCTCCACCGCCGCATAACCTTGACCCTTCTTTTCGAGTACGCCGCATGACCTTCATACCATATGCAAAGGTCGTGCTGCACGTGCAGAGGTTGTTCGAGGTCGTTCCGCCGTGCCACTGATGTAGAGCTGTCAAAATATATCTACTATTGTTCTTTTATAGAAAACAATTTCTACGTCCAAAAAGTATATACCGGGTGTTCCAAAAATGACTGATGAATTTTAAAATTCAATAGCTTGCAAACGGTGGCAGATATTTAAAAAATTCTTGCAGGAGGTGTGTATGATGTCAGGAGATTTTTTACTGTTTCTTGATTTTAGTTCGAATTTCAGACAATAGATGGCTCAGCTGAAACTGACGTCACTCAGCATTGATGCGAATGAAGTAAGGCTACTAAATAGAAGTAGTATATTTAGAAGCTCTACGAAGGAAGGAGATTAAGGCTATGGAGTGGGTCTCATTACCCAGTACAATCATGCTCTTAGGGCCCGATTCTGAACTCATTCGATATGATTTCAATAGAATGCGTTGATGCCATGAAAACAACAAATTCTTCGATAGTGGAATACAGCGTTCAGAACCGGGCATGAATTTAACAAGCAGTATTCAAGTTTGCAGGCGATTTTACATTTAAAAAGTTTTCTTTTCCCTGATTAAATTACTTTGTATGGTTTGATTTAAAGAACATTTTATGCATCGTATTTTAAAACTAGGTGAAGATATTTAGTATTTTTTATTGTTGTTAAAAAATTTTTAACTTTTGTTACATTCTAAGGAATTTTAGATCTTTTAAGGAAATTCGTCAATAGGTTTTTATGAATGTTGAAAAATAATCGTGAAAATGTTTAATAGTATATTGTTGTTCAAAATAACTACCTAAAAACAAATATGAGAAGTTGTCTACTTTAACCCTTTTGAATAGGAGTATCTATCGTTACATTAAAATTTAAAAATTAAAATCAATGCTAGTTAATTAAAATTTTGTTTGACAGTTTGATATTAAAATATTGTACTACATGCAGCTTCATCTTGATGTTTAATAAAATAAAACTAGTAAATATGTTTTAACTGCATCCATTTTAAATTGTAAAAACGTGCTAAAAATTTTTTGGGGTTTGAATTTTTACACTTTGGCAACTCTTTCTACATGCATTGCTAATATGCATATATTTTTAATAATAAAGATATCAATGGTGTCTAATGTGATAAACTAAGTTCATATTTAATTTGACAAACTTAGTAGTACTTAAATTATTGAAGGCCATAAACGAATTTTTATTGAAATTTTTATGTTGAGATAAGTTATGACCATATTTCTAATGGCACATTTTATTGGAATGCAAATGTAATTTTAAAACTTTTTAGTTTATATATATTTTTAAAATATACATGAATTGTAATAATCAGGACTTGGCAAATGCAATCGCCACTGGCAACCAATATCTTTTACTCGACGACTAAGATTTTTAATCTTTCGGTTTTTTTTAGTATTAACAAAAGAACGAAGTGTAAAAGACATATTCCATCTCATGCACATAAAACGACATTATTTGCTGCTGCAGCCAGGTAGCATGTCATGTCATGTGATTGGAAGGTGGGTCGTTCTTACGAGTTGTTTACCAGTGTTTTTTGCAAGAAGTTTCGGTTTACAGTTTTTCAGAGAAATTTGGTAGTAGTGGTCCTGGGGGGGGGGGGGGAGGATTGAGAGAGAATTTTTAACACTATTACAATAATCATTTTATTTACTGAATAATATTTTATAATTATACGTGTTTAGTGTTTGAATTACCATCTATAGTAAATGGGAAAAAAAACATTCCACTGAACTTCAGAAGGACTTTTTTGGGGAGGGCGGGGAGGTATTTATCCTTAGCCATTTGATTGTTACATTAAATCAATCCTTAGATTGTTGTATTAAATCAATCCTTAGAATTTTGTATTAAATCAATCCTTAGATTGTTGTATCAAAATAGGCTTCCTCCACAGCCAGTTGCTAATTCAGATTACATAATACTAATACTCCAGAACAGTAGAGATTTTAGCAATGCATAGGGTAGATGGGGTAAAGATACGCACTTTTCATAAAATTCAATTTTTGATGAACACATTAGTCTAAACTTATGTGACGACCGATTAAAATGTTACATTACATTTTCTCACCAATTTACAAAAGTAGTTCACATTTTCGCCGAAAAGCACTGCAAAATAGGAAAAATAAAAACCTGTATAAAGACGTTGAAAGGACTGTTGCAGAAAATTAAACAACGATGTTTTCAAAATAACCACCATTTGCAGCAAACAACGTGGCGCAGTCTGAGACAAAATTGTCCTGACACTTGTGTAAACATGTCAGTTGGAATTGCCTCACGTGCAGTATAGATGTGTTGTTTCAGTTCCGCAATTGTTTGTGGAGTTTCACAGCATATCGGGTCTTTCAGGTACCCCCATCACTCCAAAGAAAAAAGTCACACGGCTACAAATCCTGAGAATAAGGAGGTTTTTGTGGATGCAGGGATGACGGTACCGCAACATGAGGATTTTCGCTTGACCAAATGCGCGAGTTCTGCTTGTTGACAAAGCCATCAAGGTGAAAATATGCTTCGTCAGATAACCATTATTTCCAATATCGATTTAACCCTCATCCAAAAGCTGCAGCATAGTGTTCGTGAAATTCCAGAGTGCAAGAATGTCATCCTCACTCAGGGGTTGCCGAGTCTGGATCTTGTAAGGGAACATGTGAAGACTGTGGCGCATGATACGGTGCTTGGTCATTCTTCGGAGTCTAGAAAGAGCTGCAAAACGGCGAACAGAAGTCCGGGGCCGCTGTACGATGACTTGCTGTATGACTTCAGCATTCGATTCTGTAACTGCAACGCAACGCCGGCCAACATTTCCAATACGGTCATCATTGACGTTCCCTGTTCGTTCAAATTTTTCGGACAAAGCCTTTATCGTATTGTCTAACAGAACGTTTCGGGCATTAAATTTCTTTCCAGACTGCACCCCGTTTGAACACAACTGTGTTCCAGGCGGTGATACTCATAAACAAGAAATGCCTTCTGTTCCAATGAATAAACCATTTTCAATTGCGTATACTCTTTCAAAAGTACTCACTAGTAGATTGCGTAGCAAAATAACGAATGAAGATATGACGGATTCGATTTCTGTGACGCTCTCATATACCTGCATTGCCATCATTTCACGAAATTTTAAATAAATTTGCAATTTGTTTGGATAAAATTCCCATAAATACTCATAAATGTAAATCACCTGTAAACACGAATACTGCTTGTTATATTCATGCAAAATTCCGAACACTGTATTCTGCTATCGAAAGAATTTGTTATTTCCATGGCAACAACACATTCCACTGAAATCATATCGAATGAGTTCAGAATCGGGTCCTAAGAGCAAGATCGTAGCAAGATCTCTTCACATAGTTTTAAAATACGATGCATAAAATATTCTCCAAATCAGACCATAAAAAGAAATTTAATCCGGGAAAATAAAACTTCATAAATGTAAAATCCCCTACAAACTCGAATACTACTTGTTAAATTCATCCCCAGTTCTGAACGCTGTATTCCACTCTCGAATAATTTGTTGTTTTCATACCAACAACGTACTTCATTGAAATCATATCGAATGAGTTTGAATCGGGCCCTAAGAGCAAGATTGCGCTGGCGAATGAGACCCACTCCATAGCCTTAATCTCCTTCCTTCGCATCAATGCTGAGTGGCGTCCGTTTCGGCCTCGACAGAGCGCCAATCGCTGTCAGCGCCATCTATTGTTTAAATTCGAACTAAAATCAAGAATCACGGTAAAAAAAATACCTCCTGACATCATACATAACCATCCTGCAAGATTTTTTTAAATATCTGTCCCGTTTGCAAGTTATTGAAATTTAAAATACATTAGTCATTTTGGGGACACCCGGTATGTGAACAGTGTCTCAATTTAATTACCTTCAGTCATTATTTACTCAGATTTTCTTCTAAAATATATGTTGGCGAGGAATGCGCCAATTTACAAACTTCCCCGTGTATAATTTAGTCTAGTTTCGTCACTGGTCCCGATGGAAGGCATAGCATACATATAATACCTACTACCTGTCTAAAAGGCTAGTCTTTTTATGGTCTCTAGCAATACCATTTTAAAAAGTGTTATAGTGAAATGTAATAATTATAAAGTAAAATTAGCAGTCAGCTAGATGATGATCTTGAAACTATTTCACGGCTTCATAAATGAGTACCTCTTCTTTTAGAGGAAAATGACAAAAATAGAATGAAAAACTGCAGCATCAAGTTTGTGTGCTACTGTTGTTACTGGTTATCTTTTATATTGCATTTTGCACTGAAGGAGTTCCTTTTTATATACTCTTGAAACAAATTAACGCTATTTTTAAAGCTATATTTAGGTAGCTAACTATTCCAGCCGTCCGGTAGAGAGTAATTCGGGAAATTTCGATATATTTTCTCCGATCGTGACCCCCAGAGCTTAAAACCACTCCCCGTTCAAATATTGATGTGTGTATATATATATATATATATGTTAAGTTTTCACACTGCAAATAGAGGTGTCTTAAATTAAGACACATATGTGACTGAAAAGGTATTTCAGACACTTAAGTATCTGAATCTGAAAATTCAGTCATGATAGATGTCTTAGTTTAAAACATATAAGTGTCTAACTATGATCATGGTGTAAACGAACTGATAAAGGTGTCTAAAAAATCTGCAAGTGTCTAATTTTAAGACACTTTGTAACTCCGTTCCGCATTAACCACCAGGGGTCGCTCTCAGTTGCGCATACGTTTTAGATGCCTTTCGTTCGAATTTAATGTTCGTTTGTAATTCAAACTGAGCGTTTGTTTTATGTACGCGTACATTTTAACTAATAATTTATTTTGACTTGATTCGGTTTTTGCGGAATGTGAAGTTCCAGGATTTAATCCGTATCGACATAGTGATATTCCATATTAATGAAAGGTGTCAAGCAATAACAATAATATAGTGTTCTTCGTCTCGTCAAAGCAGGTAAAGAGAACTGTTGTCTGGCGGGCTATGTTTTTAGGATGGAAATATTCCATTCTTTTAATAGACCTAGCCGGGTGTGCAAAGGGATTTTCTTTTTTAAATATCAAAGTCTGCTTAACTCACGGATACTAACGTAGCCTCCAATCCGGACGTCGCCTGAGTGGATGTGATTTTGGAATAATCAGACCTTTTTCCAGGTGAGTGGACCCTTCACTTTGTATTGAAAACTCTCTGCGAATGTTTTCTCTTTACACAGAGACCTCACACGAGTCTATAGCTTTATTAGTTCCTGAGTTATGCCAAAATTTGTCTAAAGCATTTTGCCTATGGGATTTCCATGTTAAAATTTTATCTTGCTAATATTTAAATTTCTACTATTCAAACCATCTGCAATCATGTTTCTGTATTATTTTACATCCGATGTTATCCTTAAAAAAAGTTTTGGCAAGTCTGCATGGTGTATTAGTTTTTACTGAATCTATTGAGATACACCATCCTAAGCCTTCTTTCTCTGTCTACTCGCACGCCATTACTTTAAAAATAGCAGTGACAGCACCTGTTGATCGGCTCATAATTTCTTAATTACTATCAAGGCTATCTTAACAGCGTTTTCTTAGAGAAATTATTATACAGGAGTACCTTTTATATGGGTTTTATTTATGTATACAACATTTTTATAAGCATTTAATGCGACAGCATTTGTAACGTTCACATCGGCTTTACATTTCTCATAGGTTTAATATTTGAGACTGTGTACTGAATTTCCCAACTCTTTATAGTAAACATCCTTATTTATTTTTTTTTTATTATGTTGCTTTTCATGTCTGATGACGTTTTCTTGCGTCTCATATTTTATACACCATGATAAATTTCATTTAAAAGAATATAGTTCGAACATCCTTCCATTTACCCTTATCATTAATTCCCCCATACATACAGCGAATTACTTGTCTTCATTTATTAATTTAAACTGTTTTGACTGATAAAACTCATTAAATCCAGTCATGGAATCTCTGTTTTTTTCTTTCTGCTATACTTTTGTTATTTCCGCGCATTTTAGAACTATTCTATTTGCTATACTGAAAGTAATAAACTTCTGATGTTTTCACTTTCAAGTCCGGTGATTCAAACCACAATTTCAAGACTCATCAGAAATCGTCTGAAATCTGTAGACGTAGAAGAGGACAAAGTTTTGCTGGCGTCGTAAATAGATCTTATTTAATGATTCGGAAAATGTTTTCGCTTTATCTCTTATATTAGTCACTTTATTGGACTTAATGATTATTTGTAGATTCTTAAATTGATGTAATTATGTGCCGTTAACCTAATTGTAAAAATACGGTAAATATATATAGATATATTTCATTTGAAATCAATTATAATATTGATTTTATGATTATTTTTAGTAAAAAAGAAATTTGAAATTTAGTAGTAGTAAGATAGAATTAAAAAGAAACCAGTAAAAAGATAGAATTTTATACTATATTTATTTGCATACAGTTCTGAATTCAGACACTTTTCTCCGGGAGGGATTTCTGTGGCTCCGGGGGGGGGGGGACATTATAGAGTTCTGGAGGGAAATTGCGCTTTTTTGACTATTGAAATCACAAAATCTCAAATCTACCGGGGGGGGGAATCTCATTGCTCCGGGGGGGGGCGGGCTACACCCTGAATTCAAAACTTCTTGCATAACTAAATTTTGCACCTAAAGCTAACATCGATATTTACCGAATCACAATGCAGAGTTGCACATTTTCTAGAAGAAGGACTTGATTAAATCACGGGCAAACTTTGACATTCCCCCTCCCCACCACCACCTACGATTTTGGGGCTCCTAAAATCGATATACAATTTTTTAAAAGCTTATACGTTAAATGTGTTTCAACAATGTATATTGGTTATAATCAGTACTTTGAACTTAAAAAGTAGAATAAGATTAAAAGTTAAATGCAAAAAAATTTAAATACTGTAAAAACACTTAATCGCGGGCACCTTCGGAACGCTGAATCTGTCTGCTATTGGATTGTGTTAGCTTTTATGAGGTAAATATATGTATATTGAAAAAGGTGAGTGTTCGCTAAAGACAACTATTCGTATGAAGGCTTTGCAGTAAAATCTCCATAACGGACACTCCTAAATAAAGGACACCACTATTTAGGAAACACATTTTTTTTATTCAAAATGTGCACAATTTTTATACACTTATATCCAGGGTTGACGGCTTTTATCCAGGCCAAAAAAAGCCGGCCGGCTTTTTTTTGGTTTTAACCACTTAAAAAAAGCCGGTTTTTACTTTTAAAAGTTGGTTTACAGCCAATTCGTTTTAATTTTGTATCAAGTAATTTATAATACACTTATAAATATTTTCTACTAAGAAAATTATAAATTTCTATTAAATTTTGTCATATAAATAAGTCTTTATAACTGCTAGAAAGCAACTGTGAAAGCATTATGTCGGATTTTTTTTTTTTTTATAAATATTGAAAAAAAATGTAAGTTAGACTCTAAACTGGTAATTTGAAATTCTATATTACATAGCTCCACTTTTACTACACATTTTAAAGATTATATTTAATTAAACAATGACAAAATGTAGCACATCAAAATGGAAACATTCTTATATGTCCATATGGAGAGTTAAGTTATAAATGCTAAAACAGAAATTAGAAAGGATATGATATTTGAGGAGAGTTTTTACATAAGTGCATAAAAATAGAGCATTTAAACTAGAAAAAAAAAATTCGAAAAGCCTGTTGCTAAGTATATTCATGCATATGCTATTCATAATGCTTTTAATAGTGAGAAATGATGTTTTTATTATATGACTATGTAAAATTTTAAATGTTTACTAAAAATAAAATAAGACTTGTATATTAATAGCTCTTACAATAAATTAAGTAATTAAACGTAACTAAGTAACCATTTTCCACTTTAATTTTATAAAGCTGTAAAAATGAAAAAATTGGTGGGGGGGGGGGGGAGGGCTAAAGATTGTAAATCAGATAAAGCAGTTGGTGTGGCGCTAAAATGTAACTGACATATTTGCAATGCTGACTACAAATACTAACAAAACCATCTACGTTTTATTCTAGTATTGATGTCTTCATTATTGAGAAATTGGGTTACTTATTAAATTATAAATCAATTACAAGGCCTTAAAACTAATTAAATACTTTAAAATGTGTAGCTTATAATTACGATGCTTCATTGTATAAAAGCCAATTATGGCCAAAAAAGGCCAATTTTGGCCAAGAACAGCCGGTTAAAACCAATAAAAGCCGCCGGCGTGGCATTTTTTAATTTGACCCGGCTTTTTTGCAACCCTGCTTATACCCCAGAATAGCAGACACCTCCGAACATCGGACAAATTCCAAGGTCCCGAGGTGCACTCTATTAGAGGCTTTACTGCATTAAGACAAATATTTTTTTGCTTTTAATCTTATTCTACTCTAGAAATTCATAATATTGGTTAATAATAAATATTGATTAATAAATATTACGATATAATACTCATATACTGCAAATTTTGTGGAATCTAGTGTTAGATTTTATTTAACACAGAAATAAAAATGCAAAAAATGCTTTTGCACAACAAAGCAGGGATGGGATTCTTTCTGAAGGAAATAATACATTCCACAAAATTTGTAGTATATGAGTATTATATTGTAATATTTATTAATCAATATTTATTATTAACCAATATTATGAATTTTTAAAGTAGAATAAGGTTAAAAACAAAAAATATTTGTCTTAATACAGTAAAACCTACTTAAAAAATTAAGCCTATTCAATGTCATCAAATACATATTTGTATAAATATATCATTTTCTTTAGCCTAATCATGTTCTAAAAGGACAAAATATTTATTAAAATAAGTGGAAGATCAGAACAAATTTAAAATATCAACTTTATGGTAATTTCATACCAAATTTAGGGGCCCTAAAGCTAAAAGCCCATAGAAACAGCCCAGTTTTCTCACTCTCACGCTTCAGTCAGCTCTGCTTTATGGTAACAAATTATTCCCATTTATAAAAAATGATTCAGTGTGGTCAAACATGGCTGCGTATATGGCTTAGAAAGAAAAGTGGTCAAAGATAGCTTCATATTAGCCAAAAAAAGGAGGCTCAAAGATGGCCGCAATTAAGACATTTGAAATGTCTGAAATTCAGACGTAAGAAGTGTCTGAAAATTTTAAGACATTTTAAAACGTCTTAAAATTGAACACTCTTGTTTCAGACACTTAAGTGTCTGAAATTCAGACGCAAGAAGTGTCTGAAAATTTTAAGACATTTTAAAACGTCTGAAAAAATTGAACACTGCATTTCAGACACTTAAATGTCTGAATTTCAGACATTTCAGTTTACAGTGCATTTGAAATAATTATATTGAAATTTTTATAATACATTTAATAAAATTATAATGCATATTTAGATAGAATTGATTAACAATCTCTTAATATTTATTCAATATTAATTATTTCCTACTATTTATTACTTAATTTTTAAACTATAGATGGCAGCACAATCAATAATATTATCAAATACTTCATTCTAATCTTATTCTTAATAGTAAACTCTTGTTAAATGATTCTAGTATCACATTTGTTCACAGGCCTCGCCTCAGTACTGATGTTATTTCTGATCCATGGAGTTAGTATTTTTCAACATTTCAGAATTAAAAAATAATTTTTTCTTTACACATTTTTCTTTTAATTCTTCTTTGGCTTGTAATATTAGGTGACATAATACATTTTCTTTTTTATAGTTTTACTATTGTTTTTATTTTTGAAAAAAAAATGTTATTTTACAGAAGGTTAAACTAACTGTTCATGGGCTAATTCACTCACGCGAAAACGCCCATTCGCTAAGGTTAATCCTATGGAAGAATTTTTTTAAGATATCTCATATGCATTTCAATATTTTTAAATGATTCTTTCCCATTGAGTAGCTAAGGTCGATCTGTACAAAGTCCATTTTTTACTTTTTCGATTTTCTTTTCAAGTTTTTTTAATGAGAATACTTTCACTTTTAAAACCGGTTCCGAAAGTAAAAGTATCCTAACAAAAAAATCTGTAAACAAAATCGAAAAAGTAAAAAAATGGCCTTTATACAGATCGATATCAGCTAGCCAATGCAAAAAAAATTATTTAAAAATATTGAAATTCAAACGAGATATCTCAAAAAAAAAAAGAAAAAAACGGTCAAGTGCGAGTATTACTCGCACACAGAGGGTTCCGTACAATAAATATATGAATTAGTAATTGTATTATTAAAAAAAACCGTTGCGAAAAGAATACTAAGACTTTGTAAAAAATTATTCAAAGTAGAGTTGCGTACACTGTAAACTGAAATGTCTGAAATTCAGACATTTAAGTGTCTGAAATGCAGTGTTCAATTTTCAGACGTTTTAAAATGTCTTAAAATTTTCAGACACTTCTTGCGTCTGAATTTCAGACACTTAAGTGTCTGAAACAAGAGTGTTCAATTTTAAGACGTTTTAAAATGTCTTAAAATTTTCAGACACTTCTTACGTCTGAATTTCAGACATTTCAAATGTCTTAATTGCGGCCATCTTTGAGCCTCCTTTTTTTGGCTAATGTGAAGCTATCTTTGACCACTTTTCTTTCTAAGCCATATACGCAGCCATGTTTGACCACATTGAATCATTTTTTATAAATGGGAATAATTTGTCACCATAAAGCAGAGCTGACTGAAGCGTGAGAGTGAGAAAACTGGGCACTTTCTATGGGCTTTTAGCTTTAGAGCCCCTAAATTTGGTATGAAATTACCATAAAGTTGATATTTTAAATTTGTTTTGATCTTCCGCTTATTTTAATAAAAATTTTGTCCTTTTAGAACATGATTAGGCTAAAGAAAATGATATATTTATACAAATATGTATTTGACGACATTGAATAGGCTTAATTTTTTAAGTAGGTTTTACTGTATTAAGACAAATATTTTTTGTTTTTAACCTTATTCTACTTTAGAAATTCATAATATTGGTTAATAATAAATATTGATTATATTGTAATATTTATTAATCAATATTTATTATTAACCAATATTATGAATTTCTAGAGTAGAATAAGGTTAAAAACAAGAAAATATGTGTCTTAATGCAGTAAAACCTCTGAATAGCGTGCACCTCGGAACCTTGGAATTTGTCCGATGTTCGAAGGTATCTGCTATTCTGGGGTATAAGCAGGGTTGCAAAAAAGCCGGGTGAAATTAAAAAATGCCACGCCGGCGGCTTTTATTGGTTTTAACCGGCTGTTCTTGGCCAAAATTGCCCTTTTTTGGCCATAATTGGCTTTTATACAATGAAGCATCGTAATTATAAGCTACACATTTTAAAGTGTTTAATTAGTTTTAAGGACTTGTAATTGATTTATAGTTTAATAAGTAACCCAATTTCTCAATAATGAAGACATCAATACTAGAATAAAACGTAGACGGTTTTGTTAGTATTTGTAGTCAGAATTGCAAATATGTCAGTTACATTTTAGCGCCATACCAACTGCTTTATCTGATTTACAATCTTTACCCCCCCCCCCCATTTTTTTCATTTTTACAGCTTTATAAAATTAAAGTGGAAAATGGTTACTTAGTTACGTTTAATTACTTAATTTATTTTAAGAGCTATTAATATACACGTCTTATTTTATTTTTAGTAAACATTTAAAATTTTGCATAGTCATATAATAAAAACATCATTTCTCACTATTAAAAGCATTATGAATAGCATATGCATGAATATACTTAGCAACAGGCTTTTCGAAATTTTTTTTTCTAGTTTAAATGCTCTATTTTTATGCACTTATGTAAAAACTCTCCTCAAATATTATATCCTTTCTAATTTCTGTTTTAGCATTTATAACTTAACTCTCCATATGGACACATAAGAATGTTTCCATTTTGATGTGCTACATTTTGTCATTGTTTAATTAAATATAATCTTTAAAATGTGTAGTAAAATTGGAGCTATGTAATATAGAATTTCAAATTACCAGTTTAGAGTCTAACTTACATTTCTTACAATATTTATAAAAAAAAAAAAAAAATCCGACATAATGCTTTCACAGTTGCTTTCTAGCAGTTATAAAGACTTATTTATTTGACAAAATTTAATAGAAATTTATAATTTTCTTAGTAGAAAATATTTATAAGTGTATTATAAATTACTTGATACAAATTTAAAACGAATTGGCTGTAAACCAACTTTAAAAAATAAAAACCGGCTTTTTTTAATTGGTTAAAACCAAAAAAAGCCGGCCGGCTTTTTTTGGCCTGGATAAAAGCCGGCAACCCTGGATATAAGTGTATAAAAATTGTGCATATTTTGAATTAAAAAAAATGTGTTTCCTAAATAGTGGTGTCCTTTATTTAGGAGTGTCCGTTATGGAGATTTTACTGCAAAGCCTTCATACGAATAGTTGTCTTTAGCGAACACTCACCTTTTTCAATATACATATATTTACCTCATAAAAGCTAACACAATCCAATAGCAGACAGATTCAGCGTTCCGAAGGTGCCCGCGATTAAGAGTTTTTACAGTATTTAAATTTTTTTGTGTTTAACTTTTAATCTTATTCTACTTTTTAAGTTCAAAGTACTGATTATAACCAATATACATTGTTGAAACACATTTAACGTATAAGCTTTTAAAAAATTGTATATCGATTTTAGGAGCCCTAAAATCGTAGGTGGTGGTGGGGAGGGTGGGAATGTCAAAGTTTGCCTGTGCTTTAATCAAGTCCTTCTTCTAGAAAAAGTGCAACTCTGCATTGTGATTCGGTAAATATCGATGTTAGCTTTAAGTGCAAAATTTAGTTATGCAAGCAGTGTTGAATTCAGGGGGTAGCCCCCCCACGGAACAATGAGAACCCCCCCCCCCGGTAGATTTGAAATTTTGTGTTTTCAATGGTCAAAAAAGTGCAATTTCCCCCCGGAGCCACAGAAATCCCTCCCGGAGAAAAGTGTCTGAATTCAGCACTGTATGCAAGTGAATATAGTATAAAATTCTATCTTTTTACTGATATTCATTTTAAATTTCAAATTTCTCTTTTACTAAAAATAATCATAAAATCAATATTATAATTGATTTCAAATGAAATATATCTATATATATTTACCGTATTTTTACAATTAGGTTAACGGCACATAATTACATCAATTTAAGCATCTACAAATAATCATTAAGTCCAATAAAGTGACTAATATAAGAGATAAAGCGAAAACATTTTCTGAATCATTAAATAAGATCTATTTACGACGCCAGCAAAACTTTCTCCTCTTCTACGTCTACAGATTTCAGACGATTTCTGATGAGTCTTGAAATTGTGGTTTGAATCACCGGACTTGAAAGTGAAAACATCAGACGTTTATTACTTTCAGTATAGCAAATAGAATAGTTCTAAAATGCGCGGAAATAACAAAAGTATAGCAGAAGGAAAAAAACAGAGATTCCATGGCTGGATTTAATGAGTTTTATCAGTCAAAACAGTTAATAAATGAAGACAAGTAATTCGCTGTATGTATGGGGGAATTAATGATAAGGGTAAATGGAAGGATGTTCGAACTATATTATTTTAAATAAAATTTATCATGGTGTATAAAATATGAGACGCAAGAAAACGTCATCAGACATGAAAAGCAACATAATAAAAAAAATTAAATAAGGATGTTTACTATAAAGAGTTGGGAAATTCAGTACACAGCCTCAAATATTAAACCTATGAGAAATGTAAAGCCAATGTGAGCGTTACAAATGCTGTCGCATTAAATGCTTATAAAATATTGTATACATAAATAAAACCCATATAAAAGGTACTCCTGTATAAAAATTACTCTAAGAAAACGCTGTTATGATAGCCTTGATAGTAATTAAGAAATTATGAGCAGATCAACAGGTGCTGTCACTGCTATTTTTAAAGTAATGGCGTGCGAGTAGACAGAGAAAGAAGGCTTAGGATGGTGTATCTCAATAGATTCAGTAACAACTAATACACCATGCAGACTTGCCAAAACTCATTTTAAAGATAACATCGGATGTAAAATAATACAGAAACATGATTGCAGATGATTTGAATAGTAGAAATTTAAATATTAGCAAGATAAAATTTTAACATGGAAATCCCATAGGCAAAATGCTTTAAACAAATTTTGGCATATCTCAGGAACTAATAAAGCTATAGACTCGTGTGAGGTCTCTGTGTAAAGAGAAAACATTCGCAGAGAGTTTTCAATACATAGTGAAGGGTCCACTTACCTGGAAAAAGGTCTGATTATTCCAAAATCACATCCACTCAGGCGACGTCCGGATTGGAGGCTACGTTAGTATCCGTGAGTTAAGCAGACTTTGATATTTAAAAAAGAAAATCCCTTTGCACACCCGGCTAGGTCTATTAAAAGAATGGAATATTTCCATCCTAAAAACACAGCCCGCCAGACAACAGTTCTCTTTACCTGTTTTGACGAGACGAAGAACACTATATTATTGTTATTGCTTGACACCTTTCATTAATATGGAATATCACTATGTCGATACGGATTAAATCCTGGAACTTCACATTCCGCAAAAACCGAATCAAGACAAAATAAATTATTAGTTAAAATGTACGCGTACATAAAACAAACGCTCAGTTTGAAATACAAACGAACATCCACTTCGAACGAAAGGCATCTAAAACGTATGTGCAACTGAGAGCGACACCTGGTGGTTAATGCGGAACGGAGTTACAAAGTTTCTTAAAATTAGACACTTGCAGATTTTTTAGACACCTTTATCAGTTCGTTTACACCATGATCATAGTAAGACACTTATATGTTTTAAACTAAGACATCTATCATGACTGAATTTTCAGATTCAGATACTTAAGTGTCTGAAATACCTTTTCAGTCACATATGTGTCTTAATTTAAGACGCCTCTATTTGCAGTGTATAACAGTATGTACTAGAAAAATGTAAATGGATATACCATGAAAGTTCAAAGACATACGGAACCTAAATAATATCAAATATAGCTATTCTGTATAACTCATTTTTACTTTCTTCTATCTTTACAAGAAGAAAGTATTGGATTCGTGAAAATTTTCGAATTCCGTTTTTCGACGGATTTATATGTTTTAGGGGACAGAGATCATGAAAAACATGTTTTTACAAAATGTCTGTCTGTGAGTCTGTCTGTCTGTGTGTGACACAAATTTTGTGGCGCTCTATCAAGAACTATATAACAGAATTTAATAAAACTTTAGATTCAGTTAGTCCCTGATATAAATTGGTACTGATTACTTTTTGGTGTAAATCTTTCAGCAGCTCGCGCTGCTATGCTGCATTATTCATGATTTCCACAATAGCTATATTTCAAGAACTAAAGCACGGATTTTCAGAAAACTTCAGATTCAGTTAGTCCTATAAGCATATAATTCGGTGCTGATAACCTTTTGGTGCAAATCGCCCAATAGGTGGCGCTGTTGTGCTGCATTATTCATGATTACCGCAATAGCTCTATCTCCGGAGCTAATGCACGAATTTTCATCAACCTTCAGATTCAGTTAGCCCACGATATAAATTAGTGCTGTTTAGTTTTTGGTGTTAATCGCCCAACAGGTGGTGCTACCATGCTGCAATTTTCACGATTTCAGCAATAGCTCTATCTGAAGAACTAATGCATGAATTTTCATCAAACTTTAGATCCAGTTAGTCCCTGATATAAATTGATCGTGATAAGTTTTTGGTGTAAATTATTCAAGAGGTGCTACTGCTATTCAGAACTTTTCATGCAGAACTTTTCTGAAATAGATCTATCTCAAAAACTAATGCACGGATTTTCATCAAACTTCAAATTCAAAGAGAAGTTCACATAAGTTGTCCCTGATTAGTCTTTAATATAAATCACCTAACCGGTGGCGCTGCTGTGCTGCATTTATCAGGAAGTATTAGCATGTATGAGATAGAAGAAATTTTTAGGATTGACACATCCGACTAGTTTAATATATCTTAATCTATTTACAATGAACTTAATTCGGTACTGACAATAAAAACAGTGCATATTGAAACTTCCTTTCGAATTTCATAAAACTAAATTCATCATAGTATTAACTTTTCTTTTTACAGTGTAGCTAAAACAAAACATTTCTTCAAAGTTTACATTTGGCATTGTACTAAGTGCGCTTCGACAGGAGTTCACAAAATTGTAACGCCGCCTTGGTCCATGCAGCGTTTTTTCAGATAGGTTTTTAATTAACTTTTAAAGTCACTCGAGGCGACTGAAAGATCCATTCAATGCAAACTAGTCGCGAATCCCATAGTATTTACCGGGAGTCCCAAAAAGGACTGACTGATTTTAAAATTCAATAACTTCCAAACGGTGACAGATATTAAAAAAATTCTTGCAGGAGGGTTATGCATAAGGTCAAAAGTTTTTTTACAGTGATTTTCGATTTTAGTTCGAATTACAAACAATAGATGGCGCTGCGATCAATAGTCGCTAAATACAGGCTCGATTTTTGGTACTTCGTGGCACGGATAATACATTTCTATCTCCTTTTTCTGCATGGAACAACAGAAAGGACCAAAAATCGAGCCTGTATTTAGCGACTATTGCTTACAGCGCCATCTATTGTTTGTAATTCGAACTAAAATCGAAAATCACTGTAATAAAACTTTTGACTTTATGCATAACCCTCCTACAAGAATTTTTTTAATATCTGTCTCCGTTTGGAAGTTATTGAATTTTAAAATCAGTCAGTCCTTTTTGGGACACCCGGTATGTAGTTCGTTGTAATTAAGGGGTCTCAGAACTCATAAAATTGGAAAAAATGAAAAAAAGAGGCCAGTTTCAACATTTAATATCTCAAAATGTATGAGATTTTAAAACACAATTTTTATTGAGATGAAAGATATAAGTACGTTCTTTTATTTTATGTATTTTAAAAATTGCAAGATGCAGAATTAGGATTTGCAGGGGGCTCCAAATAGTCAGACATTTGACATGCAGAAAATTGGTATAACAGCTTATGCACACGATTAAAAAATAAATATAGCAACTAAAAAAAAAAATTGGTGCCTACTTATACTTCAGATTGTAATAATTACCCTGAACTTAAATAAATTTGTATTTAAAGCATTTTTTATATTTTTAATACAAAGTTGTATTTAGCTAATACAAAATTTTGAAAATTTCAACAACATAATCACTTTTAAAAAAAATGTTTTTGGAGCTGTTGGAAATGTTTGGAAAAGGGAATTTTAGGTTCAGTTTATACAGATTAACGTGAAACGTATGTTTTGAAAATTTCATGAAAAAAATATTCAAAAGTTTTTGAGATATCGTGCGCGTTATGCCCAAAAAAGTCATTTGGAGAAAAATGACTTAAAAGTTCCGAAAATGCAGCTTCAGCTATTGAGCGGGTATACTTCTCAAAGCCATAACTTCTATTCTAATGAGAATTTGAAGGAAAGAAATATTAAAATGTTCAGAAAAGATAGAAGATTAATATCTAAAAAATTTTAAATTAAAAATTTTTTGAAGCTGTAAGAGTCCTGAAACCCCTTGAATTAGTCTGTTTTTAACAATTTGACGTTTATTGCTTTTATACTGTTACTGGCCCTTGAATTACACATATATATCATTAAAATTTGTTAACTAGACTTTAAAATCCGATGGTACATAGAGTACGCCGCCTGCCGTTATGTATGTCCAAACCGTCCATATCTTTAAGGGTTAATATCTCGGCTAATTACCGACGTTTTTTTTTTCGAAAATCATGATCAACAATGAATTTATACTTCTGTTACGATAGGTAACTCCAGCGCTGCTCAACACTTTTGCTGAATGCACGTAAATCGAAATTTGTGTGTAACGGGAAAATGCGATTTTCTCAAAAACTAATGTAACCTGGGGTAATCGCTATAATTTTCCTGCAAGGTTTAAATTAATGTCTACTATCTCTAATTTTTTCATAATTTAGTTTCAGTAGATTAGGAATTAGATGGGGGGAAACATATTTTTCCGCTTCATTTTCGACGATATTTTTGAAAATGTAATACCTAAAATTAAAAGAAATGTATTTTTGAATTCAGCGTCACAAAAGCTTTTACAGGATATCCCACACGATATACAAAGAAAAGATTTTTTTTTAAGTCACTTAATTTGTCCCTCTACATTTTTACTAAATATATTTATAAATGTTTAATAATCTGAAAATATGTGGGTCAATAGTCTTTATTACTTACGCCAATTTGAACTTTCCACGTTCTATTGTTTACGAGTAAAATGGCTGTGACAGACAGACACAGGAGTGATCTTATAATGGTTCCGTTTTTACTTTTTAAGTACGGAACCCTAAAAATTTCTTTAATAGGATTAACATTAGCGAATGGGTGTTTTCACATGAGTGAAGTAGCCTGTTAACTGTAACTCTACAATAACTCCATGTGCTTGTCAGTTTGTAAGACCTTTACATCTGTATAGAATTGGTTAGTAATATTTTTATATCGATGTTCACAAATTTTGTTATTTAATATATTTTGTGGTTTATTGGGATTTCGTTGTATTAGTTTTGCTTCTCTATTGTTTCGATTTTAATATTTATTCTATTCAGATTTTTTATTTTTTAATTTCGTATCACAATTGATCGGGCAAATTGAGTAAAGTAAGTTATGCTATGACATGCTTTGCTCAAACAGAAATTAATTATCTTTTACTTATATTGTGGAATATTATCCTTAAAAATTTGTTTCATAAGTTTCATTTTTCTTCTTATCATGTTTTTACATTTCGTTTGTGAATTTTTCATCCTACATATTTTATTCTGTCGCTTTTTGAAATACAGAATATCCGAAATAGAATTTTATAGTATAATAATTGTTTTATTTATTCATGGTCTATTTTTGATTTGTTTTAAAGGTTAATAATTACAAAAAGTTTAATTATATATCCTCTGATGATTCTGTGGGTTATTCATAGTTTCTTATTTTACATACTGGTTTCCAATTTTCATATCTTGTTCATCTTTTGAGTTTTAGCAATTTATTCATATATTTGTGATTTCATCTTTATTATTATATATATATATATATATATAACCATTAATTAAACATAACCTTCCACCGTCAAATATTATGAATTAAAGCTGTAAGTATTAAATATATATATATATATATATATATATATATAACCATTATGTAATTACAAATCATCACCTATTTCCAATACTAAAATTAAATTAATAAATTTAGCTTTAATTCATAACACTGACATTATACAAAATAATGATGGAACCTTTAACTTGTAATACAAATTCAAGCACAATACCACTAATTCACTAGCACATTGCGGACGATTAATCCATATAAAACATATGAATAACCACCAAATTTTGATACAATAGCCTATTAAAGACAAAAGATACAAATAACCAGCGAAATATTGTTGAACCATTAAAGGCGTATATCGTAAACAAATAATAGATCAAATGGATGGATGTAGCGGGAAGCTTCTGTAGCATTTCACTTCTTCAGGGGTACATGTTATGCAAATACAAGCAAAAACATAGTCGATTTCTTTAACAGAATCCAGCAATAAGCTAAAAATTTAATTCCATTATATACCCGATCGATTATACACCAAAAAGTATAAATCTACCATGCCATATAAATTGAATTAAAAAAATTATTAATCAATGCAAGATCCGTAATAATGAACAAGATGAAAAAACTGGAACATTTAAATTTAAGACATACCCAGCAAGGGAATTTCTATGACCATACTACAATCTCAAACATATATTCCATTTTAGCGCAGCAAAAATCCCGCCTAATTAAATTCTACAGTTGAAAGCGAATCCCCACGGTTTCAAATCATCACAGCCAGCAGACAATATTATATATATATATATATATATATATATTTGTTTATTTATTTATAAGTTAAATAAAGTTTTAAAAGTTATTCCAGTCTGTGCGGGCAGGAAAAGGTAACCTTCATATTCCATTTTTATGTAGCTTTCATTACAAAAAGCTACCTATTGCAGCCGTTTGGAGGAAAGCGATTTCAAAAAATTTTGGTATATTTTCATCGATCATGACCCCCAGACCCCGAAACCACCCTCCGTTCAAAAGTTGATATATATATATATATATATATATATATATATATATATATATATATATATATATATATATATATAAGGTCAGTCTGCCTAAATGAGACACGATTCCCCGTAGTTTTGTCGCATTTAGGGTATATTTGGGATTTTATTATATAAATGTATATTTCATTAAGCAAGAAATAACGGAATTCTGTACCTTTAGTTCAAAACTAACTTGTTTCGTAGAAATTTAATAATTATCTGTAGTATAAAACCACAATATAGGATTGTCGCATTTAGGTAATTTTTGTCGCATTTATGGCAGCTAAAAGCTAAATGAGACGTTCATAGTCCTAAATGTGATAATGCATTTTATACATGACAATTCACCTGAAAAAGTTCATTTAACGATTAACTGCTGTGACAGAAAATTGCCACATTACAACTGTAAGCGGTCTGCGAAACCATTCGATTGAAAGATAAATAAAAGGTGCGATTAACTCATAAAATACTGTTTTTGCCCTAAACTGTTTGTACAGTACTATTTCTAATAAAATTTTGCTTTTTCAAACATTTCGAACAATAGTACTAGGCTCCAAATGAAGCAAAATTTCGCTGTATCGACAGTTTAACTGGAAATTACAAGTTAAACTGTGAAAATTTAAAAAAAAGCAACTCTAAGAGCAGTTAAGGGTTAACTCTAATTATTTTTTGAATTAATTAAACCTTAACTGCTGTGACAGGAATTGTTGCATAACTACTGTGAGCGGTCTCCGAGACCACTTGATTAAAAGATGAACGAAAGCCTCTATTAACTCACAGGGTATTGTTTCTGTACTAAAATTTAAGTACAGGACTATTATAATTAAACTTTACAATATTATTCTTGAAATGCTTATCACGGCGCAGCACCGTGCTGTTTGTCAATTTTACACTGCTAATATGCAAAAATTATTTGAATGCTGCGTATAATGCCTAATATAAATAACCCTCAAAGAAATAAATGCGTTCCTAATATAAAAAACTCTCATCCCTCTTTGCCAAGGAGCTATGACCATAACTACAATTAAATGATTACCGTAGAAAACGTCGTTTAAAATTCGCGAAATTCACGCGTCAATATTAACCCATAATTTGTACACCAGTGCCATATGGGTTTCCGTAACTTCAACTCCGCATAATTTTGCTGACAAATTGGGGATAATGAAATATAACTACATTATCCATATACGAAATTTACTAAGGAATCCAAATGAAATATTTGATTTTATCAAAATTCTTATTTTGTGAATGAAAAATACGAATTAATTAAAGGCGCCGACATTTCGGTCGGTGCGAATTCACAGTGTGGAGCTTACGGGTTAAAAGAGTATTTAAAAGATATTTATAATATTGTTAACTAAACTATTTATTACATATAACTTTATTATAAAATGTCACATGATAAATATATCAGCCTTAGAACTAGATAAAATCGTACAATATTTCTAATAATTCTGATTAAGCCAAAGAGAAGCTCTGTGCCTGATATTCTGTTGCACCCCCCCCCCCTCTTCATTTTTCTTGCATTTTCACACACACACAAAAAAAATAACATTTTCTGTTCTTAAAAATACGCATATGGAAACAAATATACATTTAGATAAACATGGTTTTATTTATTTTTATCTTTTCCTAATTTAAAAGTAGAAAATGTCGATTATAACGGAAAAAAGTGAAACAGAATTAAAATATCAGATTTTATAAAAGTGCTAACAAAAATTATGGACTCCTAAACTAGGGAATAACTCAATTGCATCACGTTTTAATCAGAGACAACATTTAAGCTACCGAATAGTATAATGTTGGTAAAATTAACTTACTTAACCACATTAAAATAAACATAAATTGTTTTCAATCTACACAAGATTTTCCAGAATTTTCATTATGTAAAATAATTGCAAATTCCTTAATCATATCACTATATTATGTTACTGGACTAGACACTGCGTTTCTTACACGTTTTTTTTTAATTAAAAATATTAACACGGGAGGACGCGCGCCGGGCCTGATAGGCCCGGAGTGCGTACGGTTTCTACAATTGACACCACTATCTTTTTAAAAGTAATCTCCAACTTCTTTTATCGCAAAATTCTCTCCGATTAAATAAGGTGACGATTATTATTTGTTTTTATTGGAGACAAATAAAAACCATTCATACCCTGGGTATGCGCGCGTTCTCCCGGGTTAAAGAAGCGTATTTTTCTTTTTGATCCTCTTACAAACATATTTAAACACCTGGTTAAAGAAAAACATTAATAGAGGATTATGCTGATTCCATACAGCATACTTAAACATAAAATAATATTTAGATATAATTTTAACACAATATACGTATAAAAAATACCATATAAACTTCTTCGTTAATCTTCTAAATGTTTTGCCGCATTTGCAGCAATATGTATGTCGCTATTAGGCACATGCTGAAAACGAGCTCTCCAAAATGCTTAGTCCACATGAAATTCTAAACCGGAAACTGGTCTCCTTTTCTTTAGTTTAACTGGTCAGGTACCTGAAACGGACAACGTAGCTCTTGACGTTTATAAGGTTATTTGTTCTTCAAAGTTAAAAAAGAAAATCTGTGAGCCAATTTCGGGAATTTTTGTCGCATTTACGAAACATCGGGGCACTCTAAAATGAACGATGTGCATTTGATTGGAAATTTCTTTTAAAGAAAACGTTTTAAATGCAGAAAAATGTTTCGGGTTCTGTTCATTAAGATCGGATGCATCATTATACAGCATTTATTTATAATTCTTGCATTAAGATTTTAAGTAAAAGAACATTATCGCATTTAGGGGTTATCTCATTTAGGCGCACTGACCTTATATATATATCCATATATATATATATATATATATATATATATCTGATCTTTGTCACATTGTAACTCTCTTATTTATGAACCGATTTGGATGAAACTCGGTGTGTCCATAGTACATACCAATGTTTCGACCGAGTTCGTTGGCCAGCTTCATCCGCCATCTTGTTTCAAAATGGCGGCCATTTAAAATTTAAAAAAAATAAATTTGAAATGTGGTACCAAAAAATTAAAAATTGAAAAATATTATTTTCTTATGTGTTTGACCTTGATACAAAGATTCTGGATCAGTTTTTGTTTTGTGTATATCTTAAAAATGGCTAAGTTATAGCACTTTCAATTTCTAGCGTGGCTGACATTTTGTAACGACCTGATATTTGTCACGCGATAACAGGCGAATTTATGAACCGATTTAGATGAAACTCGGTGTGTACATAGTACATACCAAAGTCTCGACCGAGTTCGTTGGCTAGCTTCATCCGCCATTTTGTTTCAAAATGGCGGCCATTTAAATTAAAAAATAAATAAAATTTGAAATGTGATACCAAAAAATTGAAAATTGAAAAATATTATTTTCTTATGTGTTTGACCTTGATACAAAGATTGCAGAGCAGTTTTTTGTTTTGTGTATATCTTAAAAAAGGGCTGAGTTATAGCATTTTGAATTTCTATTGTGGCTGTCATTTTGAAACGACCTGATATTTGTCACGCGATAACAGGCGTATTTATGAACCGATTTATATGAAACTCGGTGTGTACATAATGCATGCTAATGTCGCGACCGAGTTCGTTGGCCAGCTTCATCCGCCATCTTGAATCAAAATGGCGGCCATTAAATTAAAAAAAATTATATTTAAAGTGAAGTGCAAAAAATTTAGAAATTGAAAAAGTTTTCTTTCTTAAGTATTTAACTTTGATATAAGGATTCCGGAGCATTTTTTTGTTTTGTCTTTATCTTAAAAAATGGCTCAGATACAGCAGTTTGAATTTCATTATGTGGGTGACATATTGAAAAATCTGAATTTGCCTGCGACAGCACTCATATATATCAACCGATTCCGATGTGAGCGAACGTGTGCACAGGAATTACTAAGGTCTCGACCAAGTTCACTGGTTAGCCTCATCCACCATGTTCTCTTAAAATGGCAGGCACTGCACATATCGACGAATTTGGAAACCAAATATCACTTTAAATAAAATCAGCTTGGATAAAGATGACTAATTTCGCGAAATTCTCATTCATAAGGATTTAGTATTGATAAAAATTAGTATTGAATCTTCTATAATCGGTTTCCACTAAATTGAGCTTCGTGTGTTTGAATAACATAAGCTAGCTTTTTAAAAATAAGGAATTTGAAAGCTACCTCTTCCTCCCGGCACTGGCCGGAAGGACTTTTTTTTTAAACCAGCTTATTTTACCTAAACACACAGCTAAATTAGTGGAACCCGATTATAGAAGATTCAATACCAGTTTTTGTCAATACTGAAAATGAATAACAATTTTGCCAAATTAGTCAGTAGTATCCAAGTTCATTTAATTTAGAGCTATTTATGCTTGGTCGCAAATTTGGCGGTATGTTGAAGTCCCGCTATTTAAAACAACATTGTGAATGAAGCTAACTTATGAACTTGGTTGAGACCTTCGTAAGTCCTGGACGCATGCTGAGTCACATCAAAGTTGGCAAATATAGATGAGTGCTGTCGCATACAAAAATCAGATTATTTCAACATATCAGACACCCTAGAATTTCAAACTGCTATATATCAGACATTTTTTAACATAAAGACAAAAGAAAATGCTGTGTAATCATAGTATCAAACACTTAGGGAAAAAATCTTTTTCAATTTTTTTTTTTTTTTTTTTTTTTTTTTTTTTTTACCTGTGTTTAAATTTATAAAAAAAATAATTGCCGCCATTTTGAAACAAGATGGCGGATGAAGCTGGATAACGATCTCGGTTGAGACCTTTGTATGTCCTGTACACATGCTTAGTCACATCCAGATCGGTTAATAAATACACATGCTATCGCATGACAAAAATCAGATTATTTTAATATGTCAGCCACCCTTAGAAATTCAAATAGCTATATCTCAGCCATTTTTTAACATAAAGACGAAACAAAAAATGCTCCGGAATCCTTGTATCAAGGTCAAAAACTTAAAAAAATATTTTTTTATTTCTAAATTTTTTTGTACCTCTTTTTAAATTTAAATTTTTTTAATGGACGACATTTTGAAACAAGATGGCAGATGAATCTGGCCAACGAACTTGGTCGAGGCATTTGTATGTACAGTGCACTGCACATACTAAGTCACATCCAAATCGGTTTATAAACACGAGAGTTACAGCATGACAAACATTATATATTCCCTCAAATCCACAAAGGTTGTCCAGATTTTTTAATTTTGCGGATTTCTGGTCATTGTTTTGTTTACATTTTTCAAATAGTAGGTAATTTGAATGTATTAATGCAATCAAAATTATAATGAATGCTTACAATACAGTAAAATATTAAAATAATTAAGTAAAGTAATAAACTAAAACAATAAAAATTAAGATAGTTTTAAAAAAATCCCAGCCGGCCCGGCCTACAGGCAGAGGTAGATTTCGAAGTTAAGTATACTAATTTCACCAACAAAAAAAAAATCATTATTAGATATAAATCCACTTTAACATCTGTCTGCTTTTGACGAGTTTTTATTTCCTTTTTATAAAATAGCTGGTTTTATCAGAATCATGTTAAGGCGATATTAAAAAAAATATTTTTCCTTACTCAACAACTCGAAATTTTCTGGCACATTTTCAGATTCATTTTTAATTAAAAAAAAATATGAAACATGCTGACGTGATTTTTGAAAAGATTTATAAGCGACCTGTGTTTTTATTTTTCTTGCAATTAATTAAAACTTGATTAATAAACAATTATTTTCTCAGTAGGGCAATATTTTTCGTTTCTAACAATCGCTTCGGGAAATTCTGTTCAAAATGCCCACTTTGACATCCTTTTTTGAAATATATTCTGCCTCTATCAAAAAATCGATCATTACAGTACATTATATAGTTTCTGAATAAGAGAATCTAGCAGTTGGATGCGTTTGAGAGCAAAAATGAATTTAAAAATGAGTAAGAAAATAGACAGTTTGGATTTGAATGCACCCTTAATAAGATTATTTTTTTCTTCAATCGCTATGTATTTTTAATTTGTTTTTGCTGTAAGAATTGGCCCTTCTCTATATAAATATTGAAGACAATATTAAGGAGATATATGATAAATTCATGGAGATTTTATATCTTGCGAATTGACGGAGTTATTAAAATTTTTCTTCTTCAACCCCCCTTTTATGTTTTCGTTTTTAATTTTTTTTTTCGGTACGAATTGGTCCTATTAAAAACTTGTGAATATAAAAGCTGTAGATAATATTAAGGAGATGTATAATAAAATTATTGGATTTGATATCTTGAGAATTGACGAAGTAAGGAATTTTTTTTCTCCCAAAAACCCTATTTTTTGCGCTCCTTGAGCCTATTTTAAATTTTATCAAAAATCTGTGATGCATGAATTTTTGGCGCTATTTTTAGAAGTAATAAAAACTTTAAACTGATTTGATATGTACAAAAATTAAGAAGGTATGGGGTTTTTTCGGTTTTCACAAAACCCCTCCCTATTTCCATCCCCTTTGTCCGCTTTTGCCCATTAACGAACTTGAGCGAGATTTTATGTCCCTTGATTTTATGTATCAGTTTGAAAGATATTTGTGCAGAATTGGGGAAGTTATCGTGTCCAGAAGAAAGTGGTAACACAATTGCTTCGGGAAATTCCGTTCAAAATGCCAATTTTGACATCATTTTTTGAAATATATTCTGCCTCTATCAAAAAATCTATCATTACTTTACATTATATAGTTTCTGAGTAAGAGAATCTAGCAATTGGATGCGTTTGAGAGCAAAAATGAATTTAAAAACGAGTAACAAAATAAGCAGTTTGGATTTGAGTGCATCCTTAATGCAATGATTTTTCCAACACAATCCGCTTCGGAAAATTCGGTTCAAAATGCCCACTTTAACAGCACTTTTTTTAATATATTCTGCCTCTATCAAAAAATCGACCATTTCGGTACATTATATTGTTTCTGAGTAAAAAAAACGTAACAATTGGAAACCTTTGAGGGCAAAAATGAATTGTAAAATGAGTCAGAAAATAAGCAGTTTGGATTTGAATAGGATCTTACTTATTTTAATAGTATTTGTATAAGAATATTTGGATCTTACTTAGATGATTTTTTTCTTCAACCGCTATGTTTTTTTAATTTTTTTTGCTGTAAGAACTGATCCTATCCAAAACTTGTCTATACAGATGTTGTAGACAATATTAAGAAGATATATGATAAATTCATGGGGATTTTATATCTTTTGAATTGACGGAGTTATGGATTTTTTACTTCTTCAAACCCCCTTTTTGTTTTCGTTTTTAATTTTTTTTGCGGTACGAATTGGTCCTATCAAAAACTTGTGAATATAAAAGTTGTAGAAAATATTAGGGAGATTTATAATAAAATTAATTGGAATTGATATCTTAAGAATTGGCGAAGTTATGAATTTTTTCTCCCAAAAACCCTATTTTTTGCGCCCCTTGAGCCCATTTTTAACTTTATCAAAAATCTGTGATACATAAAATTTTGGCCCTATTTTTAGAAGTAATAAAAACTTTAAACTGATTTGATATGTATAAAAATTAAGAAGTTATGGGGGGTTTCTGTTTTCGCAAAACCCCTCCCTATTTCCATCCACTTGGTCCGATTTTGCCCATTAACGAACTTGACCGAGATTTTATGCCCATTGATTTTATTTATTAGTTTGGAAGAGATTGGTGCAGAATTACGAAAGTTATCGTGTCCAGAAGAAAGTGACATATATAGATAGATAGATAGATAGATAGATAGATAGATAGATAGATAAAGTTTTTTACTGAGGGTGGTTTTGGGTTCTAGGGGTCATGATCGGTGTAGATCTGCAAAAAGTTTTGAGAAATTCCAACATGGGAACGATCCCAATAGGTAGTATTTCATACGAAATCTACCTAAAGTGATTAAATTATTAGAAGTAAAGGTCAAGTAAATAATTAATAGTATATAATTAAATATGCGTAATAAAGATGAAACACATTTTTCTTGAATTCATATTGAATGGAACTTGCTTCATAAAGGTACCCTATTAATTCACATCAAAATCATAAAATAAGGAAGTTTTTTTTTTCAGGTGCATCCACAATTAATAACTAAAAGAGCTTGATTAATAGACAAATATATTTGGTAAAAAGATAGCAGTTACCAGTGATATCAGCAATATCTTGATTTTTTTCAGAAATAAATTTACACTTCCTTCATGATAAAGCATGAGTTCAGTCATATTATCAAAAATTACATATTAAAATATATATGGAATTATATAAAAATGAAAAAGTCTGTAATTTTGTACCTACATCTGAACTGAAAGTTTCATTGTTTACATCTGTGATGATGTGCGGATTTTAGGGTTATGGATTTGAGGGAGTCTACTGTATATACAGAGTTCATGCAAACACAAACAGACAATGAAAGAAATCAAAATAACATGACACTGCGCATTTATTTTAAAGTACAGATTTTCAACATGACTATGATCACCACCACCAGGTAATAGGCAAGTGAGGCGCGTCAATATGCCTATTACAGCTGATTGTAGCATGTCATCCCACCAACAGTCCGTCGAATGGAGTCTTCAGTTCCACCACCAAAGTGGCTGGGAAGCCCCGGTAACACACAAGCCTTTAAATATCCCCCACAACCAAAAATCTGCAGGGGTCAAGTCTGGAGATTATGAGGGAAAAAATGGTGTTATAACATAAAATAACAGTGATTAACAACATTTACAGTTAATATTTTGTATTCATTCATTTAGCAATAAGTACTGCAGCGCAGCAATGTGGCATCGATTCAATGAATGGTTGTAGATCATCAAAGTTAAGTTTTTCCCACGGTTCTTGCAATTTTTGTAAAAAATGCTGCTGAATTGAAATATTTATAATTCCACACACGTTTTCAAGTTAGTTTTAAAGATTTTCAATTGGATTCAGATCGGATTATTTGTCTGTCCATTTCAAAAGCAGAATTTGTTTGTGTGAAAGCCAATGCTTGACGAGCTTGCATTTATATTTTTGGTCGTTATCATGATGAAACGAATAGTTGCGACCACAATTTTTCCTCTAATAATGCATAAAATGATCTTTCAAGATATCCTTATGCATTGCACTATTCATCTTGCCGCGAATTGCAAATAACAGACAGCCACATTTTCCAGAAAATGCTCCCCACAGCATAACGTGTCCCCCTCCATGCTTCATGGTAGGAATAACATATCTCTAATCTTATCTTTTGTTTTTAGGTCGTCGGTTGTAGTGTCTGCTATCACTTTCAAAAAGATGGAACGTCGATTCATCGGAAAATAGTACTTTTTTTCCAGTTTTCACTTGACTAGTCTTTGTATTCTTTGGCAAGCGCCAATGGGGCCCACTGATTTTTTTTACTTAGGAAAGGTTTTTTAACACCGACTGTTCCATAAAGTCCTACGTCATGTAAGCGTCTTGACACGGTAGACAGACTTATTTCAGCAACATTTTAACACCGTAAATCGCGGGGAATTGCAGCGGTATTTTTATACGAGTCATCAACTGCTTTTTTCCTGATAATTATGTCCAAAAGAAAAGTCGTTTTCCGGGGTCCCCGGGACCATGATAAGTTCCGAAGGCTATGACCATCTTTATATATATTTTTTTAATATATCGTTCACAGCAAATTTCCCGATCGACAACTTTGTCTCAATATCAGGAGAGTATTATCCCTTTAGCGACAAACAAATCACTCGTTTAGGAACAATAAATTGTTCAACTTTTCATTTTTGAATTCCAAATACGTTATTCACGTTGATTAATTAAAAGCACGGCCAAAAAAACACTTCACCGATAGCGAAAACTAATGAATGACGAATGGCCGAAAACTTTTGCACACGCGAATTTCAAATTCCTCCCCTTTGCATCAAGTATCTTCAGTATCTAATCAAAATGATCACGTGGGCAGCGGTAATTTGCTTATTCCTAACTTTTGGAGCAATTGTGCTTCTTCTTCGCTGAAACGGTCTGCAAACAAATCAAAGAAACTAACTGGCCGGAAACTTTTGACCGCCACTGTAAATGCACAGTGTCGTGTTATTGTAATTTGTTTCGTTGTCTCTTTGTGTTTGCCTGATTCACATAAAACGTCTCAGTATGACCTGTGAGCGCCCTCTTTCGGTTACTTTTGGAACTATTTTTTTTTTTTTTTTTTTTTGTACATGGAAAAAAGTCCAATGTCCCTCTGATCATATTCACGTAAATATGAAATTTTTTCTAAGCATTACTTCTTTTATTATGATTTTTTTAAGTTTACACGAACTTGTGAAGCACCCTGTATATATATCAACTTTTGAACGGAGGGATGCCTGAGGGGGCGGGGGGGGCGGGGGTCATGATCGATAAAAATATACCAAAATTTTTCGAAATTGCTTTCCTCCGGATGGTTGCATTAGGTAGCTTTTTACTTTTTATTATGAAAGTTACTTAAAAATAATGATAGCATTTGATAAGCGCTATAGCTGCAAATAACCACACAAATTATACAGTAGATTTTATTTTGTAAGTATTTGGCAGACCCTGAATTCCACATCATAATAAAACATTAACAAATATAAACCAGCAGAACACCAAAGAAAAAATGTTAACTAATCATACTTGAACAAGAAACCAAAACCAAAAGGAGGGAGAGTAACGGATTTTTCTTAGAGAAATCCTTCTGTTCTTTGATACGTTTAAATTCTTCATGAAAGTAAGAATTTTGAATCCAAATAATGATACTTTCTTTGGCAGCTTTTGTTTCTTTGTAAGTAAGATGCGGCGAAGAAATTTCTGATTTGTTAGCCTTTTTGCATTTTTTAATGAACCTTTGGTAATAAGCCAAAATGCGAATAATTTTTGCAAGCGAAGAGTGCTTTTGAAGCAAATTATCAAATAGATCATTTGATTTGCGGGTGTGAAATGAAAAAATTGGATCAGACCTTTGTTCGGCTTTGATTTGCCCATCAAATTCCTCAGCATTTGAGTCGTCTTTTGGTCAATTAGATGGGTCCAAAACCAGCCAACTTCGGCCCTTTCCACCACAAGTCGCATCCTGGAAGACATTTAGGATCAATACCGCGTGAAGCAATATCTGCGGGCTTATCTCTTTGGACGGGACATGTCTCCAGTGCTTTGTAGGTAGAATTTCGGTGATTTGAGATGTTCTATTTGCGACAAAAGTCTTCCATTTACGCGGATGTGCAGATAGCCAAGAAAGGACGACTTTTGAGTCCGTCCAGGCGAAAATATCAAACTTATAATTCTTTAGTGCTTCCATAACAGAATGAAACAGCTTAGATAGTAGGTGCGCACCGCAAAGTTCTAATTTTGGCACCGAAATCTGTTTGATTGGAGCAACTTTAGTTTTAGAAACTAAGAGAAAGGAATTTATTTTTCCGTTATAAGTTTGTCAAAAATACAGGGTGCGGAGAATGTATTGATAATAAAATCAATCTCTACTACAACGCCATAGATACAAAAATTTCAAACTCTACTCAACAAAGTGATTCAATTAAACGGCGAAAATTCTACTTAAAGCTGTAAAAGCGCATATTACATGCATTGGTTTTGTGAAAATTGGTTATTTGGACTAAGTCACTTTTTCGAGACGTTTTATGCTAAAAGAATGGTCATTTCCTGCCACACAGACGCTTTGAGTTTAAGTATTATACAATGGGCCATTTCTTAATTGCACTTCTGTCTTTGTTCCATGTTCGAAACAATAATAGACCATCGAATTTCAGAAAAACATGAAACATACACTTCTCCAGGTCTCTCTCAGTTTCAAACGCCCTGTTTTACACTTTTTGCTCCCAATTATATCTAGACCAAGCTTTTTACGTACCCAAGTAAAAATCTTTGTCAAATAAGAATTAAAAAAGTAGTAACTATAAAGTTGTAAAAAGCTGTTTTTGATTGTGATTGAACAAATTATCGCAGTCGTGTGTCTTTGGAACCATTTGTTCCTTAGGAGATCTGTACACAAATTTAAAGAATGTATTCCATTAGTTAGTAATGTAGCAACGAGTAATGGTGCTTGCTCTCGGAGAAGCATTGCCAACCGTGTCACGTAGGAAAGAAACATTTATTGTAATTTCATTGAGTTATAGATAATATGTCTGTGAGTATGGATTTTGAAAAGAGAGGGGTTAAATGTAAAACATTTTCTTAGACTGTATAAAATATAATTACCGTATTTTATGGAAGAAACGCCGCACTCCTCAAAATTGGTCTGAATAAGCTTTAAAATATCGTAATCGCCGCACCCGTCGTAAACGCCGCATCTGTGTTTTTACTCTTACTTTTGTCGACAGTGTCAAACTTTAATCAAAGTGTTCTGAACAATGTAGGATGCCTCATTTTTAATAACTTAAGATTCTAAAAATTTATTTAAAATATTTAAATCAGGTTTTAAAATTTGTATAAAATTTTTGAATTATGAAACGTCAATTGGTACTAAAATCATCCAGAGCGCGGGACGCGGACTCCTCACCTTAGGCGCCCCACATTTTTTAAGTGGTGGGCGCAACTTAGCACGCTTTTTACGTCGCATCTACTTTAGTCCTTTTAGGTAGCTTTCATTACAAAAAGCTACCTATTGCAGCCGTTCGGAGGAAAGCGATTTCAAAAAATTTTGGTATATTTTCATCGATCATGACGCCCAGACCCCGAAACCCCCCTCCGTTCAAAATTGACATATATATATATATATATATATATATATATATACAGGGTGATTCATAAAAGATGGGCAGAACTTTAAGGGGTTATAGTACACTTAAAGACAAATAATATTAAATAGGAGACTAAGGGTCCCAGACGTATTCCCAAGGAGATAGGGGGCATTAAAGTTTAGGGTCCGAAATTTCAAATGATTATAAAACATGGAAAAATTGGTCGATTCGTTTGCGGTTTTTGCAAAAAATTTTCTTTATGCCAGTATTTTCTTGAAATAAAATTTTAAAGTTCAATTTCAAAAAATGCCGATAGGGGGCGCTTTAGACTTTGGAGTAACAAACAACTATTTTTTAACGTTATTTTTTGTATTTCTTTAAATGATTTCGAAAGCTTAGACTTAAACTTAAATTTTGATCTAAAAATCTGAGTCCTAACGAGCAGTTAAGTAGCGTAAACTGAAATTTGAAATTTGAAACCCTTCTCCCCCCAGAACAAAAATCAGTTATTCCCGATCTTTGTGTCGTAGATTAGGCTCTAACTACTGCTGCGTTTTGCTAAAATTATTCTTTATGTCAGTATTTTCTTGAAAATAAATTTTAAAGAAAATTTTCAAAAAATTCCGATAGAGGGCGCTTCAGACTTTGGAGTAACGAACAACTATTTTATACCGTTATTTTTTGTGTCTCATTAAATGCTTTCTAAAGCTTAGACTTAAATTTTCAGCCCAAAATCTGAATCGTTAGACGTGGTTAAGTTTCTGGGGACAGGGGTTTGAAATTTCTACTCCTGAGCACAGTTCAGTTTACCATGTCCACACATTGTGCCTCTGCACCATTTCCATCTGCCGCTCCGTAAATTAAATGCATCTCAGCCTTTTCCTTATTCGTGAAGGGCACCATCTTCCGATTTATTACTACAGCGACTTACACTTGACTCACCGTTCAGTATTTTTTATGCCTGAATCGTATCGAAATTTTGCATACGTGTTCTTCTTCTTCCCCATTTGACATTTGCATACTTTCTGTTTCCTTCTTCACCCGGTGACTAGCGTCAGGAATGGAGCTTTAACGTTTGCATGAGCGACGTTTCCAACTGTGCCAGTGCCTTTATGAGTGAATTCCGACTATGCAGTCCTTGACGAAAGTTGTATTTTTGCCTCGTATCACAGCACAGAATCGTTGGGCATGGTTAAGTAGTGCAAACTGAACTATGTTCAGAAGTTGAAATTTGAACCCCCTCCCCTCGCTACTGAACCACGCTCAGCGATTCAGATTTTGAGCTGAAAATTTAAGTTTAAGTCTAAGCTTTAGAAAGCATTTAATGAGACACAAAAAATAACGGTATAAAATAGTTGTTCGTTACTCCAAATTCTAAAGCGCCCTCTATCGGAATTTTTTGAAAATTTTCTTTAAAATTTATTTTCAAGAAAATACTGACATAAAGAATAATTTTAGCAAAACGCGGCAGTAGTTAGAGCCTAATCTACGACACAAAGATCGGGAATAACTGATTTTTGTTCTGGGGGGAGAAGGGTTTCAAATTTCAAATTTCAGTTTACGCTACTTAACTACTCGTTAGGACTCAGATTTTTAGATCAAAATTTAAGTTTAAGTCTAAGCTTTCGAAATCATTTAAAGAAATACAAAAAATAACGTTAAAAAATAGTTGTTTGTTACTCCAAAGTCTAAAGCGCCCCTTATCGGCATTTTTTGAAATTGAACTTTAAAATTTTATTTCAAGAAAATACTGGCATAAAGAAAATTTTTTGCAAAAACCGCAAACGAATCGACCAATTTTTCCATGTTTTATAATCATTTGAAATTTCGGACCCTAAACTTTAATGCCCCCTATCTCCTTGGGAATACGTCTGGGACCCTTAGTCTCCTATTTAATATTATTTGTCTTTAAGTGTACTATAACCCCTTAAAGTTCTGCCCATCTTTTATGAATCACCCTGTATATATATATATCCATATATATATATATATATATATATATATATCTGACATTTGTCACACTGTAACTCTCGTATTTATGAACCGATTTGGATGTAATTCGGTGTGTACATAGTACATACAAATATCTCGACCGAGTTCGTTGTCCAGCTTCATCCGCCATCTTGTGTCAAAATGGCGGCCATTTAAAAAATTAAAAAAAATTAAAATTTAAAATGAGATACCAAAAAATTGGAAAATGAAAAAGATTTTTTTCGTATGTGTTTGACCTTAATACAAAGATTCCGGAACAGTTTTTGTTTCGTCTATATTTAAAAAAATGGCTGAGTTATAGCATTTTGAATTTCTATTGTGGCTGACATTTTAAAACGACCTGATTTTTGTCACGCGATAACAGGCGTATTTATGAACCAATTTGGATGTAACTTGGTCTGTACATAGTACATACCAATGTCTCGACCGAGTTCGTTGGCCAGCTTCATTCGCCATCTTTTTTCAAAAGGGTTGCCATTTATTTAAAAAAAATTGAATTTAAAATGATGTATTAAAAAATTGGAAATGAAAAAGATTTTCTTCATGTGTTTGGCCTTGATACAAAGATTTCGGAGCAGTTTTTGTTTCTGAAAATTTGTTCTTTTGTTTATATCTTAAAAAATGGTTGAATTATAGCACTTTGAATTTCTAGCATGGCTAACATTTTGAAACGATCTTGTATTTGTCACACGCGTAAACACACGTATTCGCCTATTTCGATGTAAGAAGGCATGTGGATAGTATACATCACTATCTCGACCAAGTTCGCTGGCCAGCTTCATCAGCCATCGTGTTTCAAAATGGCGGCCATTAAATTAAAAAAATTATATTTAAAGTGAGGTGCAAAAAAAATTAGAAATTGAAAAAGATTTCTTTCTTAAGTATTTGATCTTGATATAAGGATTCAGGAGCACTTTTCGTTTGTCTTTATCTTAAAAAATTTCTCAGATATACCTATTTCAATATCTAATGTGGGTGACATTTTGAAAAATCTGATTTTTTGCCTGCGACAGCACTCATATATATGAATCGATTCCTATGTGAGTGAGCATGTGCACAGCAATTACTAAGGTCTCGACCAAGTTCACTGGTTAGCCTCATCCACCATGTTGTCTTAAAATGGGAGGCACTTTAAGAAATCGCCGAATTTGGCAGCCAAATATAAGTTACTTTAAATGAAAGCAGCTTGGATAAAGCTGACTAATTTCGCGAAATTTTCATTCATAATGATTTGGTATTGATAAAAATTAGTATTGAATCTCCTATATTCGGTTTCCACTAAACTGAGCTTCGTGTGTTTGAATAATATAGGTTGGCTTTTTTAAAATAAGGTATATGAAAGCTACCTAGTCCTCCCGGCACTGGCCGGAAGGACTTTTAGGTAGCTTTCATTACAAAAAGCTACCTATTGCAACCATTCGGAGGAAAGCGATTTCATAAAATTTTGGTATAGTTTCATCGATCATGACCCCCAGACCCCGAAACCACCCTCCATTCAAAAGTTTATATATATATATATATATATATATATATATATATATATATATATATATATCCATATATATATATCTGACTTTGTCACACTGTAACTCTCGTATTTATGAACCGATTTGGATGAAACTCGGTGTGTACATAGCACCTACCAATGTCTCGACCGAGTTCGTTGGCCAGCTTCATCCGCCATCTTGTTTCAAAATGGCGGGATTTTAAAAATTTTAAAAAAATTTTAAATTTGAAATGTGGTACCAAAAAATTAAAAATTGAAAAATATTTTTTTCTTATGTGTTTGAACTCTATACAAAGATTCCGGAGCAGTTTTTGTTTCGTCTATATCTTAAAAAATGGCTGAGTTATAGCATTTTGAATTTCTAGCGTGACTGACATTTTGAAACGTCCTGATTTTTGTCACGCGATAACAGGCATATTCATGAACCGATTTGGATTAAACTCGGTGTGTACATATTACATACCAATGTCTCGACCAAGTTCGTTGGCCAGCTTCATCCGCCATCTTGTTTAAAAATGGCGGCCATTTAAAATTTTTAAAAAAATTTAAAATTTGAAATGTGGTACCAAAAAATTGAATATTGAAAAATATTTTATTTTTACGTTTTTGACCTTGATACAAAGATTCCGGAGCAGTTTTTGTTTCGTCTATATCTTAAAAAATGGCTGAGTTATAGCACTTTGAATTTCTAGCGTGGCTGACATTTTGAAACGTCCTAATTTTTGTCACTCGATAACAGGCGTATTCATGAACCGATATGGATGTACCTTGGTGTGTACAAAGTACATCCCAATGTCTCGGGGTCCCCGGGACCATGATAAGTTCCGAAGGCTATGACCATCTTTATATATATATTTTTTTAATATATCGTTCACAGCAAATTTCCCGATCGACAACTTTGTCTCAATATCAGGAGAGGATTATCCCTTTAGCGACAAACAAATCACTCGTTTAGGAACAATAAATTGTTCAACTTTTCATTTTTGAATTCCAAATACGTTATTCATGTTCATTAATTAATAGCACGGCCAAAAAAACACTTCACCGATAGCGAAAACTAATGAATGACGAATGGCCGAAAACTTTTGCACGCGCGAATTTCAAATTCCTCCCCTTTGCATCAAGTATCTTCAGTATCTAATCAAAATGATCACGTGGGCAGCGGTAATTTGCTTATTCCTAACTTTTGGAGCAATTGTGCTTCTTCTTCGCTGAAACGGTCTGCAAACAAATCAAAGAAACTAACTGGCCGGAAACTTTTGACCGCCACTGTAAATGCACAGTGTCGTGTTATTGTAATTTGTTTCGTTGTCTCTTTGTGTTTGCCTGATTCACATAAAACGTCTCAGTATGACCTGTGAGCGCCCTCTTTCGGTTACTTTTGGAACTATTTTTTTTTTTTTTTTTTTTTTTTTGTACATGGAAAAAAGTCCAATGTCCCTCTGATCATATTCACGTAAATATGAAATTTTTTCTGAGCATTACTTCTTTTATTATGATTTTTTTAAGTTTACACGAACTTGTGAAGCACCCTGTATATATATCAACTTTTGAACGGAGGGATGCCTGAGGGGGCGGGGGGGGCGGGGGTCATGATCGATAAAAATATACCAAAATTTTTCGAAATTGCTTTCCTCCGGATGGTTGCATTAGGTAGCTTTTTACTTTTTATTATGAAAGTTACTTAAAAATAATGATAGCATTTGATAAGCGCTATAGCTGCAAATAACCACACAAATTATACAGTAGATTTTATTTTGTAAGTATTTGGCAGACCCTGAATTCCACTCCATAATAAAACATTAACAAATATAAACCAGCAGAACACCAAAGAAAAAATGTTAACTAATCATACTTGAACAAGAAACCAAAACCAAAAGGAGGGAGAGTAACGGATTTTTCTTAGAGAAATCCTTCTGTTCTTTGATACGTTTAAATTCTTCATGAAAGTAAGAATTTTGAATCCAAATAATGATAGTTTCTTTGGCAGCTTTTGTTTCTTTGTAAGTAAGATGCGGCGAAGAAATTTCTGATTTGTTAACCTTTTTGCATTTTTTAATGAACCTTTGGTAATAAGCCAAAATGCGAATAATTTTTGCAAGCGAAGAGTGCTTTTGAAGCAAATTATCAAATAGATCATTTGATTTGCGGGTGTGAAATGAAAAAATTGGATCAGACCTTTGTTCGGCTTTGATTTGCCCATCAAATTCCTCAGCATTTGAGTCGTCTTTTGGTCAATTAGATGGGTCCAAAACCAGCCAACTTCGGCCCTTTCCACCACAAGTCGCATCCTGGAAGACATTTAGGATCAATACCGCGTGAAGCAATATCTGCGGGCTTATCTCTTTGGACGGGACATGTCTCCAGTGCTTTGTAGGTAGAATTTCGGTGATTTGAGATGTTCTATTTGCGACAAAAGTCTTCCATTTACGCGGATGTGCAGATAGCCAAGAAAGGACGACTTTTGAGTCCGTCCAGGCGAAAATATCAAACTTATAATTCTTTAGTGCTTCCATAACAGAATGAAACAGCTTAGATAGTAGGTGCGCACCGCAAAGTTCTAATTTTGGCACCGAAATCTGTTTGATTGGAGCAACTTTAGTTTTAGAAACTAAGAGAAAGGAATTTATTTTTCCGTTATAAGTTTGTCAAAAATACAGGGTGCGGAGAATGTATTGATAATAAAATCAATCTCTACTACAACGCCATAGATACAAAAATTTCAAACTCTACTCAACAAAGTGATTCAATTAAACGGCGAAAATTCTACTTAAAACTGTGAAAGCGCATATTACATGCATTGGTTTTGTGAAAATTGGTTATTTGGACTAAGTCACTTTTTCGAGACGTTTTATGCTAAAAGAATGGTCATTTCCTGCCACACAGACGCTTTGAGTTTAAGTATTATACAATGGGCCATTTCTTAATTGCACTTCTGTCTTTGTTCCATGTTCGAAACAACAATAGACCATCGAATTTCCGAAAAACATGAAACATACACTTCTCCAGGTCTCTCTCAGTTTCAAACGCCCTGTTTTACGCTTTTTGCTCCCAATTATATCTAAGACCAAGCTTTTTACGTACCCAAGTAAAAATCTTTGTAAAATAAGAATTAAAAAAGTAGTAACTATAAAGTTGTAAAAAGCTGTTTTTGATTGTGATTGAACAAATTATCGCAGTCGTATGTCTTTGGAACCATTTGTTCCTTAGGAGATCTGTACACAAATTTAAAGAATGTATTCCATTAGTTAGTAATGTAGCAACGAGTAATGGTGCTTGCTCTCGGAGAAGCATTGCCAACCGTGTCACGTAGGAAAGAAACATTTATTGTAATTTCATTGAGTTGTAGATAATATGTCTGTGAGTATGGATTTTGAAAAGAGAGGAGTTAAATGTAAAACATTTTCTTAGACTGTATAAAATATAATTACCGTATTTTATGGAAGAAACGCCGCACTCCTCAAAATTGGTCTGAATAAGCTTTAAAATATCGTAATCGCCGCACCCGTCGTAAACGCCGCATCTGTGTTTTTACTCTTACTTTTGTCGACAGTGTCAAACTTTAATCAAAGTGTTCTGAACAATGTAGGGTGCCTCATTTTTAATAACTTAAGATTCTAAAAATTTATTTAAAATATTTAAATCAGGTTTTAAAATTTGTATTAATTTTTTAAATTATGAAACATCAAATGGGTCTAAAATCATCCAGAGCGCGGGACGCGGACTCCTCACCTTAGGCGCCCCACATTTTTTAAGTGGTCGGCGCAACATAGCACGCTTTTTACGTCGCATCTACTTTAGTCCTTTTAGGTAGCTTTCATTACAAAAAGCTACCTATTGCAGCCGTTCGGAGGAAAGCGATTTCAAAAAATTTTGGTATATTTTCATCGATCATGACCCCCAGACCCCGAAACCACCCTCCGTTCAAAATTGACATATATATATATATATATACTTATTTATATATATATATATATATATATATATATATATATATATATATATATATATATATATATATACTTATTTATATATATATATATATATATATATATATATATATATATATATATATATATATATATATATATATATATATATCCATATATATATATATATATATCTGACATTTGTCACACTGTAACTCTCGTATTTATGAACCGATTTGGATTTAATTCGGTGTGTACATAGTACAAACCAATGTCTCGACCGAGTTCGTTGGCCAGCTTCATCCGCCATCTTGTTTAAAAATGGCGGCCATTTAAATTTTTAAGAAAAATTTAAATTTGAAATGTGGTACCAAAAAATTGAAAATTGAAAAAATATTTTTTCTTATGTGTTTGACCTAGATAAAAAGATTCGGGAGCAGTTTTTGTTTCGTCTATATCTTAAAAAATGGCTGAGTTATAGCATTTTGAATTTCTATCGTGGCTGACATTTTGAAACGTCCTGATTTTTGTCACGTGATAACGGGCGTATTTATGAACCGATTTGGATGTACCTTGGTGTGTACATAGTACATACAAATATCTCGACCGAGTTCGTTGTCCAGCTTCATCCGCCATCTTGTGTCAAAATGGCGGCCATTTAAAAAATTTAAAAAAATTAAAATTTAAAATGAGATACCAAAAAATTGGAAAATGAAAAAGATTTTTTCGTATGTGTTTGACCTTAATACAAAGATTCCGGAACAGTTTTTGTTTCGTCTATATTTAAAAAAATGGCTGAGTTATAGCATTTTGAATTTCTATTGTGGCTGACATTTTAAAACGACCTGATTTTTGTCACGCGATAACAGGCGTATTTATGAACCAATTTGGATGTAACTTGGTCTGTACATAGTACATACCAATGTCTCGACCGAGTTCGTTGGCCAGCTTCATTCGCCATCTTTTTTCAAAAGGGTTGCCATTTATTTAAAAAAAATTGAATTTAAAATGATGTATTAAAAAATTGGAAATGAAAAAGATTTTCTTCATGTGTTTGGCCTTGATACAAAGATTTCGGAGCAGTTTTTGTTTCTGAAAATTTGTTCTTTTGTTTATATCTTAAAAAATGGTTGAATTATAGCACTTTGAATTTCTAGCATGGCTAACATTTTGAAACGATCTTGTATTTGTCACACGCGTAAACACACGTATTCGCCTATTTCGATGTAAGAAGGCATGTGGATAGTATACATCAATATCTCGACCAAGTTCGCTGGCCAGCTTCATCAGCCATCTTGTTTCAAAATGGCGGCCATTAAATTAAAAAAATTATATTTAAAGTGAGGTACAAAAAAAATTAGAAATTGAAAAAGGTTTCTTTCTTAAGTATTTGATCTTGATATAAGGATTCAGGAGCACTTTTCGTTTGTCTTTATCTTAAAAAATTTTTCAGATATACCTATTTCAATATCTAATGTGGGTGACATTTTGAAAAATCTGATTTTTTGCCTGCGACAGCACTCATATATATGAATCGATTCCTATGTGAGTGAGCACGTGCACAGCAATTACTAAGGTCTCGACCAAGTTCACTGGTTAGTCTCATCCACCATGTTGTCTTAAAATGGCAGGCACTTTAAGAAATCGCCGAATTTGGCAGCCAAATATAAGTTACTTTAAATGAAAGCAGCTTGGATAAAGCTGACTAATTTCGCGAAATTTTCATTCATAATGATTTGGTATTGATAAAAATTAGTATTGAATCTCCTATATTCGGTTTCCACAAAACTGAGCTTCGTGTGTTTGAATAATATAAGTTGGCTTTTTTAAAATAAGGCATATGAAAGCTACCTCGTCCTCCCGGCACTGGCCGGAAGGACTTTTAGGTAGCTTTCATTACAAAAATATACCTATTGCAACCGTTCGGAGGAAAGCGATTTCATAAAATTTTGGTATATTTTCATCGATCATGACCCCCAGACCCCGAAACCACCCTCCGTTCAAAAGTTGATATATATATATATATATATATATCTGATCTTTGTCACACTGTAACTCTCGTATTTATGAACCGATTTGGATGAAACTCGGTGTGTACATAGCACCTACCAATGTCTCGACCGAGTTCGTTGGCCAGCTTCATCCGCCATCTTGTTTCAAAATGGCGGACATTTAAAAATTTTAAAAAAATTTAAATTTGAAATGTGGTACCAAAAAATTAAAAATTGAAAAATATTTTTTTCTTATGTGTTTGAATTTGATACAAAGATTCCGGAGCAGTTTTTGTTTCGTCTATATCTTAAAAAATGGCTGAGTTATAGCATTTTGAATTTCTAGCGTGACTGACATTTTGAAACGTCCTGATTTTTGTCACGCGATAACAGGCATATTCATGAACCGATTTGGATGAAACTCGGTGTGTACATATTACATACCAATGTCTCGACCGAGTTCGTTGGCCAGCTTCATCCGCCATCTTGTTTAAAAATGGCGGCCATTTAAAATTTTTAAAAAAATTTAAAATTTGAAATGTGGTACCAAAAAATTGAATATTGAAAAATATTTTATTTTTACGTTTTTTACCTTGATACAAAGATTCCGGAGCAGTTTTTGTTTCGTCTATATCTTAAAAAATGGCTGAGTTATAGCACTTTGAATTTCTAGCGTGGCTGACATTTTGAAACGTCCTAATTTTTGTCACTCGATAACAGGCGTATTCATGAACCGATATGGATGTACCTTGGTGTGTACAAAGTACATCCCAATGTCTCGACCGAGTTCGTTGGTCAGCTTCATTCGCCATCTTGTTTCAAAATGGCGGCCATTTAAAAAAATTTTAAAAATTTAAAATTTAAAATGAGGTATAAAAAAATTGGAAAATGAAAAAGATTTTTTTCTTATGTGTTTGACCTTGATACAAAGATGCCGGAACAGTTTTTGTTTCGTCTATATCTAAAAAAATGATTGAGTCATAGTATTTTGAATTTCTATTGTGGCTGACATTTTGAAACGACCTGATTTTTGTCACGCGATAACAGGCGTATTTATGAACCGATTTGGACGTAACTTGGTGTGTACATAGTACATACCAATGTCTCGACCGAGTTCGTAGGCAAGCTTCATTCGCCATCATGTTTCAAAAAGGAACATTTAAAAAATCATTTTTAATTTAAAATTTAAAGTGAGGTATCAAAAAACTGGAAAATGAAAAAAGTTTTTTTATGTGTTTGACCTTGATACAAAGATTCCGGAACAGTTTTTGTTTCGTCTATAGCTTAAAAAATGGTTGAGTTATAGCACTTTGAATTTCTAGCATGGCTGACATTTTGAAACGATCTGATATTTGTCACGCGATAACACAGGTATTTATTAACCTATTTGGTTGTAAGAAGGCATGTGGATAATATATAGCAATGTCTCGACCAAGTTCACTGGCCAGCTTCATCCGCCAACTTGTTTCAAAATGGCGGCCATTAAATAAAAAAAATTATATTTAAAGTGAGGTGCAAAAAATTAGAAATTGAAAAGGTTTCTTTCTTAAGTATTTAACCTTGATATAAGGATTCCGGAGCATTTTTTGTTTTGTCTTTATCTTAAAAAATGGCTCAGATATAGCAGTTTGAATTTGTTTATGTGGGTGACATTTTGGAAAATCTGATTTTTTGCCTGCGACAGCACTTTTATATATCAACGATTCCTATGTGAGTGAGCATGTGCACAGGAATTACTAAGGTCTCGACCAAATTCACTGGTTAGCCTCATCCACCACGTTGTCTTAAAAGGGCAGGCACTTCAAGATACTGCCGAATTTGGAAACCAACAATAAGTTACATTAAATAAAATCAGCTTGGATAAAGCTGACTAATTTCGCGAAATTCTCATTCATAATGATTTAGTCTTGATAAAAATTAGTATTGAATCTTCTATAATCGGTTTCCACTAAATTGAGCTTCGTGTGTTTGAATAATATAAGCTAGCTTTTTAAAAATAAGGAATATGAAAGCTACCTCTTCCTCCCGGCACTGGCTGGAAGGACTTTTTTAGTTTGTATTCGAAGCCCTCAAAATCTCTGTCGTCATATCTGAGTGGAAGAGTTGTAAATTTTCTTTGGTCCACCTGTATGGTTCGGTATCGGTTACCATCATTGGAAATGTCACAGTTTTCATTATCGGCAAAGTAGAGGTGTGCACGTGCCGGAATTTCCAGGCCCGGCCCGAACGAAAGCTATCTTGGCCCGGCCCGGCCCGGTGTAAAAATTGGAAGTTCGGCCCGAGCCCGACCCGGCCCGTTTGCATTTTTACAGTTCTCGGCCCGGCCCGACACAATTTCTACAAAAAAAAATCCGTTTTTTCTCAACATACAATTAAGATTCTTTTAATGAATACTACATACATATTTATGGGAACATTTTACAGTATATTTTACATTACTATGATGTTCGCAAAACCGAAAACACACAATAGTAAACATTAACGATTACTTACAATGTTTTAGTCATCGTGTCTACAGACATTTCAAAATGGAAATAAGGATTCATTAAAAGATTAATGTAGTTCAGAATAAAGGATTAAAAACATGATAACTTTTGAAGCTGTATAATAAAAAGTAAATTTGTGAAAATATTTCTCTCATTTTTAAGGCTTTTCTCAAATCCAAAGGAGCTACATTTCGACATATTTATGAATTATTTTCTTTTCGGAAACACGTAAGATTGGCAGGTATTCTTATTCAGAAGCTATGTAAATGTCTTTTTTTTTTTCATAGATAAAAGCAATATATCTTTCTGAAAATACTGTCAAAGTTAGCGTTTTGAATCGAATTTTCGGAAGCGATAGCACAGGAAAGGAGAAAAACGTACAGTCACGTAACAGGAATCTATGTTATCTCTGTAAGTAATTTATCAAATATGGAAAAGGCTATTCGTTTCCAAATGCCTTCAATTGGCAGACCTGTCAATTTTATGCCTTTATAGTTAAAAATTTTGTCAGAAAATGTGTCTGAAAGCATCGCATTGTTGAGCAGTGAATATGAGAACCACCTTAAGGTATATTTCCAAAGATATTGTAAGAGAAGTTCATTATCACTATTAATACTAAGAAACACAATGACTGTTCTACACATCCTGTGATCGATTAAGACCAGTTCCGTCCCGACACAAGTCTGCTGAAAGAAAATTAAACTCGGAATCAGACATTTTGTAACTGTACGATGCCGATGGACATGTTACATTTCTGTATTGATGTTGTTAAACTCGCATCGGCTCGTGACGCACATTTATACTTCTCGAGAAAATCATATTCATTGAAAACGGCTCGTATTTTATCTGCTTCGCTTAAATTCTTATATCGGGCCGATAGGCCCGATTAATTTTTTTGCCGGCCCGGCCCGGCCCGTTGAAAAAAATGTCCTAATTCTGCCGTTTGTGGCCCGTGTAATGGCCCGTTTGCGTGTAATGGCCCGTTTGAAAATTCGCCTTCATTCCGGCGGCCCGGCCCGCGGGCCGGGCCGGGTACGGGCCTCGGACCAAGCCCGGGCCCGTGCAGACATCTACGGCAAAGTCAGAAAGTTCCGCGTTGTTGAGCAGGAGACTTGGAACTATCTTAAGGAATTTTTACTTTATCCCAATTTTATGCGCACGAAAAAAAGAAAAAGAAATCGTAAACGCCGCACTTGGCAAAAAATTAACTTTCAAACTCGCAAACGCCGGGGCGTTTCTTCCATAAAATACGGTATATACAATTTTATGCTAATCATGCATTTAAATTAATAAGCACATTGTTAAAAATCTGCAGTTTTAGCTTTATAGTCAATCGCTATTATAGAAAACGGTTACTTGAATATATTATGGAATATTCTCATTATTTTTTATTATTCTCATTCTCATTATACCTTAAAAGTAACCACCATGTCAAAAACCAAGCTTTAGCTTTTATACCAACTACACTATATGGCCGAAGGTGACTGGTCACTTGCAATTTTAGACGTTTTGTTAAATATCTAGAAAAATACATGAGGAATTAACCTGAAACTGCAGGTGCGTAAAAAGTGTAGTATAGGTCAGGGACGGCGAACCTATGGCACGCGATAGAATAATTTTGGCACGTTGTTACTTGTGACTAATTGAATATACTGTGATACTACACAAAATACACAAACTCTAGATGATCTCTTCTTGACTAAATTTGATTTATTGGAAATTGACGAATTTTAATTGCGGCTTTTTAAAATACCGTAAATTACCACATTTGTAAATGTACCAATGATAAAATTATTTCAACTTCGAAATTAATTTCAAAGCTATTTAAAGAAACTGGCGTTTGATCTTTTAATATTTTTTCCATTTATGTCCGCAAGGTCATTAGTTTCTAAAATGAATAATACAAAAATCTAATAAAAAGCAGTTGTCACATAAATCCAGTTCAGTTTGTATTCTGTTGAAATTAATGTAGTATGAACCTGATATTACTTATTTTTCTTCGAAGAGGCAACAACACAATCACATATATTTTAAATATTTTCTAGAATTTACTTTTTTCTTTATTATTATAATAGTGCAATACCTCACCTGTATGTTACCCATTTGATTTTTTTTTTTAATCTTTATGTTATTATTTAAAGTTTTTTTTTTTTTTCAAGATTTTTCAATCCTCTAAATTTGTTGGCACGTCAAGGTCTTGTAAAATATTTTTGAAAAGAAATTGGCACGCGGTTATAAAAAGGTTCGTTGACCCTGGTATAGGTCATATATTTCCGCGAAGATTTTTTTCCCGAAACCCCATAGGGGACCATCAACAAATTGAAAAAGAACGAATATCTTTTGGATAAAACTGTAAAAACTAATGTAGCAAAAGCGTTCAAATTCGAGATTATTAATAAGTGGCTTATTGTAATATACTGTGTTCATTTTTATGAGGATAGCATGTATACTCGTAATGATAGCTTTTGATAAGCGCTATAGCTGGAAATAACCACACAAATTATACAGCAGATTTTATTTTGTAAGTATTTGGCAGACCCTGAATTCCACATCATAATAAAACATTAACAAATATAAACCAGCAGAACACCAAAGAAAAAATGTTAACTAATCATACTTGAACAAGAAACCAAAACCAAAAGGAGGGAGAGTAACGGATTTTTCTTAGAGAAATCCTTCTGTTCTTTGATACGTTTAAATTCTTCATGAAAGTAAGAATTTTGAATCCAAATAATGATAGTTTCTTTGGCAGCTTTTGTTTCTTTGTAAGTAAGATGCGGCGAAGAAATTTCTGATCTGTTAGCCTTTTTGCATTTTTTAATGAACCTTTGGCAATAAGCTAAAATTCGAATAATTTTTGCAAGCGAAGAGTGCTTTTGAAGCAAATTATCAAATAGATCATTTGATCTGTGGGTGTGAAATGAAAAAATTGGATCAGACCTTTGTTCGGCTTTGATTTGCCCATCAGATTCCTCAGCATTTGAGTCGTCTTTTGGTCAATTAGATGGGTCCAAAACCAGCCAACTTGGCCCTTTCCACCACAAGTCGCATCCTGGAAGACATTTAGGATCAATACCGCGTGAAGAGATATCTGCGGGCTTATCTCTTTGGATAGGACATCTCTCCAGTGCTTTGTAGGTAGAATTTCAGTAATTTGAGATGTTCTATTTGCGACAAAAGTCTTCCATTTACGCGGATGTGCAGATAGCCAAGAAACGACGACTTTTGAGTCCGTCCAGGCGAAAATATCAAACTTATAATTCTTTAGTGCTTCCATAACAGAATGAAACGGCTCAGATAGCAGGTGCGCACCGCAAAGTTCTAATTTTGGCACCGAAATCTGTTTGATTGGAGCAACTTTAGTTTTAGAAACTAAGAGAAAGGAATTTATTTTTCCGTTATAAGTTTGTCGAAAATACAGGGTGCGGAGAATGTATTGATAATAAAATCAATCTCTACTACAACGCCATAGATACAAAAATTTCAATATTTTTTATTGAGTAAGCTTAACAACTAAGTAACAATTGATATTCTGTCATTCATTTTTGATTCGGTCTCTTTTTGCCTTGATACAATCGTGGAGACGGCGCAGGAAGGCATACACGTGACAACGCAAGTAGTCCGCATCGAGTCGTTCCATTCACGTGTCAGAGCAGCTTTTAAAGAAGCGATAATCTTGTGATGTTTAGCACAGGCTCTTGCTTGCAACACTCCCCATACTGAGTAATCAAGTGGATTGAAATTCGGACTATTCGGTGGCCAATCTTAAGAAGAAATGAAATCGTGAAGCTTGGAACCGCAGTTGCGTTTGGCGAGCCTTATGGGCTGGTACTGAATCTTGTTGGAACACATATGGGTTGTTTCCAAAATGAGAATTTAGCCATGGAAGGGCCTCCTTTATCAGAATATCGTTGAGATAATTGTTCTGATTAATCTTGACACCAGCATCAATAAAAACCAAAGGGGATTTCCCATTGCTTCTCATTTCATTTCTTATCAAGACTGGTCACCGATTAGTCCGGATTTGAATCCACTTGATTACTCAGTATGGGGAGTGTTGCAAGAAGAGCCTGTGCTAAACCTCACAAGAATATCACTTCTTTAAATATGCTCTGACACGTGAATGGAACGATCTCGATGTGGACTACTTGCGGCGCGCCGTGGATGCCTTCCCGTACCTTCTCCGCGAATGTATCAAAGCAAAAGGAAACCGAATCGAAAATGAATGATAGAATAGCAACTGTTAATTAATTGGTAAAATTACTCAATAAATATTATTGAAACAATTGTGTCTATGTCGTTGTAGTAGAGATTGATTTTACTATCAATACTTTCTCCGCACCCTGTAAATTGCGGCAGCATATGACAGTGTTGAGGCGTCAGAAAATCCGTGTAATTCAAATGTGTTACCGGATGAAAGCATGACACATCTAGGAACAGACAACTGATTTATTCCGTTAAATGAAATTTGAAATTGTAGTAATTCGTCTGCAAGATGTTGCGGTATAATAGAGTCCCGGTCCCCTTTGTAAGCCAAAGTTTCTGATAAAATACCTTTTAAGTTACAGTACAGGGCGAAATTAGACCTAGTGGGTTAAAAATTCGTGCAGACTCCGCTAAAGTATGTCTCTTTGTAAGAGGTGGAGTGAGTGCTAGTGAAGTCTTGAAAATATAACTATCTGAGGAAGAGTTCCAGCTTAAGCCTAGAACTTTGGAGCTTCCGTTGAAGCTAGGAATTATTTCAAAAATCGATTCAGCTCTAGAATAATCTATAAATTCGTTAAGAAATTCCTGTGAATTTGAATTCCACTTCCTTAAGGGGAAACCATGCGCGTCTAAACTATCTGTAATTTCCTTGCAAGTTTCTATTGCTTCCCTAACAGTATTTGTACCGGATAATAAGTCATCTATGTACATACCTTCTTCTAACATGCGCGAAATGCAAGCATTTTTTATGTAATCATGAGCGATTTGTTTTATACATCTAGTTGACAGAAAAGATGCTGGCGCTAAACCATATGTGACAGTTTTCAATTTTTTATTTTTAGGTAGCTTTCATTACAAAAAGCTACCTATTGCAGCCGTTCGGAGGAAAGTGATTTCAAAAAATTTTGGTATCTTTTCATCGATCATGACCCCCAGACCCCGAGACCACCCTCCGTTCAAAATTGATATGTATACATATATATATATATATATATCCGTATATATATATATATATATATCTGACATTTGTCACACTGTAACTCTCGTATTTATGAAATGATTTGGATGTAATTCGGTGTGTACATAGTACATACCAATGTCTCGACCGAGTTCGTTGGCCAGCTTCATCCGCCATTTTGTTTAAAAATGGCGGCCATTTAAATTTGTAAGAAAAATTTAAATTTAAAATGTGGTACCGAAAAATTGAAAATTGAAAAAATATTTTTTTCTTATGTGTTTGACTTTGATAAAAAGTTTCGGAATCAGTTTTTGTTTCGTCTATATCTTAAAAAATGGCTGAGTTATAGCATTTTGAATTTCTAGCGTGGCTGACATTGTGAAACATCCTGATTTTTGTCACGTGATAACAGGCGTATTTATGAACCGATTTGGATGCACCTTGGTGTGTAAATAGTACATACAAATATCTCGACCGAGTTCGTTGGCCAGCTTCATCCGCCATCTTGTTTCAAAATGCCGGCATTTAAAAAATTTAAAATGAGATACCAAAAAATTGGAAAGTGAAAAAGATTTTTTTCGTATGTGTTTGACCTTAATACAAAGATTCCGGAACAGTTTTTGTTTCGTCTGTATCTAAAGAAATGGCTGAGTTATAGCATTTTGAATTTTTATTGTGGCTGACATTTTAAAACGACCTGATTTTTGTCACGCGATAACAGGCGTATTTATGAACCGATATGTATGTAACTTGGTTTTCACATAGTACATACCAATGTCTCGACCGAGTTCGTTGGCCAGCTTCATTCGCCATCTTGTTTCAAAAGTGTTGCCATTTAAAAAAATCAAATTTAAAATTTAAAATGAGGTATTAAAGAATTGAAAAATGAAAAAGGGTTTTTTTATGTGTTTGGCCTTGATACAAAGATTCCGGAGCAGTTTTTGTTTCTGAAAATTTGTTATTTTGTTTATATCTTAAAAAATGGTTGAATTATAGCACTTTGAATTTCTAGCATGGCTAACATTTTGAAACGATCTTGTATTTGTCACGCGATAACACACGTATTCGCCTATTTCGATGTAAGAAGGCATGTGGATAGTATACATCAATATCTCGACCAAGTTCGCTGGCCAGCTTTATCAGCCATCTTGTTTCAAAATGGAGACCATTAAATTAAAAAAAAATTATATTTAAAGTGAGGTGCAAAAAAATTAGAAATTGAAAAGGTTTCTTTTTTAAGTATTTGACCTTGATATAAGGATTCAGGAGCATTTTTTGTTTGTCTTTATCTTAAAAAATGGCTCAGATATAGCAGTTTCAATTTCTAATGTGGGTGACATTTTGAAAAATCTGATTTTTTTGTCTGCGACAACACTCGTATATATCAACCGATTCCGATGTGAGTGAGCGTGTGCACAGGAATTACTAAGGTCTCGACCAAGTTCACTGGTTAGCCTCATCCACCATGTTGTCTTAAAGTGGCAGGCACTTTAAGAAATCGCCGAATTTGGCAGCCAAATATAAGTTACTTTAAATAAAAGCAGCTTGGATAAAGCTGACTAATTTCGCGAAATTCTCATTCATAATGATTTAGTATTGATAAAAATTAGTATTAAATCTCCTATATTCGGTTTTCACTAAATTGAGCGTCGTATGTTTGAATAATATAAGTTGGCTTTTTTAAAATAAGGAATATGAATGCTACCTCTTCCTCCCGGCACTGGCCGGAAGGACTTTTTATTTCCTCATTAGGATTAGACCTCCAAACGATTTGCTGATAAATTTGATCTTCTTCGGCAACCAAAATCTGGTGGTACCTATTTTTCTATGTCCGCAGAAAAGACTATTTTCGAAAATCGAAAATTAAGTAAAATTTCAAAAATGCCCCGTTGTAACTAAGGGCCTACACCCAAAATGAAATTCAAGGAAACACCATTTGAAGTTTTGCATGAAGCGTCAAAACTACTCTTAATTTAGTAGTGGTACTAGAAGGTTTAATAATCGCATGATGAGGAAGAAAGTAGTGTTTTCATTTTGATAATTATTAACGTTATTTTGTGCAACTAATTCCATATGATCTAACTCTTCATATTCGTACATAAACTCTTTGTACTAATTTTCAAATTCTGGTTTCTCTTTAAATTTCCTTTCCATAGCAAGCAATCGAGAAATTGCGGCAGGTTTAGAATTACCTAATTCTGATTTAGATTGAATAAAAGGTAACTTAGCCACAAAACGGCCCTCGGAATTAATTGAATAATTTTCTTGAAAATGTGATTCGACAAACTGCTCTTCAGGCGACAAAATTTGAATATTCTTATTAAATACTTCTTCTACTTCCCAAAAACACTTTAAATCTTTATCAATATTAATTTCATAAATATGTAAATTATGTAGCGAATTTGGAGATATACTAGAATGTGGCCTGATACGAGAAAGCCAAAAATTGAATTTTGGCTTTGGATTAAATTGCTCTGCGTATCTGTTACTTGACCAGGAAGCAAAATAGAAAAGAAATAATCAAATCCTAAAATAATGTCTATTTTATTTGGTGTCTCGAAATGTGGGCCCGCTAAGTTTATATTCTTTAAATGCGAAAAATGCTTCTCATTTATTTTTTTTCGCAGGTAACGGAGCAGTTAATTCATCTAAAATAAATGCCTTCACAGACAACTTGGTGTCAGCATTATAAATTGATGTAAGATCAAATATTACGTAACCCTTAGTTACTGCGATATCTTTGAATTAGACAGACATTTTCACAGGAAACCTAGCATTTTTCCTTTTAATTCCTAACACTTTCATGCAGGATTCAGAAACAAACGTATACTATGAGCCACTATCACACATGATTCTTAAAGTGTGCTTTTGACCCATGCAATCATTAATATATACACTAGCAGTGGGCAAAAGTGCGAAAGATGTTTGAAGTGCATTTATGGAAGGAGAAATTTCTTTTTTATTCTCATCGGGAATCAACACGGCCTCTGAATCAGGGTTTTTTTGTGGCTCTGTTTTTCATTTGAATGAGAAGTTGATATCGCGTAATTTTGCAGTTTATTTTCGCATAAACTAGTCTGATGTTTAAGCTTTCAAATGTGAGAAGAGTAAGAGGAATTGCATTGCCAGGTGTTATGCTTGTCAGACAAGCAATTCGCAAACAACTTGTTTTTCTTAACAAACTGCCTCCTGTCTCTGACGTTTAATTCCTTAAATTTAACGCACTTGTAAAGTGAGTGATTAAATTTACAAAATAAACATTTGCTAATGCCACTGGAATAAGATCTATTAACGTTATATTGTTTCTCTTGTTTATGCAAACCTTCATTTTCACTTTTATACAACTCTAAAGATGAACATATATCATTTATAAACTGAATAAATTGATCAAAAGAGGGAAAGTCTTCGTTTGAGGAAAATCTTGCCCATTCCTCCCTTGTTTTAGAATCAACTTTTTGTAATAAAATATAAATTAGCCATATGTCACGGTCAGATGCCTTTTCATCCATTTATTTAAAGCTTCTAATTACTGCATCTGACACATCTGATAAACAGCGTAAGTTAAATGCGTTCACTTGACTAATGGGGAGGATGTCCAAGAATGTTTTAACTAAAGTAGAAACTATTTGTTTTTTCTTATCATATCTCGACAGCAATTTTTCCCATGCTTCTGAATAACTGTTTTCAGAAATAGGAATGTGGTTTATTATAGAGGCTGGCTCCTCGCCTAGTAGCCCTCTTAAATACTGGAACTTCTGTATATTACTTATGGTGTCATTATTATACACTAACGATAAATATAAATCTTTAAATGACAACCAGTTTTTAAAATCACCATTAAATTGCTCTATGTTTAATTTTGGCAATTTAAAATTATTAGAGACGCTAGAATTAATAACAGGAACTTGATCGTTTATTAATTGAGAATGTGCATGCATATTTACAGACACTTTTTCAAGTTCTGCTTGCAGTTTGGCTTCGGTTTCATAATATTTTTTCTCAAAATCTCCAATTTCAGATGCTTCAGCTGGTAATTGAGCATCATATTTGTCAAAGTCTGAGTAAAACTGTCTCTAATTTTTCTAATTTATTGTATAAATCTTTTTTCGAAACGTTTTCTCAGAGTTAATAAAAGTGTTTATTCTTGTAAGAGCAGATTTAGCTCTGCCACGTAAATTTATGGCTGCTTATTCCAATTCTTCAGCAGTCTTTTTTGCAGCTTCTGAATCGGTACTCATTATTTAAATAATGAGGTAAATAGCGTAAAAAAACAAAAGCCAAACCGATAATAATAATAAGATAAAATGCACTCATCTGTGATAAATGCGATGTGAGGTGCTCCGCCGAACGTTGTAATCCCAAATAAGAAGGGTGAAAACTTTATTAAACTGCGGTAAGATGCGGTGTTGCAATGTACAGCGTCCAAGCTGCTCTAAATGTTGAGAGTACACTTCACTATATCTAAATTAGTAAATCCAGCTTTGAAGATTACCCAAGATACATTTCTGACGGTGCCTCCATTAAATGTAAATAAACTGCGTGTGTTGCGTGTAGAAATATGAAGTGAGTTAACAGGAGTTTAAAATAAAATTATATATTGAACTATTTACGATTTCCTGCATGGTCACAGGAATGCGTGTTTATTAACTGACAGTAACCGGGGTTTAGATACCCGGGTGCGAATTTAAAATGCTGATGTGTTGATGCTCTCAGCACAGCGGTTGAATTGCATCTTCTCAGTTCCACTACAAAACAGTCTGCAGAAGGAAAATGGCCTTGAAGAAATACTCTTGATAGATATAAACAAATCACAATAGTTATTATAAGCAAATGGAAGATAATATCTTTAAGTAGAAACTATTTCAAACGATTTATGGTTTTCCTAAATTGCAGTAATTTCTAAAAGAAATGTATTTTTAACACAAACAGTTATCTCACAAAACAATGATGAAGTTATTTAAATGTTTATGTTTTTAAGTAGGTATATGTAGCAACACAGGAAATGAGTTGTGAGTTATGACTGATAAATGCTTTTAGATTATATCTGTGGATGAGGAATGAGTTGTTTAGATTAATTATGTTTATCTAAACATTATTAAAGCACACATAAATTAACGTCTGGATTCATTTTTTATTAAAAGTACAAATATTAAGACAGACTTTAACGCAATTAAGACGATAACCCAACAGGAGTGAAAAATTAGCCGTGGCCAAGACTCGAACCTGGGTCCACAGCGTACCGTGCTGTTGCTTTTACCCCTAAGCTATCCTGGCCGATATTCTAGCTCGGCACGTTCTCACTAATAAACCATGTTAAGGAACGTCATCGGCTGGCAATCGCACAGCACGCGGTGACGGAAAATACGATGAATAACTTAATGTTCCATCGATCAACAATGTATATTACAGCACACATAAATTAACGTCTGAATTTAATTTTAATTTTTCACTCCTGTTGGGTTATTGTATTAATTGTGTTCAAGTCTGTCTTAATATATGTATCCATTACGTTCTCACTAATAAACCATGTTAGGGAACGTCATCGGCTGGCAATCGCACAGCACGCGGTGACGGAAAATACGATAAATAACTTAATGTTCCGGTTGGTTGATTTTTGACGGCCGATTATCTACTCTTGAGATATAGGCCATAGGGGGAGTGCCCTTCGTGGGGGTCTTTCGGAGGGAACCTAACCCGTATTTATGCATGGAAATCCAAGGTTTCGAAGAAAACCACGAAAACTCCGAAACGGTTAGGCCGACGGGCGCGATTGGGTTCGAACCCAGCACCTCCCGTCTACCAGCTTCGAGAGCAGAACCCCT
>OZ010787.1:273961697-274160219 GCA_963932465.1 Maratus speciosus | reverse complement strand
TATAATGTATTTTGTCGCATTAAATATTTCTAGTTAATGATTACTTGGACTTATAGCTTTAATTTAGTTTTCAAATATTTAGGGTGGTAATAGTGAAGGGGAAATTTATAATAATTTTTTAATAAAAATAATTTATGTTTTTGACTGAGTTTTCAAATAATATATATATAATATATATATTGTTTTAAAAAGTAGTTTATTAGAATTTTTTAATAATAACAATTAAAATTTCTTTAGGAAATTTTAATAACAAGTATTTAACAATTAACAATTACAAATTGGTTTAAATAATTAATTACTTGCTAAGTTAATAATATTATTAATATGAATTCATAAATTAATAAAATTTTACTTTCAAATAAAATAAACTGAATATAGTTATGTATTCAGATATATTGCTAAATAATATAAGATAAATAAAAATATTTATGTAAGTGTAAGAAATAACATTATATTTTCAAAAATATTCATTTTAAGAAATTGAAATAAATAGCTTATAAGTAATATGAGTTTAAAAATTAATTTCATTAACATTATTTTATACGTAATAAAAAATTACAAAGCATTTGATAATAAATGAATAAAGTTTTTCTGTATGAAAAATACTAATTAATTTTAAAAGAAAACTTTGAAAAATTAATTTTGCTAATTTAATATTTATCTGATACTAAAGTTATAAGGGAAAAAAATAATGTATGTAAGTTTAGGAGATATTATTATTTAATTACAATAAATGTTCACTTTAATTCATAAAAAAATAGCTTATATGAATTTTGAAATTTATTTAAAACTAAATTTTATTTTATAAAAATTAAATTTCAGTTTTATTTAAAACTAAATTTTATTTTATTTAATAACAATTAAAACTTAATTTAATAAAAATTTTATTTAATTATTTAATTGACAATTAAAAAAATTGTTGGAAATGAACGGATAATAAAAGTCGATAAATCTTTATTAACCAACTTAATAAAAATCGAAACAAAACACAAATAAAAAATATAAAAGTAACCAGGAGGATAGAACCCGCGTACTTGAGCTTGATACAAGCGCGTTAACCACTAGACAAGTTCGTCCACAGAAATCTCTCACCAAAATAGCATGAATTAACTAGGTACGATATTTCTCAAAGTGCTTGCATTTCATCGCCAAATCATACATGAGAAGCAAGCCAAGACCGGTTTCTGATCAACCAATGAGAGAATGGAACCTTTCACTCTTGAGTCGCTTCCCTCCTATGTATTCCTACTTCCATGGTACCTCGCACCGTACAATTTCCAATCAACCAACCCACCGAAAAAAAAGGTATAAAAGAGATGAGATTCTGCGGTCGTTCACTTCGACATATTTTTTCGGGTCTCTATCTGTTAATACCATAGACTTCTCATATAACTGGACTCAGAAATAGCAACCCTTTCTTGACGCCGGGATCACTACCCACCGTCACGTGATGGTGGGCAGAGAAAACGCGCCAAACCGGTTTTTCTCCTCTGGTTCCCGCTGAAACTTTCTTGCGTCGGGCGTTTCTCTCTTTCTCTCGCATAAATAAAATCCGACAGTTGCCAATAAGGTAATCACCGCCAAAATAGACAACCTTTTGGCGATGAAAGCGGAAACATATGTGCCTCAAATTCTGACCGAAATAACAATGGGATTCGGCCTCTACTTCTTATCTTTACTCTGAGGTTAATACCGTTACTATGGAACAGTAGCGGTAAATAAATAAATATTAGAATATTAGGCAATACACATACAAATTACAATTAGGTAACTTAGTTGATAAAAATAAAATAATATATAAAATATTCTTTATATTATTTTATTTTTAGATGATATCAACCAAGATATCTATACGTTAAAACTGGTCCAGACATAAGGTGCGCATGGGTCACGCCCGATTTTTTTTTTGGTAGATTTATCATTGAGCAGATATATTGAATCGCGCATTAAATATATATTTAGTAACATTTAGTACTCTCTTAAATATCTTATTTTATATGAAAAATATAAAGCAATCATTAAAAAAAAACAAAAAAAAAAAACACAAATACAATTTGGGACGCGAAGGATTCGAACCCAAAACCCCTTGTCTAGAGTTCAGTGCTCTATCTATTCAACCGTCTAGCTCACTTTTCACTTGCAACAGATTATCTTTATAATTAGCACTATAATTAATGAAATCCATTATCTGTTCCTGAACGCGCTGAATGTTTATTCCATCCACGATAAAGACCCACTCCATGTTCCTGCCTCCTCAGCTTGCGCGCGCATCTTGAACACAGCCGTTGAAACGAATATAGAGGGCGCTAATAACCTAACATACTGCACAATTCGCCAATCAACCAACCAACCAACCAAAAATATCTATAAAAGACGACTCCTGTGGAGTTTCGCCCTCCAAAACAACGAAACATTCTTTGAATCAAGGTAACTGCTACTGGTCCTTTAGGATTAACAGTAGTGGTAAAAAACAATAAATATAGAAACACTGTTTGACTTAACACATACAAAAAACTATCTTGGTTGATACATCAATTATATTATTTTACTTTTAGATAATATCAACCAAGATATCTAAACGTTAACACTGGTCTAAACATATGGTGCGCATGGGTCACGCCCGATTTTTTTTTGGTAGATTTATCATTGAGCAGATATATTCAATAGGGCATTAAATATATATTTAGTAACATGTAGACATTTAATACTCTCACAATATCTCAGATATAAACAATGATTTTTGCCGTTAAAAAGCGCCTGCATTTTCCCATTGTAAAATATTGCTACTCTCCAGAGGAATAAATTTGATACATTAGTTCAACTTTATCTTCTAATTTAAGGCCTTTTACTGAAAAAAATGCTATTCTTACAATAAACATTTTTGAAAATGTCTAATATAAGGGGTGGTTATGTCAGTTATATTTGGATCATGTTTATGAAGTATATTTAACAATGTCTGACCTATCCAAATTATAAATTTTTGCATAATATAACTCTTAGTAACAAGGAATGCAGTTTAAAGATATTCTAATGTATTTTGATGTTGCAGACATATTTTACAATGAATTTAATGATGTGATCCATGTAACGTTCAACCTTGCGTTTTTAGGTTTGCGTTATAAAGATCGTCCACTGTGTTAGGCTTAACCATTTTATTTCGTGTGTAGGTATATGGAGTTACACAAAAGTTTGTAAGTAAAATATGATTTTTCAGTTTAAAAAACGAAAATTAAACGTTCACGATAATTTATCTACAGTTTTAAAATGCTTAGAAAAGTTTAATTTTTAACCTAATCGAATAAAAAAATTACCAAAACTGTAATATAACCCATTCATATAAATAAATTTGTAAATAAAATTTAGTGTTGTCGGATTCAAAAAGTTAATAATAGGTAATTAAACTATGACGTTACAGACCAACGATTAATCAAATACAGAAATTTTAGTTGTTGTGATTTCATCAGTTATAATTTTTGCAAGTTCTTAATTGTATTTTAAAAATTTGATGTAGTTCACATGACATATTGTGTATTAATTTTTGCTAAGGAAACGATCAACCAAATTCAAATATTAAAAAACGATAATAGTATTAATCTATGCATTAATGAATATGATAAGAATTAGTCATTCAAAATATTTATTTGTAAAGTTCTTGTATTCAGTACATCTGTGAATGATTTCATTTGTATTTTATTTCCTAAACAGAGATAATAACTAGTTGAAAAATACAGGGAAAAAAAATCATAATAAATCAAAACTCATCATTGTATCACGAAATTATCATTGTATCAATATTTAAAAATTAAATATTGACATGAAAACTGCAAATAATCGTGTTTTAAATAACTAACTATTGCACTATATTTTCTTTTTTATGCAAAATACTGCTACTTTATAATCAGACTAAACATAATATATGTATACAAAACAGATAACATAAATCTGTGTTCTGACAAATTCTATAATGCACCAAACCTTTGGTCCCAAGCTGTGCAGATTTTAGAGTTACTGCTGAAACTCTTTATTCGAATGTGTATTTATTTAATATAACAAAATTTCCCCAAAATGGAATTTTTTAAATTGGTTTTCCATTACTTAATGTTACCAATTTGGCAGATTTTCCACCAGATCTGGCAGAAAAAAAAAATCTATCTGGCACATTGCAGGTAATTTAGACTTTTATTTCTAAAATCTGTCAGAATTCCTATGGAATACATGATTGTAGAAAATAACTATGTTTTCATTTTCCCGCTGTGAAGAAAAGTCATCTATTTTTTTTTCTACTTTTTAAAAATATCTCCTAAGATGCCACAAGAGATAAATAACCACCCAGCGAGAGTAATCAATGGAATTGAGATTGGAAAGCGAAAAATCGGGGAACCATGCAGAGTTACAGTTGATCAGTTATGTCGGTGTCTTTCTGTTTCTGTGAATAAGAAAATGATTAATATGTTATGGATCTCTTTTACTGACAGATGAATGATCTTGGTTCATCTGCAGCTGTTAACTGTCCCAACACTTGCGACTTAACTGCTTTATCATGCTCTTACAGTAGAAAAACAAATCATTTGCTGTACTTATAATTATTTTAGAAACTTTTAAAGATAAATTTAAATGGACAGGAACAGTAGCATAACTAGGCGAGGCTCGGCGGCCCTGGGCACCACTGCTAAGTTTTGCCAAATTGAGAGAGGTTTTATCTGAAATTAATCAGACATACATTGACAATAAATAAAAGTTGTTGACTTTTTTTTTGTGTGTGTGTGTGTAAACGTTTAAAATATTTTGTTATGTCCAATTAATGAAGAAAGAAAAAGCTTCTGTTAATATTAATAGGGATGGTTCAACACACTTTGAATCTTAGATGATTACTTATCTGAAAGGAGGCACAAAATGATTAGGGGAGAGTGGGGTGGAATGGGACACTAAGTTTTTCTCTTTATGGTATCATTCTAAACATTTCATCAATCACATACTAGATGAAGCAATGGTAGTCTGATCTTCAGTTGAAAAAAGTTGCTGATCTGCATAAGCTTGCAATTGTATAATGAAACATATTTTTTTAAGAATCGAAAGTAAATTTGTTTCATATACTTTTTATGCTTTCTGCATATTAATTGTTTATGCCTAGATGTTATAGTTTCCTTATTTATGGAACATTATGCTGTATATTATCCATAATTTAAATTAAGCCTAAAAGTAGCATTTTTGTTTATACAAGAAGTTTACCATAAAAAAAGTTAGTGGGGAGGAATGTGTTACGTCCAATTCCTTCTTTTTGATAAGACGAATGTAAATTGCTAATAAGCAAATGTTTTTAGAGGGTAATATACATTAATTATAACATTGATTATATATTCATCTACTTCAAAATGTAAATAAATAGAACTGATATTTTAATGTCATCCGTGACTGACAATCCTGAATTTTCCTGATGAAGATACTGGAATTCGATATTGTGGCACAAACATTATCAACTTACAATCTTTGTTAGACAGTGTATGTAGCCAACACTCTACTATTTGTGCCTTATCATACTTTGTTTTATAGCTGCCCGATACCTCCTTGTTAGAGGGGAGGTATGGGACACATTTTAAACTTACAATTTCTTTAATTATAAAATTGTTTCTGCAAATTATGTTTCTATATTGTTCAAGGACAATAGAAAGTGTTTCAGTTTGTATTTTATAAATTGAAATTTTTTGTTTTTGTGCTAAACAAAGTAGGTTTTCTTATTTTTGTAAAAAGTGTCTCATTCCTCCCCCCCCCCCCTAAATAGTGGGTGCCAATTTCAGAGGGGGTTTAAACCAAATTATCTTGTATATTTTGACAATAAATAACAATTTTTTTACTTTTTTTCTGTGTGAGTGTGGATGCTTTGAAGAAATGTGTCAAATGAAAGGGGCCAATTGTAGATGGAGGATTCCCACTTTCTAGTCTCTAACTTATAAAATAAAGGGGCCTGCTGGCATCACATTTCTGATATCAAAAGAACATTTCTTAATTTCTCTATTGATTATCACACTTATTTTTGTGTTTTTACCACTGCCCGCATTCTGTACGGATTTTTGTAAGAGTTCTGTTATTGTTAAATTGTGAAAAGTTTTTTCTATTTGTGAAAAACCTAAGTCATAATTTTGTGAATTTGAAGTTATCTTTGTATGCAGGTTCCTGTTTATCTATTTTTAAAGGCTCTGTATGTGTAAAAAACCAAGTAGGTTATCTGGCAACTTCAGCTGTTTTGTAAAGATAGATTTTATTGAAAAATAATTAAATTTGAGAAAAATTTAGTTTGGAGATGGAAAAGTTTTACAAGTCACTATTTAAGACAAAAAGTTTTGTAAAAGGTCCTGTTTTAAGGTGAAAATTTTTGTGTAGGGTCCTGTTTTAAGGGAAAAGGTTTGTGAAGGGTCCTTTAAATGACCCAGATTTTTCCTAAGCAGACACCTGATTCCATTTCCATTTATATACAGTAGAAGATCTTTATAATGCAAGCCTAAAAACATAAGGTTGTGCATTATATAGAATCTTGCATTATATGGATCACATTTCACACATCATTAAATTTACTTTGTAAACTGACTAAATATATCCGAAACAATTCAAAGTCCATTAGAATATCCTTATACTGCATTCCTTGTTACCAGGAGTTAATAAATTTTTGAATAATATAGATTATTCCACACAATGTTAAATTTACTTTAGAAACATGGTCCAATCCAAATATATCTGTATCAAATCATGCATTATATTACTCATTTTCAGAAATGTTTATTATAATAATAGCAATTTTTTCATTAAAAAGTTCTGAATTAAGGATAGAAAGTTGAGCTAATGTATCAGAGTTAGTTCTAAAAAGTAGCAATTTTTTATAGTGGAAATGCTTCTTAACTAACTATAACTTCTAGTTGCTTCTTAACTGCAAAATTCATTGTTTACATCCGAGAAGTGCGTTTTATGGAGAATTGCGTTATATAGAATTGTGTTATAAAGATCTTGTACTGTATATATTTTTTCGTGTAATGGGGCTTCTGTGAAGCAGTGCAAAATGGATTTAGCTGGAGGAACAGTAAGATATTATTTCTTCTTTATTAGAAATTCTATTTTTCCATTGTATTGAAATCAAGAAAAGCCATATAATAAAATGTGGGCAACCTACCCATAATTTTTCCCCTATTAAAAAGTATAAAAAACAAAGCAGGGCTTGTCAATTTTTCTAATAGGGCCAGTATAGATGGCTGTGGAAATAAGAAAAATCAAAATTATTCTCTTGGCCTTTTTTAATGTTGTAACAGTGTGTGATCTTTAGAAGAATTTGATGATTTTAAAAATCTTTAAAATAAAATGAGCGATGCAATATGCTCACTTTCTCGCCAAAAAATATCTGTGTGATATAAACAGTGCAGAATTATTCAATGACTTGAAAGATATCATAATATTATTGAAAAGAGCTCTAAAAAATAGTGAGATACTTGGTTATTATACATCAAAAGATTTACTAGAGTACATTTGCTCAATGGGCTTAGGAGTATATGGCTCTCTTGCAACAGCTTTACAATTTTTTTATACTTTATCTGTATGTGTTGCATTATGTCAGTGTTGCATTTAACAAGCTTAAACTAATTAGATCATATTTCAGATAAAATATGTCACAAGAAAGACTATCTAAGCTTTCAGTAATTTCCATTGAAAATGTCATAGCATCTTCTTTAGATTATACTGATTTAACGCTGGAATGCTTACGCATAACCATGATATGTACGATATATACCTTGCCATCAACAAATTTAAACAAAAATCATCATGTTATTTAATCATTGGCAAACCTGCATTACAAATTCTGCAGCAAAATAATTTAAAGATTATACTTTTCAAAAATTAGTGGTGATAAATGTAATAACTACCCACCCTGAGTATGTCACACCTTGTGCATGTAATCCAGGGTAATAATTCACTTTGCAGCAGCTACGCATAGAAAAGTTAATTTTTATCATTTTGTAATTTTCAGTATTTATCCCAGAAAAGTTGATTTTTAGCATTTCATAATCTCTTATTTAAACAAATGCATATTGTATACAGTGATATAAACAAACGTGTATTGAATTATTAAATATCTTTAATGGATATTAAGTGTTATATTAAACATAATTCAGATTGTTGGTACTATGCTCGAATGTATAATTTTATGAAATTCTCAAATTTATTCATGCAGTACAATAAATATCAGGCAGTTAAATGATATCTTCAAGTCTTTACTGTAAAATAGAAAACACATTCAAACCTAAAAAATCAGTTGATTAATCCACCTGTTGCTGTTTTCATTGTTTTAAAAGTTAAAATATATGAGGCGTTCTCACGTAATTTTGACTTTTAAGTCACTGAATATTAATTTTTATTTTAGTACATATTCTTGTGTGTTTTTTTAATTTCATATACTGGGGAACATCCTATTGCATGACTGTATAATAATATTAACGAGATAAGTAAGTTTAAGACAATGTTGGGGGTCTAAATATATCATGAAATTCCTTACAGTCCCTTGTCCCTTGTGCTCATTTTTAAGTTTGGAGCTGTCTGTATAAAATTTTTTCAATAAAAGTAATTCAATGTAATTTTTTTCCGAAACTGGGACTATTGTTTATGTAGCAAAAAATTAACCTGCACACATTTTTATGGTAGTTATTATTTCTTAAATTCAGTCCCTGGATTTTAGATTCCTTAGGTACCGTCCCTCCCAGTAGCAGAAACAGTGCAGCACGGAAGCGTGCGCTGCAGATTATTTTAAACCTTGCAGATTAATCCACCAACTTAAAAATAAATGCTGGGCTTAAAAAATAGCTGAAATTTGCTTTAAGTCTCTAGATTTATGGTATTTGTTGTATCCTTATATTATATATATTCTTTATAAATGGAAATTTTGCTTACTTTAAGTGTTTCTGTTATTTCTTATGATAGTAGGCTTATTGGGTCGCAGATAAATTTTTGTTTGCTGCAGACTGACGCAGAAAATTCTGCTTCTGGGCCGTCCCTCTTGCTAAAATTATACAGAAAATCGCTTCAGATGCAGCCACAGAATGTTTTTCAACTTTTTTCTGATGCAGAAGTATTCTAGAGAAAGAATGGCTAAAATTCTTGGACAGGAAATTTACTTCAGAATTTAAGTATCAATTTCAAGCTTCATGGCTTTATTGGTAGTCTTGGAATACATTTTGGAAGTTAAAGAAACCCTAAAAAGATTTGTGCTTTTTGAAATCTTTGAAAATCTACGAAAATGTGAACGAAAGTGTCCCGAAATCTGCTTTACAGAAATTTCTCCAGCATTTATGGTATTTGACTGATGAAATAGCAATATTAGCACTTTTTGATGATGATGATGTTGAAAAAAGAAACAAAATAAAAAATGGTGACAAATTTACATAGAGAAAATTTCTCGACCTGTGAAAAAATATGTATTCCGTCGAAGGAAGAAAGTGGTTCAATGTATGGCGAGTTTCATATATTGATTTTGTAATTGTTTATTTAGTTATTCATTTATATCACACAATTGTTACCTGTTATTTATTTATTTTTTACAGAAAAAAGCATCGATGATCTCATATCTGTAAAAAGCCATTCATTGTTTTCTAGACTCAAAATTTATAATTTTGAAGAGTCCCTCTTCATGAAAGATTAGTGTTTCGTTTCCCAACGCGAAAAAGATGATCTCAATGATCAGAGCAATGAACAATACAGCTAAAAGTGTGATAAAATTGATGCAGGACTTTCATGATTTAATAATGGTGACGAAGGAACAAAAACAATTTTCATTATGTTGCGTACAAGAACACACGAAGGTCTATCCCGACAGTAAAAAAAAACATTGAAATGAACATAAGTTCAGTAATGTTTCTTTTAATGTAATATGTTAATAAATATCTTCTTTGAATAAAATAGTGTTTTATGTACCAAAGAAACATACAATTTACATCTTTCCATAGTATTCCCCATACAAGGTTTCATGTTTAAGTTTGACCTAAAGTCAGCACGGGTTACCGTTATCTGATTGCAATAATATTTTTTATTTATGTTTTTCAGGTGAAATAGAAAAAAAATAGAGGGTATGCGTGTTTGATTTTGCAAAAACAATTTTTTACCTTTAATCCTGGGACACCCTAATATACATACGTTATTATTATTTTTTAAGAATTTTCCATAATCTGGAATCGCCGTGATCTCAATGATTCTGGATTAAAGAAGTTATACTATGTATGTGTATTATATATATATATAGAGAGAGATACACAACTTGAATTGAGTTTTTATGCAGTTTATTATTATTATTTATTTATTTAGGTTTTTATGCTAAGTGTTTAATAAGATCTCACCGCTTTTGTTGGCAAGCTTGATCCACTATCTTGTTTCAAAACAGGGCTGGCACAATCATTGGGCAAGCAGGTCATTGCCCAAGGGCCTGCACCTGTTATGATAATCTGGGACCCCACATCTTTCCAAACAATTGGAAATCATTTGCCTCGTTACAAAATAATAATAATTTTGCTCTCATTTTCATCATCAGTTCTCATGATGTTCTCATCAGTTCTCACCTTATCATTATTATGTATTATTATTATTTTTATTTTTTCAGGAAATAGTATAAACTAGAGTTTATAGGTGTCACATCGGGAACATACATTTCATATTTTAAAAGAAACAAAATGTATAAAATTTGTTAATTTTTCGATTTTGTAATATTTAAGAGAAAACATGTAAAATTTTGATAAGTCAGTTTCCTAAATATCCAGCATAAGTTTTATTATTTCTAATTTAAACTGATTCATCTGTTATACAAAATATACAATGTTAACTTTTTTATCATAGCATTTTCCCTGTTTTTCTATAGTAATTTATTTTTCTGACTACAGATAAATGTCATAAATTCTTAAAATTGCAAATTTAAATGTGCAGAAAAAAGACAACAGTAGATTCTTGGTTATTCAGTGGATTTGTTTAATTGATACTGTTCAAACTCTAAACTCATGTTCAAGGCCAGCCCAACGGGTGTGTGATCGCATGGGGCGCCAACCAATGTAAGGTATGCACAAAAGACCGATAAAAGATATTATATTCTGCAGAGTTTTTTTTTTTTTTTAATCTTTACCTATTTCTAAGCTGGGGCTTGCTTGGTGTGGGGAAGGGATCTACTTTGTGCTTAAACAACAATTCAAGGACACTGAATTTTCATATGAGACCTTATGTCCGGCTTCTTTACTCTTTATTTGAGAAAATGATGATTTAAGCTATTAACACTCAAATTACATCGCGGAAGACGAAAAAGGCAGAACCAAACCTCTATTCATCTCGTCTGTCCTTTGCAAAAGGCTAATTAATTTCGATTTTGACAATTTTACAATCATTTTATGTTGAACTCTGCTGATTAGGTAATCCATTGAGCCCTTAATGCAACTGATACTGACACCAGACCCTTTGATATGTAACATCATTGAGAATCGTACAAATTATTTATTCTGTTTTTTTTGTCTTACACAATAATTTAAAAGTTCTATTACCAAAATGTCAGAAAAGAAAAAGAGTATAAAAGTATTATAAATACAGGAGGGTGCTGAAAAGAGAAGATAATAAAGCATTTAGCATGCTCGTTTTATAAAAAAAAAAATCTCTTTTTTAGCATCTTCTGATAACAGTGCAACTACGCTTTATTATCATAATCCTGAGTGCCAAATCTTTTATCGACAAAAATGAAAGACCAAAAGAGGTATGTTTCTCTAATTAAAAATACTAGCAGGAATGACCGAGCTAAGCTCAGTCAAAATTAGCCTGATGTTCAATTCGATATTTTATTCTCACTGTATCATTCTTGCTGTTTAGATACAATTGACATGATCCTGAGACATAGTGACCCAAAATGACACACTAACCGAATTTTTTCAAACATGCAACCTAACCAATGCTCTTCTCGAACCCGTAAATGATAGAATACAAAATTTAGTCAAAATTTTTAAAGTTGTTTTATAAATAAAATTAACTTGACCCACGGTAACCCAAAAGGGACCCACTAATATAAATTTATAGAACATGTGACCTATAGTAATGGTCTTCTCGTGCTGGGAAACGATGTAATAAGAATTTTTGCCAAAATCGTTTGATCCCTTTTTAGATACAATTAGTTTGACCCACAGTGACCCACTAATCGAATTTTCTCGAACATGTGACTTAGCCCAATGGTCTTCTCATGCCCAGAAACAGTATAGTACAAAATTTTGTCAAAATCATTTGAGTCGTTTTTTAGATACAATTACCTTGACCCACAGTGACCCAAAAATGACCAACTAATCGATTTTTCTCAAACATGTGACTTGGCCTGCACATCTTCTCATGCCCAGAAACTATATAATACAAAATTTTGTCAAAATGTTTTGAGCCATTTTTAGATATAATTAGCTTGACCCACAGTGACCCAAAAATGACCCAGTAATTGATTTTTCTTGAACATGTGACTTACCTCACACGTCTTCTCATGCCCAGAAACAGTAAAATACAAAATTTTATCAAAATTATTAGATTTTAATTAATTTTTCAACTACATTTCAGCAGTGACTGAGTAATTCACTGCTTTAATATTCAAAATTATTTGAGTTGTTTTTTAGATACAATTAGCTTGATCCACAGTGACCCAAAAAACGACCCACAAATAGAATTTTCTTGAACATGTGACTTAGCCCAATGGTCTTCCCATGCCCAGAAGCGGTATAATACAAAATTTTGTCAAAGTCATTTGATTCATTTTTTAGATATAATTAGCTTGACCCACAGCGACTCAAAATGACCCACTAATCGATTTTTCTCGAACATGTGACTTAGCCCAATGGTCATCTCATGCCCAGAAGTGGTATATTACAAAAGTTTGTCAAAATGTTTTGAGGCTTTTATTAGATTCAATTAGCTTGATGCCTGACCTATTGTGACCCAAAATGACCCACTAATCGAATTTTCTTGAGCATGCGACCTAACCCAATGGTATTCTTGTGCCCGAAAACGATAGAAAGCAAAATTTCGTCAAATTTGTTAGAGCCGTTTTCGAGATAAACTTAGCTTGACCCACAGTGACCCAAAAATGACCCACTAATTGAATTTTCTCTAACATGTGACTTTGCCCATTGGTCTTCTCGTAATCCAAAACAGTAGATTACAAAATTTAGTCAAAATCGTTAGAGCCGTTTTTTAGATGAAATTAGCTTGACCCGAAGTGACCCAATAATCAAAATTCCTCGAACATGTGACCTAGTCCAATAATTTTCTCGTACCCAAAAATGGTTGGATATAAAATTTAGTCAACATCTATTGAGCCGTTTTTTAGATATTGATCTTGACCCTGATCCATTATGACTCACTAATCGAATTTTCTCAAACACATGACCTAGCCCAATGGCCTTCTCATGCCCGAAAATGGTAAAATGCAAAATTTAGTCAAAATCATTAGAGCCGTTTTTAAGATAAAATTTACATACACACACACACAATTTTTGCTCATATTATAAGATATACACAAATTAATCTTATTGACATTTTAAATTATGTGCCTCTCTTTGGCTTGATTGGTCTATGCATGAGATTAGATGAAGGTTTGCATGAGCTTGGGCCAAATTTCTTTCATTAGTTTTGGGCTGGGCAGGGAAGAGCCTGGACTTTATTTTTTCCAAATTCAGTCCAGCCCGGAGAGACCCAAATCTAATGAAAGGAAATTGGTCCCAATCCTGGATTGGGCTATCTTTTTCCTTTCTTTCTTTTTCTTTTTTAATAATGATATAGTATCCCTGTAAATGAACCATAAATGCTACACACCTCATTTTCAATACCAAACATGCCATAATAAATAACATATTTATGTTTACCTATATAACATATATCGATTTTGGACAATCTGACTATATTTACATGAGTTAGAACACCGGCAGACTACAGACAAACCAAAGTCATAAATTCTTTTCATTCTCTATGTTGGAAAGTGTAAAAAACTTGCCAGTACCACAATTTTAAATTTACATACTTGTTATTTGAATACTTTTAGGTTATAGCGACCTTCATAATTCCGATTATGCCAAGACTGCAGTACAATTTTGCCAAGATATGCATCTATATACTCCAAATATTCATATATGTGCCATATATAAATATACATATTATTTATGTCTTACATACCATATATATCAATATATACATATATTTTACATCTAATATGCCACATATACATATATATATATCCAAAAACCAAACCAAAAAGTCGAAACTACGGAACTGATCCAACAATAAATAAACTAAACCAAATGACAACAACAAAATAACTAAAAACAACTAACTTCAAAAACAACATATTTTAAAAACGGCAAACTTTAAAAACATTCAAACTAAAACCAGAAGAAATTGAATCCATGGAGACAGGCGGCATGCACTTGCGACATGCAACTGCGGGGTTAAAACTAGTTTTTATGTGCACAATGCTCCCCAAACAACCTGTCAAGACCAAAAAGAAAAAACTAACAAATCGAATGAGCTGCCTAGACCCATCGAAAACCAACAACTGAACATGAAACCCCAAACAATCGTGCACACAAACCCTGAACAGTCAAAGCCACAGTTACTGTTCTCCTCGCATCCACATTACCTCTAAATCTCTGCGATAAGTCTTACACTTTACGAAATTTCGCAGCAGACTCTTCAAAAATCTCTCAGGATAGCCATGGTGCAATGCCAGAATATACCATTTGTAAAGTTCTTCAATTTTTTCCCCAGTATTTGATGTCAATCTATCTATACGGTTTAACCCGTTAATAAAAATATTTCTATATATTGAGATATGCACATTTGATCCAAAATTTAAGATTTTTATAGTTTCGAAGTTAAAGCTTTTCCGTTTATCATATATATCTGTTTTTATCTCACCATTTTTTATCTCAATATTAATGTCTAAATAATTGACCATGTTTTTACTTTTTGACTCCAATTTCAGATTTAAACCTTTAGGATAGCAATCAAATTTTTCTTTTTTCACATCATTGCATCTGACTATTAAAACGTCATCAATGTAACGAAAGCACCTCATATCCCCATTTATATCAATTTGTTCCTCGTACATATATAAGTAGATATCGGCTAAAATCGAACTACAACATCCCCCCCATTGGAATACCTCTAACTTGTTTGTAAACAATTTTCCCGTCATATAAGTAGTTCTCACTCACTACAAAGTTAAACAAATTAGTAAACCATTCCTGTCCGATAGTTGAGGAATTATATTTACTGAAAAACTCCATAATTTTTATTTTAAGATTGTCCAAATCTATACTATTATACAAATCTTCAAAATCATACGCTGTTAAACTTGAAATGTTTTTCATTAGATTTAAATGTTTAATTAACTCAAAGCTGTTTTTTATTATACATGCCGGTTTATCTTTCAATACTTCATCAAAAATCTCTTTTAATAATTTCAACAATTTTTTATTACAATTTTCAAAATATGAACCGAAACCACATGTAATAGCTCTAAAAACAACCGGATCTTTATGAAACTTTGGAACCATTACCAAATATGGAAAACTAGTACTATTTTGCTTTATTTTAATATTTTTATAATATGCTTTTACTCTATTACTAATAACTTGTTTATTTGATTTGACAATTTCATAGTTTATTTCATTACCATAAGCCTCCCTGAGTAATTTACCATATAATGTTTTACAAATAATTGCGTAATTTGTGTTAGCTTTATCTATATACGTAATTATAAATTTATTCTGCAATTCTATTATAGATTCTTTCAAATCCTTATAATACTTTACCGAAACCCCCTCAGAGTTACTCTCAAAATTTCTACACAAATCTTTTAAAATTTAATACTTCCATTCCTCGAAAACGCTAGCAGGCAAATTGTATTTATAAACTAATTTTTGAATAAAAATATCCAAATTCATATTCAAGCGTTTTTTTGCCATATTTCTTGTTAATACTCTCTTAATCCTGTATCTCGTCCTGTATCTCATGATTTCACTCAAATTCTTATTATGTACAATATCCAAACTACCCGTTAATACGTGTCCATATGTTGGATTTATATATTCGTTGAATTTTACTTCGTGACAATAGCAAACACTATTACCGATACTTTTTTTCAAATCCTTTGCATAGTCGTTATAATTATATATGAGTCTGCCCATCGGTTTAACATATTTAAAAGCCTTAAAAATCTCTATATTTTTATCCGGCAGCAGTATATATATATATAATATAGTAATATATATATAAGTATATATATAGTATAGCAGTGTATATATATATATATAGTAAAGCTTCGATTATGCGTGAGCAGTTTATCCGCAAAGCGATTTTTTTTCTTTTAATTCAAGCCAACAGCAAGGAAAATACAATAAGCCTTACTAATAAATATAAAAAGGAAAATTCATGCATTCGAAAGTAATAGAAGAATATTTCTAGATTCGGTTGCCGTGTTTGAAATATTAGATATAAAGTCTTGATGTCTTTTCTTGATTTTATTAACCAAACATAGACACAGCAATTAAAATATTTAACAATTAAATAAGACTATTATGATAAATTCCAGGTGAGCATATTAAGAATAACTTCCTTTTTGAGATAAAAATTATTCTATACTAAAAGAAAAACAATAGTTTACAATTTAGAATAAAGAAAAGGTGTTTCCAAAGTAAGAAGCAAAAACAAGTGACTGATTTTTTTTTAAAGGTGTAACTCAGCTCTTTTTGTACAGTATGTATGGCATTGTTTCTTGTTTACTGTTCTTTATTTTAGTGATTTAGACGTAAAGTAAAGGTTTCTGATGTACCGTGCATATGTATGTATTTTAAAAGTTTTATTATGTTTTTTGTACACTAAAACATAGTTTTTATGTGGAATTTACTTTTTTTCGTGTTTGAACCCCATTTTCAGTCTTTTTCGGGTTATCCGCGGTGCCTTTGCCACCCAATTCCGTGGATAATCGGGGCTGTACTGTATATACACAAATATATCTTATGCACAAATGTCATATAAGTCCAAAAGCCGACAGCACAAAAACCTATGTTATCAAGCACAAGAAAAAAACCTTTGTTTTATGGAAGAGTAGAAGTAGAGGAATCTAATGATCCATGTCTGCCGGAACTGAAGTGGTGCATAAGCCAAATAATAATGCCACCAGTGGCTGACTCGTAGATTTATCATTGTGTTCATCCTACAACTATCCTCCATGTTTTCATACCTTTGTTTGTAGGACAAACACAATGATAAATCTACGAGTCAAGCAATGGTGGTATTAATTTTTGGCTTATGCACCACTTCACTTCCGGCAGACACAGATCTTTAGATTCCCCTACTTCTACTCTTTCATAAAATAAAGTTTTTTTTCTTGTGCTTGATAGCATAGGTTTTTGTGCTGTCGGCTCTTAGACTCATAGGATTGTAACTGGACAATATGCATCACAAAATATTGTATATATCATATATTGTTAGAATGCTTAGTAATTTGGCAAATTTTGGTCACTAGGCGATTCATGATCGGAGGCTACTATAACCCAAAGTACCATTATTTGTATAGATTTTTTATAAAAGTTGGAAATTTTATAATACTTATATTGTACTAAAATATAATTCTACTATATTTTACATTAACATATCCAAAGGCACATTAAAAATATAATATCCTGAATTTATCCATCCATGTAACCTAAAGTTCAACCAAACATCTCTTCAGAATTCAGCCAGATTAAGCATTCATCAAACAGGGCCAAAAAACAAATTATGTTCATTACGTCCTTAATGTCTAATGCAATATCTTACTATTAAATGTTTAAAATTTTAATTTGAGAAACAAATCAAATGAATGTATAACAATGTAAGAAATCAATTATCTATAATTTGTAAAATCTACTGATTAGAGAGATTTGACTATACAATCAAACCTCGTTAATACGAACACGCTTAATGCGAATTACTTTTAGCATGAACTGTTTCTGATTGCCTCATCCTGTTGTATGTAATGTACTTAAGTTTGGATAACACGAACAAAAAAAAGTTTCCCCTTGAGTGTTCACGTTAACGAGGCTCAACTGTATATGTAATAATCGATTACTTCCAAATAAAACTTAAACATAGCAAGTTTAATTGTAATTTGTCCTATTTTTTAATAAATTATAACTGTTAAATTTTTATAATCCCTTATTTGTGCTTAAAATTAGATAACATTGTGATGTTTTGAGATTTCAAGTTTTTTTTTTTTTTTAACTGTAAAAAAAACTTTTTTATGCCCTACAATTACATGATGCCACTATATCCTAAGCCGCTGTGCCTGCTATTCCTACTGCTGCATTTTCCAGCAACGTAGCTGGAATAATATGTAGTGGTGCAAAGAAAAAATCTGTACCAGACTGGTATTCAAAATGGGTAAAAAAGCATGTAGAGGCTGAAGAGTAGAGGTTTGCACAGACCCCGGCAGCCTGTGGGCCAGACCGACAAAGTGAGGTCAATTTTTAAAATGGGCTGTGCTGTTAGAATAAAGACTATTTTTTTCAATGGGCCAGGCCAAGAAAAAAATTCATCGGGCCTATCAGACCAATATCACAAAGTTAAGAGGACCAAACTAAGCGGATAAAATATGAACAATTTATAGTCACATTTGTTTCATTTATGGATGCTAGCTTAATCCATATTAACTTAAATTATTTAATTTCACACCACTTTTTCAGAATAAAAAATTTTTGCCTTATTTTTCTGTCATCAGTGAAAGCGAATATTTCTCTTCACAGTTACTGGTGTGCAAACAACAAATGTATTGGCAGATTTGCTGTTGCTCTGATGTAACACTAGGCTAATAGGGGTTAACAACATCAATATAGAAATACAGTAGAAGATCTTTATAATGCAAACCTAAAACGCAAGGTTGTGCGTTATATAGAATTTTGCGTTATATGTGTCACATCATTAAATTCACCTTGTAAACATAGCCAAATATGTCTGAAACACATCAAAATACATTAGAATATCTTTATACTGCATTCCTTGTTACCAAGAGTTATCCAAATTATAAATTTTTGCATAATATAGGTCAGACATTCTTAAATTTACTTTATAAACATGATCCAAATATAACTGACACAACCATCTCTTATATTAGACATTTTCAAAAATGTTTATTGTAATAATAGCATTTTTTCAGTAAAAAGGTCTTAAATTAGAAGATAAAGTTGAACTAATGTATCAAATTTATTCCTCTAGAGAGTAGCAATATTTTACAATATGAAAATGCAACTGCTTTTTAACTGCAAAAATCATTGTTTACATCTGAGAAGTTGTGCGTTATATGGAGAATTGCGTTATAAAGATCTTCTACTGTATAACATATCCTACAGAGAGATCGGCATTGAACCGTTACATTGTGTCTTAACATAAGCTCAATCTTTTTCAGCAGACAAAGCCGTGATCTGGTTTAAATTTCATTCTATATACTTGGGTCTGGCCAGAACTGGAATTAATTGTTCTCAGGATGTGTCGGGCTGGCAAGCAATTTGTTTTGTAAAAATAGTAATAGCAGTTATAAATTTCTGCTAACGGAATCTCTTTAGAAGTATACTTTAATATTGTTATAGAAAAATATTTTCCAAAAATCTACTTTTTTTATACAGCTTCAAAAATTATGATACTTTTAACTATCTTTTGTCTTTTATTCTAAACTACATTAATTTTTTAATGTCTCTTTTAACACTTTCCAACATAGTAGTTGAAAAGTGTTTGACATTGGTTTTTCTGTGTATCTATCCATGCTCTAACTTATTGATGTTTACTATAGCACAACCTCTATTGAAAACAAAATTTGTAGCATGTGTAGTTCATTTAGAGTGACAAAGTATTTCATTACATTATGGCCATTTAGAAAAAAATTGTTTCAAGTGTATTTGAATGATGTTACTCTCTTTCAAACATAGTGAAATTAATATGCGTTTATGAAGTGTGCTAAAAATATGCATTCTCTGGAATATATGGCACAGGAGAAAAATTGTTTGTGGCATATTTTAATGATGTTAAACTATTTTATATATAATGAAATTGATTACGTTCCTGAGATTTACTACAAGTTACTGTCTAATATGAAGTGCACAGCATTTACAACAACACACTAAAGATTTTAGTTACTATACTGTATCCAAAGTACTGTATATTAGCGATGATTGCTGGAAATGCATTTTATAGTTAGTATATACATTTTTAAGTTTATGTAGATTTTTATGTAGTATCTAGTGTGTATAAATGCTATGCATCATAAACAGGGCTATAGACAAAAAAATTCGTAAGGGTTACTCAATAAAAGCATAAATTGCTTAAAGTTGGTATTTAAATGAATTATGCTTTTTTTTATGTTGAACTACATTTAGTATACTAAAAGTTGTTTGTAGAATATAGACAAAATTATATACAGGGCCATGCAAAGAATTTGATACATGACTGTCTATGGGTGATAATTTATGGAAGTCTGATTTAATTAGTTTTAAGCATTTTTTAGTCTGAATTAAGTTAAAGCTAAATAGTGGCATATATAGAAAGGTAGTGAGTAAAATACAGGGCTGTACAAAAGTATTCTCGTATTTTTCTGTCTATTGATATAAATTGCTGAAAGTGAAATTTCAACCTATTATGCCTTAACCTATTACCTATTAACCTATTTTTCTTGCTGAACTAAATTTTTTCATTGTATAGTATATATACCAATCTACAGATCAAACACAGGGCTGTACAAAAGAATTGGAATATATATTTGGCTATGAATGGTAATTGCTGAAATAAATTTTTCAAGTGTTTTATGCATTTTCTAAAATGTTTACTTACGTACAGTGAAATACGTTTAACACGAAAATGCTTAACATGAAAAATCAGTTAACACGAAATGATATAGCGGTCTGGATAGTGTACTATGCAATTTAAAACATTTTTTCTCTTTTAACACTAAACAAAAATTGTTTAATACGAAAGAAATTCGCTTTCGATCTAGTTAGTTTGAGTTGAAATTGGTGAATTTTGTGTTAAAACAACTGAGTTTTGGGTGAAAATCTCATGTTTTCTGGTAATCATGGTAATTAGCTCATGTTTTATGAGCACAATGACTGAGAAATCGGTGTGAAAACAAACTGCTATTTCACCTCAAATGAAGAGGACGAAAATAGAAATCTGCAGAGTTTGGCATTACCAATTCTACTTTATCAACGATAATAAAAAAAAAAACAGGGATCCCATTACATTAATGTTTGAGCACAGTATGCTTAAACCAGAGAGAAAATGTATGAGAACCGCTAAGCACGAAGATTTAGAGACAGCTTTGCTTATTTGATTCAAACAAGCTAGATCTCAGAATGCTGAAAAAGACACTTCAGAAAAAGATATCTGATTTTTTCCCACTAAAAAAAAATTATGTTTTTACTTGTTTTTATCCTAATGGATGCAACCTACTAGTAGTTTAACAGGAAATCGAAATAGAATTTGATGACGTTGAAGATATTTGTGAGTTTTGTTCTTTTTTTTTTACGAATCTTTTAACGCAAAATTCTTTTAACACGGAAAATTTTTTCAGCCCCCTCAATTTCGTGTTAAACGTATTTCACTGTATCTTATTTCCCTAAATATCAAAGTTTCGTTAAGGCTGTTCTTAACTGCTCTGCTCAACAAACGCAAAACGTTTTTACATACTTACAAATTCATTTTTTAACGGAGAGGTATAAAATTCGAAAGCCTGGCCATAGAAGCGATTTGGAATCGAACTGTTTTTTCTATTTTTTGATCAATCAATTACCTATTGAGTTATCAGCGAATTCGATCACGTGACAAACCCGTTTTTCGCCCATTCTTGAGTGCTCTTTCTCCCTTAGTGCGGAAATTCGGTTCAAAACGCCTACTTTGACACAATTTTCTGAAAGATCTATTGCGTTTGCGAAAAAAGGGAAAAAACAGCTCGATTACATAGTTTCTGAACAATAACACAAGCTAGTTTCATGCATTTTTGAACAAAAATAAATTAAAACTTATGTCAGACAGTTGCCCTTTTGGATTTGAGAACACCCTTAAAGTGTTTCTGGAAGTGTTTCATAATCTATGCTTAATACATGATTTTTCTTGTTTTAATGCAATAGTCTAAAAGTTTGGGTGATCATATGTTGCTTTTCTGAATTCTATGACTTTTGAATATAAGTAATCTAAAATATGCTATAGAATTTTTCCATAAATGTATATGCAGTATTCATTAACCTTTAAATGCTCTGTGTTGCCTTTTGGCAAAATACCCAATTTAGTCTCCTAAAATAGATCAGTTTCAACTGATGTCACATCCTAGCAACCAGCTTGCAACCTCATGAATGTTTTCTGTTTGCCTCCCACATTTCCTGAGTTTCTCCACTTACATTGGTTGAGCGCTAAAAGATCGGTGATTTTGATTGGTTGGTGGGCATGTGGTCACGTGGTTGAAACTGATCTATACTATTAGAATAATATTGAAGCTCTAATACCTAATGTTGTCAATAAAATAGATGCTGAAAATATTATTAAATCGATTTTTAACATGTAGATGGTAGCAATAGTGTTGTTTAAGAATAAATTATTTATTTTTTCAATTGTTGCTAAATATGCTTTTTGTTTTGCTTCGAAACTTGTGAAATACACTATTTTGTTCTGCAGTGAGCAAGTAAAATGTATTCCTTATCATAGTTCTTAAAATTCATGTGTGTTTAATATTATAGAATTTTATCAATGAAAATTATTTTTTCCATTTAAGCTCAGTGTTGCCGATTGGCAACAACCTGTTTTCAGCCATAAACTATACTTAAAACTAGGACTGGGCGATGTAGAAATTTCTTAAATCGATTTATCATCCATCTAACATCGCAATTTAGTGCTAAAACGCGATTTAACACCGATTTTACATTTTAGAATATGGACGCCTATTTTTTTAATTTTTAGTAACAAAATACGGTCTTTATGCACTCCGCTCCCTCCTGTATTATTTATAGCTTTTAATTTTTCAAATACCTTTGAAAAGAGGTATATTTTACACATGAAAGATAAAAACTTCGAATGCCCCAAAACACTAGGTTTTTTTTTCCATTTTAAAAATTAGTGACCTATTTTAATACATTTTATAAACCCATTCTTTAAGAAGTAATACAAAAAAAAAATGATTTTTTTTTTTTTTTTGGGGGGGGGGGGGGGGTCTGACCTGTCATGCCTGCTACAATCTAAATTACTTAAGGGGGGGGAGGGGGGTGGCGACAACTTCCCCTAGCCCACCCAAATAGCACTTCATTGCTAAGAACATACACACACTTTTTTTACAGACACAGAATTAAAAAGTTATTGAGGTAAAACAGAAGCAGATTCAAAGAATTCAATGATGAATTTAACTGTTCATTTATCATGATGAGAAAAGTAGTAAAAAAAGGGGGGGGGATATGACAAATAAGGTGCAATTTTATATCTTTTTAACTTTTAGATTATAATAAGATTTGTGTAACATAAATGCTGACATTCATATAGTGAATGCAGAAGGATTGAGTCTTGGAGCACATTACTGAAATTGCTGATTTATTTACTTCTGGTGGCACCCTGTAAGATTAGTAATAAAATATATCTCTTTTTAATGATAACAAAATGTCAAAAAAGCAGAAAATCGCAGATCTGCAAAAAATCTAATGAATGCCCCCTTCACCCCTCCCTCATTCTGCTGTTAAAATCAAGTTACTTGACTCATTACAGAACTTTATTAAACAGGGTTCGTACGGTCCTTGAAAGTCCTTAAAAGTGCTTACTTTTTTCAAAGGAAATTTTTGGTTCTTAAAAGTACTTATTTTCATGCAAAATCTGAAAAAAAGACCTTATAAGTGCTTAATTTTACTCTCATATTAATTCTTAATCAAAGGTGTTTATGCTTTTTCACCCGTTCCCTTTTGTATGTAATTACTTTTTTTGTCTTAATTTTGCATTGATTTTGTTCTTTATTTATCTTATTGATTAATTTATTTGCTTATTTATTTTTGTGTCTTTTTTATAGTTTAGTATTCTATATTTGTATTTTGTTTATTCTTTATTTATCTTATTGATTAACTTATTATGTCTTATTTATAGTTTAGTATTCTGTATTTGTATTTTTATCTTATTGATTAATTTATTTGCTTATTTATTTTTTATGTTTTATTTATAGTTTAGTATTCTACATTTGTACTTTGTTTATTTTTGTATTGCTATCATGTTTACTACTCAATTTAGCAGATTTACTAAACTCAGACGTAAGCGTGTGAAATTTCTTAACCACTTAAATTTTCTTCAAAATTGCAAGAAAAATAATGTTATTCCCAATTTTATTCAACTTAAATGTTCTGTTAGTAGTTCTGTTAGAATTTCAAAAGCTATGGTTCGTTCACATTTCATTATTTTAAGAGCTTGTATTCAAGATGTTCGGCATACTCTCTCCAAAATTGAAGAAGAGCTTTATCACCTTCATTTGTTCCTTAGTAAAAATCTTGACAATTTCTGTGATATTGAAAATAAAGGTTGGCCTTCTCTGCTTACTTTCAAAACTGCTCATCAAAATAAACTTGATAAAAAGTTTTCTTCGTTGTGCAATAAGCAAAATAAGTCTCAATTTTCAAATAAGAATCTATCAAATGAGAACTGCATTGTTAATCTCTCCTCTCATATGTTAACTCCTGAGCAAAAAAGCATTTTAGATCTTGGTTTAAATTTTTCTCAGTCTTGCAAACCTTCTCTCATCAAATTGATTGCTCCTATCGAGTCTTCCTTTAAACATAGTAAAGTCACTCCTTTTCAAAAAGAAACTCTTCGTCACATCCTTGCTGATACTATTTCTTCTAATAATTCAAAATATAAACCTAATCTTTCACGCTCTCAAAATATCGCTCTGAATGAGCTTAAGTCCAATGATAATCTTATTATTACTAAAGCTGATAAAGGTGGTCAAATTGTTCTTATGGATAAAAAAGATTATTCTGATAAAGTCTATGCTCTCTTATCTGTAGGTCCTTATGTTGAAGTTAAAAAAGATCCTACTAATTCGCATCTTTCCATTCTCAAAAAAGCTGTTAAGAATTCTGTTATTTTAAATGACAACACCAAACATAGTGTTATTCCTTCTTCAGCCATTTGTGCTCGTTTTTATGCTTTGCCTAAAGTTCATAAAGCCAATGTCCCCTTAAGACCTATCGTCTCTAATATTGGTACTGTTACTTATCCTCTTGCCAAATTTTTAACATCCATTTTTTCTCCTTTATGCATTTCTAATTCTCATACGATAAAAAAATCTTATGATTTTGTTAGTAAATTAAAAAATATTAACCCATCTAATTGTTCTATGCTTTCTCTTGATGTCAAATCTTTATTTACGAATGTTCCGATTGAAGGTGCTCTTTCTTGCTTGGAAAAAAGATTACGTGAATTTCATTTCTCTGATATTGAAGTCCAAGATTTTGTTGATTTAACTAAAATTTGCATCACTCAAACTACTTTTGAATTTGATAATAAATTTTTCAAACAATCAGATGGCTTAAGTATGGGTAATCCTTTATCTCCAATTCCTTGTGATATTTATATGCATTATTTTGAGGAAAATTTATTAAATCTGGTTAATTTTAAATGTTGGATGTGTTATGTCAACGATACTTTTGTTTCAGTTGATAATCCTTTTGATATTTCTACCATTCTTCATATTGTCAATTCTATCGACCCACATATTCAGTTTACTTTTGAATTAGAAAATTGTAATAAACTTCCTTTCCTTGATGTTTTAGTTACCAAATGTGATTCTTCTTTCAAAACTTGTGTTTATAGAAAAACTTTTTCTCTTTCTAACCCACCTCATGCTCTCTCAAATCATCCTGTCAACCAAAAAATCGGTGTTTTTTACATGTATGTTAACGTGCTCTCAAAATTTGTTCAGATTCTGCATCCCTTAAAGAAGAACTTAATTACTTAAAAACCGTTGTTGTCAAAAGAGGTTTTAATCCTTCTGTTATCAATAATGCTGTGAAGAAATTCAATAGACCCTCTAATAAATCTACTCTTTCCAAATCTGTCGAAAACAAACCTGATAATTTGGTTGTCCTCCCCTTTTATACTCCTTTATGTTTCAAGTTAGCTAAAGTTTTACGACGTTTCAATTTTAACATTATCTTTAAACCTGTCAATAAATTCAAATTCCCCTCCACTAAATCTTCTGTTCCTGATCTTCGCAAATGGGGAATTTATAAAGTTCCTTGTAATGGTTGTGATTTATCTTATATTGGTCAAACTAAAAGAAATCCGCTTAAAAGAACACTCTCGTTATGTAATCAATCAAGAATTTTCTAAATCTTCTATTGCCAAGCACTCTTGGGATTCCAGCCATAATTTTAATTTTCAAAATGCTAAAATTATCTCTAATGCCAATAGTATCCCTGAATTGGACTTTCTTGAAAATCTAGCTATTTATCTTAATCGTGATGTTATTGTTAATGATAAATCTGATTCCACAATGCTCTCTGCAGCTTGGAAAAACCTTTTCAGTACTACCATTTAATTTATTTTTGTATTTATTAATATTAGTCTGTTATATATATATATATATATATATTTTTTTTTTTTTTCATGTGTTCCCACATTTAATTATATGTATTATTTTTGTCCCTCCCAATTTTTGCCCCTCCTACTCTGTGATCTTTTGTTTTGATTATACTCTTCTGTGATTGGCTGTTGTCTTCTACTTTCCTATTGGCTGTTGATTTCTAATTTCCTATTGGCTGTTTCTTCAGCTTGTTTCCCTTCCCTTATCTCTCATTTCAGTCTTCCTGCTAATTTCATAGTAGACGGACGTCTTCTTTGCGCCTGGCGAAGAAAGACTCAGATCTTTCGAAAGGTCTAGCGCATTTAAAATTTTTTGATAGTGTTTTAAGAAGATTTTTTGTTCTTAAAGGTGAAACTCTTCTGCATTTCTTTTAATTTCTGATTTTAAAAAAATCTTAAATCCTGCCTTGCCTCTCCTTCTGAAATTTCACTTCCCCCTTCGTAATATCAAAGTTAAAACTTCATTTTTTTTTAAACCTTTTTCTACTCTCAGGGATGCAAGACCTGCGCCAATTGCGCCAGACGAAGACAAAATCGCTTTATTGGCCAAGCTGCTACAAAACAGCTATTTTTTTTCATTTTGCGTCAAACCTGCGCCAAAATGAAATTTAGCACGATTTCGTCGATCCGAGAAGCAAAAAAAAAAATCCATTTTTAACCTTTTTCTAGGCCGTTAATTGCGTCAAAAACAGCAAATTACCGTGGTCAAAAGATCTCGAAAAACATGCGATGTTTAGTTTGTCAAATGATCACGAAAAAACGTGAATTTTGTCAAAGGATCGCTAATTTCGTCAAAAACGAACAAAACGCGGTCAAAAGATCGTAAAAACGATAATTGTGTTAAAAGATGACGAAAAACACGGAAATTTCGTCAAAAGATCGCAAAAAACACGCAAATTTTGTCGAAAGATCTCGGAAAACGCACGATTTCGTCAAAAGATCGCGAAAAACACGAAAATTTTTTCAAAAGGTTGCTAAAAACGCGCAAATTTTGTCGAAAGATCGCAAATTTCGTCAATAGATTGCGAAAATCGCGCGAATTTTGCCAAAGAATCGCTAATTGCGCCAAAAAACGAACAAAACGCGATCAAAAGATCATAAAAACGCTAATTTCATTAAAAGATGGTGAAAAAACCCCTCAAATTTCATCAAAAGGTTGCAAAAAACACACGAATTTCGTCAAAATATCTCGAATAACACGTGAATTTCGTCAAAGGATCGCGAAAAAAAGTGCCTTTTGTCAAATGATAGCTGACTTCGTCAAAAAACGAACAAAACGGGATCAAAATATTGTGAAATAACGCGAATTTCGTTAAAAGATCGCGAAATATATGCGAATTTTGTCAAAACATTGCGAAAAATACGCAAATTTCGTCAAAAGATTGCCAAAAATACGCAAATTTCGTCAAAAGGGCGCGAGAAACACGCGAATTTCGTCAAAAGATCGCGAAAAACATGCGAATTTTGTCAAAAGATCGCGAAAAACATGCGAATTTTGTCATAGCAAAAAAAAGCCCCACCAGTGGCCGAGAGGTTCTGCTCTCGAAGCTGGTAGACGGGAGGTGCTGGGTTCGATCCCAATCGCGCCCGTCGGCCTAATCGTTCGGAGTTTTCGTGGTTTTCTTCGAGCCGTGGATCTTCCATGCGTTAATACGGATTAGGTTCCCTTAGAAAGACCCCCACGGAGGTCACTCCCCCCGGGCCTATATCCCTCGTGTAGATAATTGGCCGTCGAAAATCAACCCAACCCATAGCGAAAAAAACCCGTTAATTTTGTCAAAGGATTACCAATTACTTCTAAAAACGAACAAAACGGGGTCAAAAGATTGTGAAAAAACGCAAATTTCGTTAAAATATCTCAAAAAACCCCACAAATTTCATCAAAAGTTCACAAAAACTGCAAATTTTGTCAAAAGATTAAAAAAAACACGCTAATTTCGTCAAAAAATAGCGAATTGTACACTGATTTCAACAAAGGATAGCAAAAAACACGCGATTTTTGTCAAAAGATCGCGAAAAATACTAGATTTTTGTCAAAAGATCGCAAAAAATACGCGAATTTCGCCAAAATATCGCGAGAAATACGCGAATTTCGTCAAAAGATCGCAAGAAATACGCAAATTTCATCAAAAGATCGCGAAAACACGCAAATTTCTTTTTTATTAGCATTAGAATTTTAATTTGCTCCAAAAATAGTTTTTATTGCTACAAAATTAATTTATGGTGCTACAAAAATAGATTTTACTGCTCCAAAATTCGATTTTTACTGCTACAAAATGGCTTTAGTGCACTTTCATCCCTGTACTCTATTTCTTACTTTATACTGAATAAATAATCTGTCCTAAATTTCAGTACTAATTCATTCCATCACATTTCATTAAAATTTCATCTGAATTTCACTCTTAAAATTTTTCTTCCTCTGTTTTTCTTTGCTCCCCCACAGTACTCAAAGTTTAAAAACTCTTCGAAACTGTTTAATTAAAAATTTTTTTGCTTTGTCATTTTATTGCCACAATAAATAATCAATCAAGATTTCTCTTCCCACCCGAAATTGGAATTTTCCTTTTGCACCCTCCCCCCCTCCCCACACACACTTAAAGAACACATGGAATTTAAAGTCTTTAAAACTCCTCTTAGTTTTTTTTTTTCTTGTAAATTTTTAGTAAGGTAAATAAATAAGTCATCTAATAAACTCCCTCCCTCCCTAAAAAATTTAAAAAAATGTGCTTGTCCCTTTGCCCCCTCAACTTATAAAGTTTAAAATCTTAAGAATCATTGCTTTTTTTAAAAAAAACTTTTTCTGCTCCATTAGTTAATTTATTGTTAATCGATCAATACAATTTTACTCCCCCCCCTCCACCGAAATTGACGTTTCCCCGCCCTCCCCCCTCCTTACCAAGCATACAAAATTTAAAGTCTTTTAAACTGTTTAATTTTCATTTTTTGCGCTATTTGTAAATCTTTAGTAAGTTAATTATAAATCTGTTAAACTACCCCCCCTCCCTCCCATCCCTCAATAATAAGAAAAAAATTATGTTTCTCCTCTTTGTTTATCTTTACAATAAAAAAGTATTGTGGATTCGGGAAAATTTTCGACTGATTTACACGTTTTAGGGGTCAGATATTCTGAAAAACATGTTTTACAAAATGAGTCTGTGACTCTGTTTATCTGTATGTGACACAAATTTTGTGGTGGTGTATCTCAAGAAATAATGCACAAAATGTAATAAAAATTTATATTCAGTTAATCCTCGATATAAATTAATGTTGATTAGTTTTTGATGTAAATCGCCCTACAGGTGGTACTGCTATGCTGCATTTTTCATGATTTACGCCATAGCTATATCTCCAGAACTAAAGCACGGATTTTCATCAAACTTCAGATGTAGGTATGCCTTGATAATTATAGTTGCTGATTATGGTTTGGTGTTAATCTCCCAACAGATGGCGCTGCTATGCTGCATTTTTCACGATTTCTGTAGTAGCTAAATCGCAAGAACTAATGCACGGATTTTCATCAAACTTCAGATTCAGTTAGATGTTTACATAAGTTGTTGCTGATTAAGTTTTGGTGTAAATCACCCTACAGGTGGTGCTGCTATGCTATATTTTGCAGGATTTGCACGGTTTTAACAATAGTCATATCTCAAGAACTAATGCACGGAATTTAATATCTTTAGAATCCTCATGAGGGGCATAGACCATTTAATTTTGGCACTCTGATAATGAATTTTGTAGTATTAACATGTATGAGATAGAAGAAAGTTTTGGGATTGGCACGTCTGACTAGTTTTACTTCTTCTGTATGTTATTTTAAAATTTTCTAAGTTTCTACTGCCACATGGTGAAATTCCCCCCCCCCCCCCACCTTTCCCATCCATTTGAATATTTAAAACTTTTACAAAAATGAAAGAAACCCTTTATTAAAAAATTCATGTTATAATTTATTAGTTTATTTAATTTGAAGGCCCTTAAATTTTTTTGGTTTTGGTCCTTGAAAGTCCTTAAAAGTACTTGATTTTTATTTAAAGAAATGTGTACGAACCCTGTTAAAGTATTTTTAATTACATACAAAATAATAATAAATTAAAAATAAAATATTCCCATAATTCCCAAACATATGAAAATTAATTTTTCATCAAAATAATGCATAAAAATTTAAGCTAAAATTGGATGAATTTGGATATAAATAGTCAAACAATTTCAGCAAGATACTCAATCCATGTGGCTGGTGTTGAAATCAGATGTCAAACCCAATGCATGACTATTTTAAAATATTTTAATTAATTACAGAATAATAGAAAATAAAGTATATATATTAAAATATTACCCAAACAAGGGAAAAAGGATTGCATAAAAATAAAAACTGAAATTAGATGAATTTGGATTTTAAATATGAAACTTTATTCTTTTTTTTTTTTACAATAAATACTTAAATCAATTTCAGAAAAAAAATCTTATTAGCAAAAGAAAAATATTTCATGTGGATCACGGCCAAATCGGAATACACAGAACAATGCATGACTATCTATACTTTAAAATAATTTCATTAATTACAAAATAATAGAAAATAAAAAATATATGTTAAAATATTACTAAAACATGTAAAAAATGAATTTTTCATCATAAGAATGCATAAAAGTATAAATTGAAATTGAAAGTCGATGAGTTTGGATTTTAAATATGAAACTTCATTCTGTTTTTTCAACCATAAATGCTCAATGTCAGAAAAAAAAATCTTGATGCAGGATTCTACTTTAAAGTATTTTAATTAATTACAGAATAATAGAAAATAAAAAATACATATTAAAATGTTACTCAAATATGTGAAAACTTAATTTTTCATCTGAAGATTGCATTAGCATATAAATTGAAATTTGATTAATTTGGATTTTAAGAATTAAACTTTACTTTTTCCTTTCAACTTTCAACCATTTAAGTGCTTAATTTCCAAAAAAAAATACACATTCCAGTCTCAAACTCTGAATCTTATTTACAAAATAAATAAATACAGTAGTCTCCCTCAAATCCGCACAGCTTGGGACCAGAGGTTGTGCGGATTTTAGAATTTTGCGGATTTCTGGTCATTGATTTGTTTACATTTTTGAAACATTAATTTGATTGGTAGTTAAGCAAAGGAAATTATAATGAATGCTTACAATAAAGTGAAACATTAAAATAAGTAAAATATTAAAATAATTTATCAGTTTAAAAGTAAGTAATCATTAAAATAATTATGTAAAATAGAAATTTAGAAAAATATTACGCATGAAAACGATTCAATTCGATTCCAAAAGTCCTATGCTGCCATCTAGTGGTAGCAAGAAGAACAGTGTTAATGCTAATATCAGTATATATAGCTTATTGCACTCACTGTAACTTTTTTCATTGTTATTTGGAGTGTTAAATGCTTTTCTTATACTGCTTTGTATGTTTACAAATAAATTTGTCTATAATTTAAAAAAAAATTCCGCAAAAAATAATTTTAAATTAGCGTTCCGGTTCGTGGATTTTTCCATTTCGAACTCTAATTTTTGATATAGATATGATAATTTATATCAAAATCAAAAGTAATGTAAATTTATTTAGTAATAAATCAGCTGTAATAGTCAAAAGAGAATGATTAACGAAAAATTTAGTAAAAAAAAACATTGCGGTAGTCGCTGATTTCGACGCCATCTTAAATTTTGTTCCTGCAACTTAACTGAAAATTTCATTGTTTACATCTGAAAAAAATACGCGGATTTTAGGCATTCGCGGATTTTAGGGTCGCGGATTTAAGGGAGTCTACTGTATCAAATTTTACTTAAATAGTCGTTTTCTTAAATCATCTTTTTCTTAAATCATCTTTTTCTTAAATCGCCTTTCCCTTACATCAGAAAGTATTGAGGCCTGTATGTTTTCTTAAATCGGATCCTGCTAAATCGATTTAACAGCAGCTTGCCTTGTTTTTCTTAAATCGGAAAGCATTGAGGTTTGCGATGTTTGCTTAAATTGGATCCTCCTAAATCGATTTAACACCAACTTGCCATGTAAAAGGTAGATACATCAAAGTAGATAAATTGGTTTTCCGATGTTAGCTCTGAATCAATATTGTGTTTTAAATCGATTTAAAGCCAATGGTTAAATCATGATTTAAGACAATGGCTAAATCACGATTTAAGACATTAGCTAAATCGCGATTTCCGATGTTAGCTTAAATCGATTTAAGACCAATGGTTAAATCGGATTTCCGATGTAAGCTTTAAATCGATTTAAGACTTAAATCGATTTAAGGCCCAGGCCTACTTAAAACAAAATGATTTTTTTAGTATTTTTCCCATGATTTATTTAAGAAATGGAAGCTGTAAAACATTTTTAAATTGATTTTTTAAAAAAACAGGCATTTAACAGCTAAAAAACCTTATTTATATTTTAAGAGAAGTAATTTAGAAAATTTCCTTTATTTTTAAGGTTTTAGGACCAGTGTCCATTACTAGAATGCTTAATTGGTCAATTTCCAGTAATGGACACCCCATATGTCCAATACTAAAAGTGTATTTTCAATGGTGCATGAAATCTTTTGATTTAACTAAACAGCTATATAATAAAAATTTAAAAAATTACTTACTAGAATGTAATAAGAACAATTTTTTTTTTACAAATAGCTGCTTTTAATTAACTCCATGGGATTAATAACATTTTAAGAATTCAGTCAGATTTATTTTTTTATACTGTGATTTACATATTTTATAATCTGATAATCAATAGAAACAGTTAGGAAACAGAGACTAATGTTAAAGGTTCAAGGGCATAGAAAAAGTAGGCGCTGATAGGTGATTTCAAGCCCTCCCAATTTAAATAAAGGTTTTTAAAAAAGTCACATGGGTTTTAAAAATTTAATTTTTTCAGCCTGCAATGTTTGATTATTCACAATTCTGTGCATAAAAAAAATACTGTAAATAATAATTACACTTAAGTTGCAATAATAATTATTAGTAGAGGAGAAGGTATAAAAAAAAAATGGACACAGGTGTAAATAAGGGCATGTCTCCCAAAGTGGCCATTGGAGGTGCTGAAGACTGGCGGCCAGGATTGTACATGATGCCACTTGTTGATATAAGATAATAGAGAGCAGTTGAAACCATTTTTTCAAATAATGTGAATGCAGCGTGAATTATTGTGTGAATTGATGTTTGTTTGGGACTGCAAACTTTTGACAGGTATCTGAAATCGTTTTATTTTCATGTCCTTATAATTAGTTTAAAATAATTTCAGAGTGACATTGGGAAAGTGAAGATCCTAAGCTACTTTTAGAAGCACACATTTAGTCATGCACGTCTTTAGGTTACATGTGAAAGTAGCCACCTGTCTTAGTTTGGGTTGGTGTAAATATGGGCATCCTTTTTTGGTGTAAATATGGCTCCCTATTTTTCAAATTATCTTGATATACAAGCACATTAAACTCTAGCTTTGCTAACTTGTGAGGCTGCTGAAACACTGCAATGTTCCCTGGGAACTTTAAATGTAGTTTCTTTGGTCGGTATATCTCCTGTCCCCAACAGGAAGAAGATAACCACTACTCATGGATGCAAAGCGGCTAGGTTCAGCATCATCACTGGATCACCATGCAAGGATCATTTGACAACGTCACTTGACAAAAGTGCTCTCAAGAAGACATCCTTGAGTTTTCCCAGAGTCAGGAGTCTGGGGTGGGAAGACCGAAGGCATTAAACAAAAAATTGGCCCACGAAACGATACGATTTATCCTCTGACTCATCACCAACCCTCCCCGTGTGGTCACTGATGATGATATAAACCTGGATATCAATGATCGGACTAAACCAGTCATGAGTGATGCAACTTGCATCTTTTGTGATGGAAAATTCTGTGAAGACACTCGTAGAGAAGTGTGGGTTAAATGTGCCAAATGTAGGCACACTTAGATTGTGCCGGGCTGAAAGAGCCAGTTATGTTTTCGATTTCTGAAAATATTTTTTCCTGTAATAAATAAATTCTCTACCATTTTGTATTGTTTTATCCTGTTTTAAAACATTTTAAACTAGTTTTTATGACCTTTTTTGGAGAGGGCCCATATTTGCACCCAATTTTTTCTAGTGTTTTATTCAAAGTTTTTTGTAAATCTTCATTTTTGAATTGAAACAATTTATATTAATCATTGTTTTGAATCCTCTCATACTTCTTATAGTTGTTGATGAAGGTCAAAAATCTAAAAATTTTTAAAATGAAAGTTTCTTTTAAGTCAAAAACTAAAGAGGGTGCCCATATTTATACCTTTTCCTCTAAACATTACTAGTAATGAAATTAAAAAATCTCTGGATCGAAGGTAAAACAAATTAACCCCATGTTATTTATAAAATTATAGTTCTTAATTAGAACTGTGGGATAAGTAACCCACAGTTTCATTTCTTTCATATTTGCATTACTAATTACTACAAGTAATATATCAAGTCATTTTATAAAACTTAACTCTTACAAATTGTAACAGAAATATGATTCCATACGTTGATACTCCAATTTTATCAGAATTCCCCAAATCTTCTCCCTCATTGTCTGATAATTTGATAACTATAATTCTCTAAAATTAAGCATTTTAAATCTTCTATCTAAAATAATTAAAATATTGGTCTTATGATAATTACATAATTAATTTGAACAATTAATTATTCTAGTAAATATTTTATCAAAACCTGATTTCTAATTGCTAAATTTATTTGAAAATGTCAATTTTGTTTTATTGGTATTCTTTCATTAAGTTCTGAATCTAAATACAATCATAAAAACAATTACAGTCTACTCCCTCTAATCTGCGACTCTATAATCCGCAAACGCCTATAATCCACACTATATTTCAATTGTAAACGAACAGTTAAAATCTTTTTTTAAGCAATATAACATACATTTTGACTATAATAAAAGTTTACTAATCTGATGAATTTATTAAAAATTTTAATAAATTTTAAATGCTTTAAAAAATTTTAATGTATTTCTGGATTTATTAGAAGGAAATGTTCTGGGTATCTTGTAAATAACTATTAGACTGCTATATTTGGAACACATTTGTTGACTATATAAAAGGTTAAATTGTTTTTGAAGAGAGGTTAGCTTTTTTGGAAATGTTTTAGAAAAACAAACTTTTGTTACTGATCAAGAAATCCTGATTCTTAAAAGGCTTCAAGATTAAGCTGCAGAGCATAAATTAAAAGCTATAAAGCAAACTATTGTCACTGTGATATTTAAAAATTAGAATATGTTTCTATTAATTTTGTATTACTATATTACTTAAATTTATTTATAATATTGAATATAAATTTTTTTATATAAAAAAAGCAATTTTTCTTCATTTCCATGTTATTTATTTACAGAGTGATTACAATATTTGTTGATAAATTCTAAATATTAGAATGTAAACAAAGAAATGACCTATAATTCGCAAAACTCTATAATCTGCAAAACTCTTGGTCCCGACCTGTGCAAATTAGAGGGAGTGTACTGTATTTACAGTTGGCTCTCTGTTTAATGACTTTCAAGGAACCTCGAAAAATCATCCTTAAATAGAGATCGTCCTTAAACAGAATTTGTGGAAAAATAATATTTGAAAAACATTTCCGTTCACACTTTACAGGCTTAAGACTGTCAATACCTTTCTCAATGTAGAGTTTAGAACTGTTTTATTTATTTGTTTAATTAAATTTATTTTACGTTTTCTTTCTTTCTTTCTTATTATTTTATTGATACGGATAACGAATATAATAATTCATATTTCTATTGCACAAATACAAATTGCATTAATTATACTGCTTACAATGTTACAGTACAATAAAAATATTTATAATACATTTAATTAAACAAATTAAATTTTTAAAAAATCAAAAAGTGTAGATTGTTTCAATGATGGTCAAGTTTTTAGTACCCTTGCTTCAAGCTTTCCAATGATGAGTGAGTCATTTTCCATATTTAATGAAACAATATACTGGCGAAGAATATCCAGGGCAGAATTTGCATCTGAGTAAGAAGGAGGTGGTGTCTCACTTTCTGTATCATCAGCATCATCACCATCTTCTGCATCTGGAGTTGAATTTTCATTTGCGATGCCTTCATAAATTTGCTCGAAATTTCTGAAGTTGGTCGTTAAAAGTGTTCATCACAATCGATAGAATCTTTTACTGAAACATCTTTATCACCAACAAGACTTTTTCATTCTTCCATAGTGATATTTTCTGTGTCGAGCTGTGCATCTGTTATATCCATTTGTTCTTGAATGGCAATTCCAGATGCCCGAAAGCAGTTTTCACACTACAAATGATTCCGAGGTCTAATGGCTGCAATTTACTTGTATAATTAGCAGTAAAAAATGAATTGACACATTTGTATATCCTGAAATATACCTGGAAAATACGTGAAAATCGTCGTTAAATAGAAACAATTTCGTCTTTAAATAGAGATTTTTTAACTTAAAGGAGCCGGGACCGCAAAAAATCGTCCTTAAGTAGAGTGACGTTAAACAGAGAGATGACTGTATATTCTTTTGTAGGGTGTCCATTACTGGAATTTTGATTTATTTCTGTTATTTACAATTAAATTTTGATTCACGTTGGAAAATGTTACTATGAGATTGGTTAAATATTGTTGATAGATTAATGTAATAATTGAAAAAACTGGAATTATAAAATAATAACTATTAATTAAAAAATATTTTTTGAAGAAATTCCTTAAGGATGTCTATTAATGGCACATCTACTTTACAGTATGTAACCACCATTCATCTTTCATTTGTGTATATTATTCATTGTATATGTTATTATACTCCCTATAGGAAAAATCGGCTTTTCAAGGACAAACGTCCTCTTTTCATTTTCCCTTCATTACCATAGTTACTAACCTAAGATAAGCCCCAAGGAGTGACCACCGAAGGGATAATGAAAAGAGGATGTTTGTCCTTGAAAAGCTAATTTTTCCTACAGGGAATATAATTGTATAATTTATTGTTTCAGTGGTGCAGGAAAGAAAGAGGGAAGGGCTCTGAAGGCTAATTCCCCCCCCCCCCCCCCCTCCTCATTTGAAATCAAGTTTTTTTTTTAATATATAAAACTTCTTCCAAATATCTTACTAGCAGAAACTGAAATGTGGTTGAAAAATGGTTTCATCAGAAAAAGAAGAAATACCAAGCACAGCAATAGAGTACTTATCAACTTGTAATACAGTTGTTTACCCCAACATCAAGAAATTGTTGAAAGTTCTGACAATGCTTCCAGTCTCAAAAGTCATTCCAGAAATAACATTCTCTACACTAAGACGATTGAAAACATATCTTAGGAACACTATGTCTAATTCTCGGCTTTCTGGACTTCCATTGATGAACATCCATTGAGAAATATAGATGCCAAAATCATTTTGAATGCAATGTCAGAAAAGCACACTTACCTTGTGCTATGGTACCAAAATTTGTAAGTGCATTTTTTCTCTTTTTTAAGCACTATTAAAGAAGCATTTCTTTTGTACTGTGCTGTCATATTTCATATAACTGTAAAATTTATTTAATTGCATAATTCACCTAATTGTTAAATTTATTCCTTAATGTTTACTTTGAAGTTATGTGCATACATATTTTTATTTATGAATAAAATTAATTACTATTAATTAATCTACATAATTACTTATTAATGATATACTTTATCATTAATTGATTTTCTCAGTTATTTTAAGCATACTGTGTTAGAAACTGTTTGAGCCCCCCCCCATAATTTCTAAATAGCTATGCTACTGTATTGTTTAAAATGTTTTTCAATTCTGTGTTAATAAAAACTTTTTAGATTGATACAGTACTTATTCTCTATTACAATTACACTAATATTATTACAATTATTATGCATTTAACTGCAAAGCTTTCATAACTCAGTGCAAATAATTCTTTAAAAACTTAAAATAAGTAAAAAAGTCTTGACAATTTTCCTCATTTTACAGGTATACAACAAAAAATCCATGTTGAAAATTGCATTTAACTGTTTTGGTGTAGGGGAACCTGGGGAGTGTTGACCATGTTTTCAGAAGAACATTTTTATAAATTTTATTTTGACAGTTAAAAAAAAGCATATGGTAGTACATATTGAAGAAAATTTCATTGTTGACAAATATACATTTGTGATAATGTAAATACAGTAGACTCCCTCAAATCTGCACTGCTTGGGACCAGAGGCTGTGCAGACTTTAGAATTTTGTGGATTTCTGGTCATTGATTTGTTTATATTTTTTAAACATAATTTGAATATAATTATGCAACCTAAATTATAATGAATGCTTACCATAATGACAGAATATTAACATAATTGAGTAACATAATTAACTAAAATAATAAAAATTAAGATGATTTTAAAAATGATTAAATTATTATAAATAAATGTCAAGTAAATAATTAAAAATGTATGATTAAATATGCACCATAAATATACATTTTCTTGATTTTTTCAATGCAATTTGCCTCATAATGGTACCCTACTAATTCACATAAAAATTGTAAAATAAGGAAGTTTTATTTCAGGTTTAGTCAGACTTTATAACAAAAAAAAAAAAAAAAAAAAAAATTGATTAATACATAAATATATTTGGTAAAAAGGTTGATTACCAAAGATCTTAGCAATATCTTGAATTTTTTCAAAAATAAATTTGTACTTCTTTCATGACAAAGCAGGGTTCGCAAAGCTATGCCCAGTTCGAAAAAACCCGGTGGGTTTTTTCAGAATGGGCCCACTTGAAAAAGCCCGCTGAAAAACCCATAATGTGGGTTTTTTCAATTTTCAGAAATATTTAAAATTTTAAACAACATATACATTTAATAAATTTAAGTCATTTCAGTTAATTTTGAAAAAAAAAAAATTAATATATAAAAGCCATTACATAAACACCCGAGGTAAAATAAAAATGTATTTTTAGCACATTTAAATACTTTACTAACATAGAACATAGTAGGCAACATACATAGTACATAATTATATAGGTAAAGGCATATCATAAGAATTTCTTTATAAAAAAAATTCAAATTAACTATATTCATGAAAATAAAAGATATGTATTTTTACTTTCTTCTATCTTTACAAGAAGAAAGTACTTAATTTGTGAAAAATTTTGACTTCCAGTTTACGACGGATTTATACATTTTAAAAAGGTCCTGAAGATAATTTGGTGGTTTTTAGAAAATATCTATCTGTCTGTATGTGACAAAAATTTTGTGAGTGCTCTATCTCAAGAAGTAATGCACAGAATTTCACAAAACTTAGGTTCAGTTAGATCTTGATGTAAACTGATGCTGATTAGCTTTTGGTGTATATTGCCCAACAGGTGGTGCTGCTATGCTGCATTTATCTCAATTTTTGTAATAGCTTTATCTCAAGAACTAATGCACGGATTTTCATCAAACTTCAGATTCAGTTACAAGTTAAGTTGTTGCTTATCAAGTTTTGGTGTATATCGCCCAACAGGTAGTGCTGTTATGGTACATTTTTTCACAATTTCATCAATAACTCTTATCTCAAGAACTAATGTACGCAATTAAATAAAAATTTAGATTCAGTTAGACCTTGATATAAACTAATGCTGATTAGTTTTTGGTGAATATCACCCAACAGTGGCACTGTTATGCTGCATTTTGTATAATTACCGCAATATCTCAAGAATTAATGCATGGATTTTCATCAAACTTCAGATTCAGTTAGACGTTCACGTAAGCTGTTACTGGTTAGGTTTAGGTATAAATTGCACAGCAGATAGTGTTGGTATGCTGAATTTTTCACGATTTTTTGCAAAATCTATATCTCAAAAACTAATGCAGGTAATTTAATAAAACTTAATATTCTGTTTCATTTTCACATAAATAGATCCTTATTAGACTTGGATGTAAATTGAACAACAGGTGTTGATTTTATGCTGTTTGGTTTGGGAATTTTGGTTGTGGACATCAAAAAGGGTGGATTTCAAAATTCAATGATTTGTTTGAAACAATGTGGTACTTGCATCTCCTTGTTAAATGCATCCAATTCAACGAACCTATGTTTTACAATCCTCGCGATGGGCATAGATGTGGCACTATGATAGCGAATTTTGAATTATTAACATGTATCTCTCTATTCTAAAAAAAAGTAACTACCGCTGTCACCGCTGCCGCCGCCGCCGGTTTTGATTTTTTTGTGACCGGAGGCCTTTCTTCGTTAATATTAACAAAAATAATGCATACAAAAATATGAAAATCGGTGGTTTTATACAGAAATGTTTGATAAACACGCTGATGCAGACAGTTTTCAAATCGAAGAATTATTTTAAGAGTTATTTAATGCTAAAGTTTGACAAAATCGTTCCACTAAAAAAGTTTTATAGCAGCAAAAACTATACATGGCAGTGTAATCATTTTTAGATCATTTTATGCGTTAGAATTTGCCGGAGTGCAGATTGCATTAATTTTTTTATTTTGACTCATTTTTTCAGGTTTTATTTCTATTTTAAATTCAAATTTTCAGCATTTCTAGAGATATTTTTTACAGATTTCAGAAAATTGTACTAATTTAAACTGTTGCCAACTGTATAAAAAGCGCCAGCAATAATGTTTGCTTCAAATTAAAAATTTATTTACACGTGACTATTATAAACAGGAAAAAAACTTTCAAATTAGAATTAAATAATTACGTATAAAAAGCAGGAACTTATTAAAAATTATGTCATAAAAAGTATACACGTGAATTTTAAAAAGAAAAAGGATATTGTAAAATAATAAATTCATATACATGCGTTAGAAGTCTTAGGAGAAATTACGTCATATTTACGTCACATTATAGTTATTACATAAAATGAACACAAAATAATATTGCAAAAAAGTTTAAATTTAGAAATTGCTAGACATTTATTTGATATTTTGAGAATTAATTTAAAATGTCTCATTTAAAAGAACTTTCTTTTTGCTTTGTTAAAAAATACCAGGAGACAAAGACTCTCTTTACTTAATTCCTTTTATATTAGCTTATTTTGAAATGTTGTTACACGTGTATACGTCATCAAGTTATTTTTATTTCGACATTTTATTTTGTGTTTTTATTAATGTTGTACGAATTTATTTGTTCTTTCGTTATTTAAAATAAAAATTATATCAATTTGTATAATTTGGCGAGTGGTTTGGTGATTTATATAATTTGGCGAAATGGGTCGACAGGATAATCAAGTAGTACCGCAGCGGATTTGGCGTTAAAATTCCCCAATCAAAGAGAAATGAATAGAAATTCGTTTATAGGGAGATCGCCACTGTTTTTTAAATTATATTTCAATCTTTCGAAATCTTTTTAAAGCCGATGAAATTAGCGTGCATTTAGAGTCTGCGGTGTCTGGACGGGGGTTGGCGAGCGTAGCTCGTAGGGGGCCGAGCCCCCTAGTGAGATAAAAGAAAGTTTTGAGATTGGCACATCCGACTAGTTTACTCCTTTTTAACTTCTTACTTATATATTTTAAATATTAATGTTCTATTCATTCTTTGATTTTAAAGCAAATTAATTTTATATATTCTATTATATTTATGAAACTAATTTGTGAGAAACACTGACACTTAATTTAAATTCATATAACTTATACAATTTATAACTTGTAAAATAGCATTACAATTATATTGTATATAGGGAAACAATGTATTTTTTTATGTATAGTATATATAATATATGAATAATATTGTATACAATAATGTAATATCGCATATATTGTACTTTTGAAAAAACCCGATTTTCCCCGGGGAAAATTGGGTTTTTCATGAAAAAACCCATGTGGGTTGGGTTTTTTCAAAAAAGCCCGGGTTTTTGCGAACCCTGTGACAAAGGCATGATTTCAGTCAAAGAATTACATTTAAAATACTTGCAGAATGATAGAAAAATAAAAAAGTCTGTAATTTTTACCCTACATCTGAACTGAAAGTTTCATTGTTTACATCTCTGTGATGATGTGTATATTTTAAGGTTGCGGATTTGAGGGAGTGTACTGTAATGTATTTTTTCTTTTCTAAAATTATTATTTTTTAAAACATAGACAAGTGGGTCACCCATTGTATGGGATGCTTGTCCCAGGCAATAATGTATAATTTTAAAATGAGAAGCAGTAAATGTATTTTTATTAATTATGTAAACATTAAGTATAAAATTTTTAGTATGATAATTGAACACTCTGAAATCATTTTAAGATAATGTATTCTACTATTATTAATATTTAGAATAGATTTAGAGTATTTTTGCTATAATAAGAATAATAATAAAGAAAATTGTCTATACAATCAAGTAAATAGGTCTACCTTTTACTTATGTTAAGCATATTTTATTCTATTTGTACACACATTAAAATTTACAAGATGTGATAACATTAGTTTATCTTAATGGAATAAATTGAGAAAGATCAAAATTAAATTGCATTTTCATAACTACTCTTTCAGTGCCATCAGATGACATAGGCAGGGTGTCTACAGAATCTGGAAATCAGGGAATCATGAAAAAATCAGAGAGTTTTATCAATCTGGAAAAGTCAAAGAACTTTGTAAAAATACTTGAAACTTAGGAAAATTTGTCTATATGTGAAAATAGTTGCATTTTCACCTTGCCAACGAGACTGATTCGTCTATTTTATATACTATATTTTTTCACATGCTGATTAGTCTTTCCCAATATTTTTTAAAAGATGCACATACTATGAGTTTTTGATATTTAACGCAAATTATGTGATCAGATGTCTTCATTTTCTGTAGATAGTGCTTATATTGAAGGCAATTTACCCATTTTTAAAAATTGTAAATGATACATTAGCACAACCTGATCAGGTGGCCAGCTTAATCCAATTAGCTATCCCGTCAGATGTAGATAAGTCTTAGAATTGAATATTATTCAGAAAATGAGGAAATTTTCTGGTCACCATATATCCATTGGACACTATATGATGTTGTTGGATTAAATTTTGAGTTTGGATATATAAAACTGTCAACTAGTGTGTAAAAAAATCATGATTTTTTTTAAAAAATCAAAAAAATTGGATTCTTTCTATTTAAATCAGATATTTTTGATTTAAATCGGATTTTTATGATTTTTTTTCCCAGCATTCAAATACTGAATAGCTACCAAGAGTTTTAGGTTTCCAAAACAATGAAACCACTAATTGCTAACATAATCTATGTTTTTACACTTTAATTAATAAAATTATAATTATTAGTTAGTAATTACAGAAATTATAAAAACTGCAAATTAGTAGTTTCATTAGGTAGTATCATATAATAATGTCATATACATTAATATTGTAATAATTATGTAAAACTTTATAAATACTAGTGATATTTAATATTTATTAAAATTATTAACTGCATTTTATATTAAATAGTTAACACTACTTCAAATTAATAATTATTAAACAATTAACTCTCTAATTAGGAACATATTATACATTTTTAAACCTTAATTATTAAAATGATAATAATGTAGTATTCATTTTAGAAAGAAAAAGGGACAGGATGCTAGTTAAAAAAAAAAAAAAAAAAAAAAAAAAAAAAAAAAAAAAAAAAAAAAAAAGGGTACTATTTCATAAGGAAATATGTTAGTAATGTCTAATGTATTTAGTAATGATATAAGGAAAAAAAAAAAGAATAATTTTTAGTATGATAAATGAAGAGTCCCTAATTTTTAATAATTTTATGAATAACACATTGAAAAATACAATTAAATAACATATTTTAATAATATCCTGTATTTTCTAAAGAAATAAAGTTCCATATTTTTGCAAGATCTTGACCACATGAATTTAGAAATTTTGTTGAATGGGGAAGTTTTTTACAAGAAATCTCTGGCTATAACTACAGGTGAATTTCAACTATTTTTTTTAAGGCACAGTGTATTTTGCCAATTTTAAAAGAGGCATGGTGCAGCACCATTAAAAAAAAAATCCTAGAAGAAATAGTATAGTTACAGGATTAATAAAAACTGCAAATAAGTAATTTCATAAGTTAGTAACACAAATAACAAAAATTATTTGCAGCTCGTTTTGCATTTGTATTCAGGAAAATTACTGTAAACCACCAAAATCTAAACTTACACACATGTATGTATATGATAACCAAAAGAATTATGAAAATGAGTTAAACCCATTCATATAGGATAAATATAAATTAGCCACATATATCTGAAATCCTCAAAACATTTAAGTAACAGCACTATTACCGCTCAGAGTAAATTATTAATTAGCATTTAGGAAAATTACTGTAAACCACCAAAATCTAAACTTACACACATGTACGTATATGATAACGAAAAGAATTATGAAAAGGAGTTAAACCCATTCATATAGGATAAATATAAATTAGACACTTATATCTGAAATCCTCAAAATATTTAAGTAACAGCACTATTACCTCTCAGAGTGAAATATTAATTGGCATTTTGCTGCCTTTTCAATCCCTAATTATTTTTTATTTAGTATATATGAGTTACAAAGTTAAAAACATTTATTCAACCTATACCGAAGAAGCTTTTGCTGAGCTTAGCATTTTTATACCAATTATTTCTTTTTCTCTTATGCATTCACTTAAATTTAGCTTTGAAAAGATGTCATTCTTTCATTCTTCTTTAACTTGAGATTGCTATTAATTACTATTTATTCTTTTACTTGTTGAAATGTATTACACTTGCTATGTGTAATTTTATATAAAATAATGCATAAATTGATTACCTAATAGAATTTGTAACATTGCAAATTATATTAGATTTAAATATCATTTTTAAATGAAATTGCTTTAATTTGGATAAAAACTTAAAAACAATGCTTTTTATAAACTCAACTGTTTTTAATTTTTTACAATACTCATGAATTAAGCTTAGAAACAATTACTTAAAGTTCTTTTTTTTGTTTATTCATAAGTCAAAATACCTATAGAAACTTTCAAATTATGTTTATGTCAGATTTTAATAATTATTTTTGACATTTTAAACATTTAGAAAATTTTTGATTTAAATCAATGATTTTTTTTAAAAAATCGGTTGATTAAAATCATGATTTTAATCGCTAATTTAAATCAACTGATTAAAATCGTTGACACCCTACTGTCAACGAATACTTAATAAACATTAGGCGATTTTTATGTTTTTCCTCCCAAATGAGATATTAGCAAGCTGGATAAGTGTGTTATATGAGGAATCGGCATACATGAAAAAATACCATATGTGTATTGTTAATAATGGAAATCAGGGAAATCATGGAAAAATCAGGGATCATTTTTTTACAATTTCTGTAGACACCCTGATAGGGCATGCAGTTTAGTCATATCTGTTAAATACACAACAGATGAGTCTTCATTTTCTGTATAAATAAAAGTATATGATTGTTCACATCATCGTAAAAAGGTGACTTCATGGGCACATAAATGTCTAATTTAGATGTCACTCGCTCAATAAAATAACACAAATCTTTCTTTGTTCTAAATTTCACTACAGCCAAGTTGCCAATGTTAAATTGATTGGTATACTCTCCTTTTCACAAATTCTTCTGTATCTTTCATCACTGCAGCTAGAATGTCAATGTCAGACTCCTCCATACTACTAGTAACAATTTTTTTTTCACTTTCTGGACTCTTGGATGTTTGCTTTTCTGGATTTTACTCTCTTTCAGCCTTTTTTTCTCTTCATGTTCAATGTCAATTGCTCTTTTTATTGGTTTATGAGTTAAAATTCTTGACTTTGCTGGTCTTCTTCCACTTAGAGACATTCTAGGTGCAGCTTTTGGGAAAGGGTGTAGCTGTTCTGAGGTTTTCAATAATTTTCATAGTCAAATTTATCATCTTCATAAAGTTGTTATTACATATAAACTATGCTTGATAAGCTTTATTTGTTGATTTTTTTAAATTTAGGGAATCTTGACCCAGTGGCCAACCCTTTCTTACATAGAGTGGGTCAAGCCTCCCTACCTAGCATCATCTTTAAATATCCAACGTCAAATAACATAAACAAAGGCTGTATTGAGGATATTTGTATTTAGAAAATTTTAAAATAAATTAGTTTAGAAAATTAACTTTGTTAAAAAAATTTTTAGTTATTTAATTCTAGAATTTCACTTTTTTTCGTATCTATTATAAATACCAATTTAAATTGCTGTAATAAATGATATTTTTACTATTAATTATTTAAAAAGAGAAAGGATTTCAAGACTTTTAGTCAATTGAACATCACTTATTTTATTATACAAATTTTAAACAATAATACAAATTTGTAATGGCATCCTCCCACGGTGATGCAGGGGTCTAGGTGCTCCTGGAAATTCATCAAGATCGCTGCGGCAATTTCTGGTGTAATTTCAGCCCAGGCTTTTTACGGATCACGCTTCAGGGACTTGATTGCACAGACTTTTTGCTCCAGGATCTCCCAAACAGTAAAGTTTGCTTGGAGGGAGAGGTTGTTGGGAAAATGCAGGATTAACCTTTGCACACCTTGTTTTCCTGCAAAACAGTGAATTAATATCAGTGGAAATAGCAATTAGACAACATAAAAGCACAAGGAACATGAAAAAAAAAAACAATAGTACAGCTCAAAAACACACAAAAAAAAAACATTAAAATAAATTGACATTCTCATCCCATCACAGTATTTATGTGTCACCCTGTATATCTTTGTCATGCAAGAGGCTCGTACTTTTAAACCAATGTGATTCAGCATATATTAAAGATTTTTTTTAGATCCACACCAAATTTGTTGGTCTGCTTGATCTGACATCTTTTTGCAAAATGATAGCCCCTTAAAAATTTCAAACTCAAAAAATATGTAAAAAAAAAAAAAAAAAAAAAAAATTAGAAAGCCAAATTTATTTTTTGCGTAAGTATTTAGGCCTTGATACAAGAATTCCAGAAGATTTTTTGTTTCCCTCTTTCTCAAAAAACGGACGTCTGATATACAGCGATATGAAATTCCAGATAGGGCTCCCTTTCTGAAACAAGACAGCAGATTTTTTTTTTTTCCACAATTCAGTTTAACGCTAGAACCGCGCGACTTTTGGTATACCTAGAACTGCGGAGCAGGTCATTTTGATCCTAGATAGAGAAAATATACAAATATGTACAAATGTTTAATTTAGTTAACTAAGACATTATATTTTCATATAATAATCAGTATTTCTCACTCTTTTCATTACATTTTATGTATAAATCACCAGAAATTATCTAACACTTAAGAAAATGATATTATTCATAATTGTATTTGCTTAAGTATAATAATAAATATTTTAAACATTAATAAGCTTAGACTTCATAATTTTAATAGAAAATAGATTATCTCATTTGGAATAATATGTAATTATTTGTAAGTATTGTGGACATAATTTGTAAGAATAATTTAAAGAAATATGTAAAACAAATATCAGTTACTTACTAGTTTTACAGATTTGTTTAATCCATGTTATTCTATGAATCCAATACTTGGTAATAAATCTTGTATGTATACCACAGATGTGTGCATTTAGGAAAAAAAAAATCCTGAGTTTTTTTTTTCAAATTTTGAAGTGCAATATTGGTCTTGTTTATGCTTAGTTTATGGTTCTCCATCGTTTTCAGTTGTTGCTTCACACCCAAATGACACATTTTGTTTGCCTTGAGAAAACAAACATTTCTTGCAATTCTTCAACTAATTCTTGAATAAATTGCCATTTTCAAGAGATTTTCCAGTAATGGCTTTGTATGAAACTCAAACATTGATAGAAGCAAGATCCAAAATATTATAAAATGCATGCACTTGTCACTTATGTGAAGCATATTTGAGAGTATACTTCCTTGTCTTATGGTCAATCACATCTACACTGAATTTAGTTGTGTTGTAGTAAGCAAGTGTATAAGGGATTTTTTTTTAGAATTATACAACACTTCAACAGCTGGATGTAGACTGCTGAGCAAAAAAACATTTTTATACCCCCCCCCCCCCCTGGTAAACAGTTAAAATGATGTCTTTATGGGTTAATACACATGAAATTCCGATTTTGACATTTTTATAGAGAACGATATTTCTATTCTTAAATGTTTTACATCTTCAAAGGAGGTGTTTTGGGATTTCAATGTTTCTAGAAGCTCCAGTGTTGTATAAAAATTGTTTGTAGTATCATCATCATTGCGATGAGAAGGCACAGCAATTGTTAAGGCACTGGACGAGTCATCGTCACTTTCATTTTCTTCATCAGAATTCAAATTTCTTTCATTTGCAGGCAGATTTTCATACTCGCTATTCAAAATCAAAAGACTATCATCATTGTTATCACTTTCTGAATCATTTCTAGAAAATGATTGCAATTATTCCAAGGCTTCTTTAACGCCCAGTTTACGACATCGTGACATCTTATTTATACTTACAATAAATACAGAATAGAAGCAACTTCGAGAATTTTTATAAACACATATTGTAATTTTTCACTACATTTGACGCATCTTCATAACAAGCAAAACTTTTAATTGAAAACCTTTTCTATGCCCTCTCCTGGTTCTGCCCATTAAAAGAATTTAGGGTGATGCAGATGTACTTTTTACTTACTTTTAACTAAATGCTTCACGTTTTTGTCATTTAATGCGTAAAAGCATATAATGGGTCAAATTGACTCACTTTATGGTTCTAGGTATAAATGGTTATAACTGGGAATTTATTTATTTTATACGCTTGCAAATTCTATAAGTTGTTGTTTAACATAAAATATTAAAAGTCAGGGAGGGAAATATATTTTCAATAATTATTTTTCATACAGTGACAAATTAAACATTGATTTGGGTCAAATTGACCAACTCTAAGGTTCTAGTGTTAGATTATAACTCTTAGCAAATGTGGTTTCTTGTAGTTTCCAAAGTTTCTCTTTGTAGTTCTTAACTTTCATTGTTTTAATTATTGTTGCTACTCTCAATTTTTTGCTGATATGAAATTCTGGTCAACATCAGTGATATTTGGCCAAATATCACAAAATTTGGTGATAAAAGTAGGTTGCCATAAATGAAGCCAACTTGGTGACAGATGGCTAATTTTTCGAAATTCCCATTTGAACTCCATATTGGCAAAATCTGGGAATATTCAATAATCAGGTTCCACACATAGCTTTGCATGTGAGTAAAATTAGCTGAATTCTTAAAAACAAAGATGAGGGAAGCTACCTTTTCCTTCCATTACAAGCCAGAAGGATTTTTCTTTTGTCTTGAGAAAAAATAATGCAGTTGCTTTTTTATTTAAGAGAGGGCACATAAATTTCTTCCTGCCCCGGGACCAAAAAACGTAGCTACATCGCTACATAGACCTATGAAGTGTCATACGAATAGGAAATATATTCGTATGTCCATATCATATTCAATAAATAAAGAACATAGTAAATAAAGCATACATCTCTCCAACTGAAATAATGCAACCGAGCAAATTCTTATGTGCATGTGCTTTGCATTTGCCCAAAGCGACCAGTTTGCACAAATTCTTTGTGCATGCTCAGAAGTAAAATTTTAATTGAAAATATCTAATTAATAGATGGTTTGAACAACTGAATGCACAATAACAAATCTATGTCCACATTTCATTCATTTAATATAAGAATCATGTAATTTGATGAAGAAGTTTTTTCTCACAAACTACCAAAAGAAAACACTTGGCATTTGAAATATATACATTATAAAATACTTTTAAAAATTTTCTGTGTTTTGACTTGGAAAAAAATAGGAAAGTTTGCAGCTATATGCAAAATAAAATCTGGTTTCTAAGGTGAAAGATGTATACCTTAACATTTATAAGTGAATCTTTAGCATGCATTTGTAATCTTACAACTTATAAATGAATCTTTAGCATGTATTCATAATCATTCACCTTGAAAATTTGCCTGTTGAGTTTTAAGCATTTAGCCTTATTTAGTTAGGTTTTAAATAAAGGTTTTGTTTCATTCATAACTATGTATTGTACACTGATACAGTACAAGGTACATAATTCTATTTCTTGCAATTAAGTATTTATTCTTTGACTTATTTTTCTGTTATAATTTTTTAAAGCATACAATACATAAAAAACATCTTTAAAATACCAGCCTGTACTAAGATATCAGAAAACAGGAATAATAGTGGGTTTTGGTATATATAAATATATAATATTTAATATACAAGGTTGACAGGATATGGCTGTTTATACAACCCCAGTCTGCTGTTCTGCCACATTAGGCCAGATTTTCAACAGTATTTATAAACTAACATTTGGAGACCTTTAAATAAAATATTTATTTAAAGGTCATCACTTTTCATAATTTCGCCACTTTCTCAGTGAGTGTTGAATTCAGACATTTTGCTTTTTGGGATATTAATAAACAAAAAGTCTGCAATATCCTGGGGGAGAGGGACATAGACATCCCCTGCCCACAGGCTACCTAAATTCATGAATAGAGACCTTTCTTTTATCATACCTTCAGATCTGTTGTTCTGCCCTTTCATTTTCAATTTATATGATTATTATTTTAATAAAATATGTTTTAGTGTGTATAAAGATTACTGTAATAGGGAAAAAAAAGGTTTCAAAATTTTGAACTGTTCAAAGTGGTGTACACATGAGTGTCTCATGAAATCTTCTGTTTTTTCTATCAGAGGTTGGCAGGCATGCATGGTTAGAGATTAAATTCTTGTCTGAACAGTTGAAACTTACTTATATATTTTGCTCCAAAGTTTGGAGAAGGAACTCCTTTTATGAAGCCTTCAAGCTATTCAATGCTACTTATTTCTTTTTCTTTCTTCTCTTTTTTTGGCTGCTATTGCTTTTTGTGAGATCAGTAATTAGATATATTCCTCACAAATAATTAAAAAAAAAAAGAAAGTGGGGACAATGCAGCACGAAATGAGAAATATAAGCTGTATGGAAAATGTACCACCTATACTCCTGAGCCAGAAACTAATATTGTTGTAAATTGTAAAAAAAAATTTCTGAAATATAAGAGCATCCCATTTTAACTAGTCTTTTATCAGGTAAATTTTCATCCCTTTTATTAATTTTATTATCTGTGGTACAAGCTTGCAATGTTCTAGTTTATATTTGTATTTAAACTTAGGGGTTGGGGCACTTTAAAACAGAGCTATCATATTATGAATTATTATTGTGCAATAATCAATTCAACTACAATCAGAAACAGTTTTTTGTATTTGATACATTTCCTCAGTATTTTTTCTAACTAGGTGACTGCCTCCTATGAGCTACATTTACCAACCCCTGACCAGATACCACAGGCTCTAAAAACATGCTAATTTGTTCTGTTTCAAAAAGATCATCCAATGGACATTATTAGCGGCCTGAGTTTGAGTCTATAAAAATCATGTGATAGTGGAACATAAACTGGCATATTTCCGTAACAATAAAGCAATGCTGAGAAAAAAATTTATGTTGTTGAAAATTAAATATTTTAAATTATGGTAAAGTATTGTGCTGTGTATAGTTGTTTCAACAGTTTTATTAGTATGTTTGTAGATGAAAAAAAAAAACTTCTTTCCATAAGTTTCCTTTGAAAGATGAGAAGCTCATGAAGACATGACTAATTAAGATTAAACGTGAAGATTTTCAACTAAATGAACACTCACATATTTGTTCTAGTAGTCCAAGAGCTGTTAAACATTTTAGGGAAGGTATTTGATGCACCCTGAAAATTTGTGCAACACTTCTTTTGTAATGGCTGAATACAAAATCGAATGTCTGGCTGAAGGATCGTGGCCCAAAAACTGTGCCGGACACGTGTCAAGTGCCATTTTTTGACTACCCAAAAAAGGTATTTGAGGCACGCTGAGATTGAGACAGAATAATATTTATACTTAGAAAAAAATATTTTGAAAATGACAGACACTTTAGTCGGCCCCAAAACTGTGCCAGACACGTGTCAAGTGCCATTTTTTGACTGCCCGAAAAAGGTATTTGAGGCACGCTGAGATTGAGACAGAATAATAATTATACTTAGAAAAAAATATTTTGAAAATGACAGACACTTTAGTCGGCCCAAAATCTGTGCCAGACATGTGTCAAGTGCCATTTTGCCAAAAGTGTGCCATTTTTGGCAAAATGGCACTTGACACGTGTCTGGCACAGATTTTGTGCCGACTAAAGTGTCTGTCATTTTTAAAATATTTTTTTCTAAGCATAAATATTATTCTGCCTCAATCTCAGCGTGCCTCAAATACCTTTTTTGGGTAGTCAAAAAATGGCACTTGACACGTGTCTGGCACAGTTTTTGGGCCACGATCCTTCAGTCAGACATTTGATTTTGTATTCAGGCATTAGAAAAGAAGTGTTGCACAAATTTTCAGGGTGCCTCAAATACCTACTCAAAAATGTTCAACAGCTCTCCTACTATAGCCACTTCGAAGAACACTCTCTTGAATATCTGAATTTTACTAACAAAATATTTGTAAAAAAATATTCAGTTCCTACCATATTCTCTTACAAATGTGCCTCAAAGAGGAAAAGAACATAATGTACATTTAATCCCGAGCAAGTACATTTGGTATTATTATTTATTTCAGTATAAATTCATTTGTTACATTTAATAGTTAATATTTGTGACAATTGTTGCAGGAATCTGCAAATATAAGTGAAAATTTTACAAAATTACTGTATGTTTTGGCTGATGCGACTTATTTGCAATTCTTTTTGATGCAAGATATATCTGTGTATGTATTATGTTTCTTGCTATTTATAAAAGTTTTTCTACATTAAATTTCTGTTCTTACATGTTTTACATCCCAGTATTTATTATTTTATGTAGTTATCATAATAATTTATTTAATAGTCTTAAATAAAGAGAAAAGAATGCTTTAATAGTTAAGTGCATGCTGCCGCATCAACCGGCAAGTTAACAACAAACTGAACTGGCTAACAACTGTTGCCACAAGAGAAAAAACAAACTTACATAAATATTTTCCTTTAACATAGAATGAATCATTAGTGAATGAATCTTAACACTTTCCCTTGTTAAAAAAAAAATATATGTAATAATAATAACAAAAAAAAAAAAAACTCGTTAAAGTTCTGACAATAAATAGTTACAAAAGTCCTACTTTGGAACAAAGAGTCAATAACCTGGGTTTAAAAAGAGGTTTTGTCATCATATCAGCAATTTGATATTCTGTAGATACTTGTTGTACTACTAATTGTTTTTCTAGGACTTTTTCCCTAATAAAAAAGTGTTTAATGCTGATATGTTTGGTACGATGGTGAAATTCTGGATTTTGTGCTAATCTAATTGCAGCTGTATTATCAATTTGAAGCACTGGTATTCCATCTAATTTTGTAACACTAGAAAATAGACATTTCAACCAAATTACTTCTCTGGCACATTCATTCGCAGCAATTATTTCTGCTTCAGTTGTAGAGGTTGCAACTACTGACTGCCTTTGGCTAAGCCATGATATAGCACCACCACTATACAAAATCACAACACCACTAGTTGATCTTCCTGATGTTTTACATCCGCCGAAATCTGCATCACTAAAACATTCTAGTAATCCTGGTTTGTAATTATGTTTATATATAATACCTTTATCATATGAACCTGCAATATATCTAAATACACGTTTTACTTTCATCCAGTCTTCTCTAGAAGGATTTTCTAAATGACGAGAGAGAACACCAACAGAATAAGCTATATCCGGTCTTGTGCCTATCATTAAATACATTAAAGTACCTACAGCTTCTCTATAAGGGAAGACCTCACTGCTATGCTCATCACTCTGCTCTGCATTTGTGTTTTCTTTAAGCATGGGAGTAGATACTGTTTTACAATTTTCCATATGAAATTTTTGAAGAACTCTTTTAGCATAAGCTTGCTGATTAATTTTGATACTTCCATCCTCAAAATGATGAATTTCAAGACCAAGAAAAAAGGTTGCCTGTTTGGTTGTGATTTTGAATCTTGAACTCAAATCATTTATGAATTTTTCAGATTCTTTTAAATCAGTTGCTGCTACTAAACCATCATCAACATACAAACAAACAATAAGTTTTGTTCCATTTTTTTCTCTTATGTACAAGCATGGATCACCTTCACTTATTCTGAATCCAAGTTTTGATAAAAATTCTCCAAAGTACTTGTTCCAACAGCGAGAAGCTTGCTTGAGTCCATACAGACTGCGTTTCAATTTACATACTTGATTAGTACCATCACTATATCCCTCTGGCTGCTGCATGTAAATAGCTTCATCAAGTTTACCATACAAAAATGCGGAACAAACATCAAATTGGGTAAGATGCATTTTTTCATTAGCTGCTATGCTGAGAATTGAGCGAACAGTACCCAACCTTGTCACAGGACTGTAAGTTTGCTCATAGTCCACTCCATAACGCTGGGTGAATCCTTTAGCAACTAACCTGGCTTTATATTTATCAATTGAACCATCAGGATTTTTCTTAATCTTGTAGACCCACTTGCATGGAATTGCTTTAGAATTCTTTGGTAATTCTTCTAAAGTCCATGTTTCATTTTCAACTAATGAGGACATCTCTAAGTCCATAGCATCTTTCCAGTTCTTGTTTTGTTGACAGTTGATGGCTTCGTCAAAAGTTACAGGTTCTTCAAAATCTGCAATAAAAGCTTCAGCTACTATGATATAGTCCTCGTAGTGCTTCGGTTTTCTTAAATCTTCCCTATTTCTGAGGTTTCTGGTCTTCGATTCATTGCTTGAGTCAATGTTAATACTGTAGTCTTCCTCAGATTCATTTTCGAACTCCTCTTCATCTGGTTTTTCTTCGAACTTTCCCTGATTTTTAGATTTGGAGACCATTTCATTTTCATCTTCGATAGGAAAATAGACAGTCTTTCCACAATTTAATATTTCCTCATTAAATTTTACATCTCTTGAACATATGACTGTATTTGATTCTTGTACCCAAAGACGATACCTTTCATCTCCATCATATCCTATCAGAAAAGCTTTGGTAGCCTTACTATCCATTTTTCTTCTTTTCTGTCTGGGTATGTGGGCATAGAAAACAGATCCAATAATTCTTAAGTGTTTTATTCTTGGTTTCTTACCTGTCCATAATTCATAAGGACTTACATTTTTAACTAATGACTTTCCAGTTCTATTGAGTATGTACACTGAAGTATTGATAAGTTCAGCCCATAATGCTGGAGGAAATTCTACATCAGGATTAGAATTTTTCAGTGTTCTGGCCATTTCTACAAGAGTTCTATTCTCTCTTTCACTACCGCCATTTTGCTCTGGAGTATATGGTGCTGTGAATCTTGGAATAATACCTTTCTTTTTCAGAATTATTTTAACCTCTTTGTTATCAAATTCACCTCCATTATCAGTGATTAATTCTTTCACAGTGTGACCCATATTTTTGGTATAAGCTAAATATTCTTCAAGAGCATTAACAACATCAGATTTCTGTTTAAGGAAGAAAACACAGCGAAACTTTGTAAACTGATCCTTGAAAACAATAAAATACTGAAAACCCCTAAAAGATTTGTCGAAGGGACCACATACATCTGCAAAAATTAATTCACCAGCTGAGGAACAATTATTTCTAGATCCAAAGCTTAATCTGTGGGCTTTCCCATATATGCATGCTTCACATAATTCATCTTTAACATTAACCTTGATGTTCAGTTCAGAGTTTAAGAGAGATTTCACATGCCGTTTATCTTGATGACCAAAACGTTCATGATACAATTGAAGTATTGAAACATCTGGCATGGCTAAATTTACTTCAATAGACCTTTTTGGAGTAATGACTTTCATATCAGCTTTGAAGAGTCCTCTTCCTTTATTTCTAGTGCCATGTAAAACACAAATCTTGTCAATCTTCAGCCAACAGTCTGTTGCAGTAGATTCAAAAACACTGTTAATATATCTATCATGGGTGGCTAAGACAGAAAATAGGTTTTTACTTATTTCAGGGACATACCACACATCTTTCAGTTCTTTGAATTGCTTCTTATTGTTGACTATGGTGACAATTTGAAGTGTACCTTTACCAAGAGCTGGAAGAACTTTTCCATTTGCTGTTGTAATTCCATGAGGTGACTCGAATTTTTCAAAATCAATAAAGTTCTTGTTATCCATTGTTATGTGCTTGGAGGCACCATTATCAATGTACCAGCTATCTGAATGGATTTCTGAAGCAAATACCTCTTCTTCAACAGATATTAGACCTAAGGTAGTGGCTGTACAGGAAGTACCAGCATTTCTTGAATCAGGCTTAGGTGGTTTCCCATCTGCAATCCACTTTGGGCAACATTTGACCCAATGACCTTTCTTGTGACAGTATTTACACTGGCTTGCCTTTCTGTTGGAAAAAGTACTTCTATTTTTCTTATCTTTTACAAAAAGAGCTTCTTGTTCAGATGTACCTTTTTCATGATTTTTAAATTCCCTTTCATATGAGCATAACTGAGTTGTCAATTCATCAACTGTTCTTTTATCTTCACCTAGCAGCAACCAACTAGACTTGAATGAAACAAATTCCTTCGGTAAGATATCTAAAATTTTGCAATTTAGCAGCAATTCAGGTAAAGTGGGCTCATCCTTGTTCTGTAATCCCGAGTTTAATTCGTTCCACAAATTTTTTAATTTCGAGAGATGAGCAGCTATATTTTCATTTTCGTTCCACTTGAATTGAAGAAACTGCATGCAAATATTATACAGTTGATTTTCAAAAGATGCTTCATACAACTTATGCAATTCTATCCAAATTTGTCGAGCAGTTTCAAAACGCATTACCTTTTGAAGAGTGTCTTCTGTCATGGAATTAGTTAAGACTACCATAGCACTTGTATTGGCTTTCTGATAACTTTTGAGATCTTTCTCATATTTCGTACGCTCAGCTTCTGCAGCTCCCGTGGCGATGTCATCAGGCTTAACTAAAGTTCCTTGAACGACTTCTAATGCACCAGTATGACAGTTCAAAATAAACTTTATTCTGTATTTCCATACTTGCCAGTCACTTTCACCAGCTAAAGGTTTAATTTGGACCTTTGCTAAATCCATTTCTTCTTAGAATTCAACTGGCAAAACAACGTGGTTAGGCTTGTGCAGTAAGGCTTAATGCGGCATGAACATAAGCTCGCTAAATAAAGTTAATGCATGGGAGGAAGCGATATTGTTCCCATAACCTATTATTTTATGTAGTTATCATAATAATTTATTTAATAGTCTTAAATAAAGAGAAAAGAATGCTTTAATAGTTAAGTGCATGCTGCCGCATCAACCGGCAAGTTAACAACAAACTGAACTGGCTAACAACTGTTGCCACAAGAGAAAAAACAAACTTACATAAATATTTTCCTTTAACATAGAATGAATCATTAGTGAATGAATCTTAACAGTATTAACTTTACAACACTTACTAAACTAATATTCATATTAGAAAGTATTTACTAATAAATTGAGCCAATTTCATGTGTTAATAAAATAATTATTTAAAAGTAACAAGTATGTCTATCTCTAAAATCTGATAATAATTGTGAATGTTTTGTATACTACACAAAGTCATCTCATAAATTTGGGATGTTTTCATATGTAATCAAAATGCCAGTGAAACTGTTTCTTTTTTTTTAATTATTATTACTCAAATGAAAATCAAATTTCAAATTAATTGCTTAAAAGGCACAAAGGCCAACATAGTGAAAAAGATTCCATGCTGGGATTCGAACCCTGGCCATTAGTATAGCACATTGACATTCTTCCAGCTAAACTACATGGAACAATACCCAGCATGGAACTTCTCACTATTACATGCTGGCAAGGCTACAAATGCAGCACAAGATGGAATATTTCCGTGAGCTACTGACATGGGGCAAACACGAAACTGCATTAAATCCAGCATCGATTGGAACTATATATTAATACTTGGACATTTTTCCTGAGAGAAACATTCACCTTGCATACAATATTATCCACAATATTATATCGTTCCATGTGGTTTAGTCGGTAGAATGTCAGTGCACTAACCTTTTTCACTATGTTGGCCTATGCACCTTTTAAGCAATTAATTTGAAATTTGATTTCCATTTAAAATATTGTATGAAAGAATGGCAAAATGGCACTTGACACGTGTCTGGCACAGATTTTGTGCCGACTAAAGTGTCTGTCATTTTCAAAATATTTTTTTCTAAGCATAAATATTATTCTGCCTCAATCTCAACGTGCCTCAAATACCTTTTTTGGGTAGTCAAAAAATGGCACTTGACACGTGTCTGGCACAGTTTTTGGGCCACGATCCTTCAGTCAGACATTCGATTTTGTATTCAGGCATTAGAAAAGAAGTGTTGCACAAATTTTCAGGGTGCCTCAAATACCTACTCAAAAATGTTGAACAGCTCTCCTACTATAGCCACTTCGAAGAACACTCTCTTGAATATCTGAATTTTACTAACAAAATATTTGTAAAAAAATATTCAGTTCCTACCATATTCTCTTACAAATGTGCCTCAAAGAGGAAAAGAACATAATGTACATTTAATCCCGAGCAAGTACATTTGGTATTATTATTTATTTCAGTATAAATTCATTTGTTACATTTAATAGTTAATATTTGTGACAATTGTTGCAGGAATCTGCAAATATAAGTGAAAATTTTACAAAATTACTGTATGTTTTGGCTGATGCGACTTATTTGCAATTCTTTTTGATGCAAGATATATCTGTGTATGTATTATGTTTCTTGCTATTTATAAAAGTTTTTCTACATTAAATTTCTGTTCTTACATGTTTTACATTCCAGTATTAACTTTACAACACTTACTAAACTAATATTCATATTAGAAAGTATTTACTAATAAATTGAGCCAATTTCATGTGTTAATAAAATAATTATTTAAAAGTAACAAGTATGTCTATCTCTAAAATCTGATAATAATTGTGAATGTTTTGTATACTACACAAAGTCATCTCATAAATTTGGGATGTTTTCATATGTAATCAAAATTCCAGTGAAACTTCTTTTTTTTTAAATTATTATTACTCAAATGAAAATCAAATTTCAAATTAATTGCTTAAAAGGCACAAAGGCCAACATAGTGAAAAAGATTCCATGCTGGGATTCGAACCCTGGCCATTAGTATAGCACATTGACATTCTTCCAGCTAAACTACATGGAACAATACCCGCCTGGAACTTCTCACTATTACATGCTGGCAAGGCTACAAATGCAGCACAAGATGGAATATTTCCGTGAGCTACTGACATGGGGCAAACACGAAACTGCATTAAATCCAGCATCGATTGGAACTATATATTAATACTTGGACATTTTTCCTGAGAGAAACATTCGCCTTGCATACAATATTATCCACAATATTATATCGTTCCATGTGGTTTAGTCGGTAGAATGTCAGTGCACTAACCTTTTTCACTATGTTGGCCTATGCACCTTTTAAGCAATTAATTTGAAATTTGATTTCCATTTAAAATATTGTATGAAAGACAAATGCTTATCTCCGGAAAAATTTCCAAGTATTATGATTACTCATTTGTACCATAATAAAAAATTTTACCTTTTAAAACAAAAGTTATATTCTAATACAAGTATTATTTTAATTGCTATGATAATTTATGTTAATATAGGCACTAGCACAGCGAAGAAGGGTTTTGGGTGTTAAAACCCCTCCCAGAGCTAAAGTAATTAGTATGATTGCCTCTTATATGAATCACTAGTTGAGCAAATTAGCCATTTTAATGAATCAAAATTAAAGTTAATATTAAAAATTTTTGGCTTATTCAGAATCCACGGCTTTGTTGAATAAAATTCTACTTAGGGGTGATTCTGTTCTGAATTTTCAGAAAATTTAAAAAAATCTGTCATCAATCAGAAAATTCGGATAATTCACGAATTTTGGAAAATGGTCGCCAAAAAAAAAAAATTTATCAATCGTTTGCAGAAAAATTGCAAATTTCGTCAAAGACCACAGGGAAAAACACAAATTTCGTCCAAGAATTGTAGAGAAAACGCAAATTTCATCAAAGAAATGTGAAAAACACGTAAATTTTGTCTAAAAATCACGAAAAACCCCCATAAATTCCATCAAAAGATCGTGAAAAAAAAAAAAAAAAAATTTCATCAAAAGACTGGAAAAACACCCACAAATTTCGTCAAAAGATTGCAAAAAAACCCCACAAATTTTGTCAAAAGATCGTGAAAAACCCCACAAATTTCATCAAAAGATCGCGAAAAAAACCCACAAATTTCGTCAAAAGATCGCAATAGAAACCACAAATTTCATCACAAGATCACGAAAAAAAAATGCAAATTTCATCGAAAGATCACGAAAAACCATAACTTTTGTCAAATGATCATGAAAAAAACAAAAATTTCATCAAAAGATTGCGAAAAACTGCAAATTTTGTCAAGGGATCACGAAAATATTGCAGATTTTGTGAAAAGATCGCGAAAAACCATTAATTTCATGAAGGGATCGCAAAAATACCATAAATTTCGTCAAATGGCCGTGGGAAAAAATGCATTGTTAGTGCCAGGAGTGGATCCCCCCCCCCCCCCCTCTGCTGTAACTTTTCAGAAAATTTGCTCTGAATTTCAGAATTTTTCATTTACTCAGAATCACCCCTGATTCTACTCAACAAAAGTGATTCAAATAAATGGCAAATATTGTATTTAAAAGTAGGATTTATGTATTTAAATAGTAGTATTTGTGAGCCTATTTTTATTTCATGAAATTATACGGCTATAATTCAAAAGTTATTAACTAAGCTACAGTTCGACTATTCTTCATTATTACACAACATTAGGCGAAAATGTGACTTAATTTAATGAGAAGAATTAAAACTAATTCTAAATAAATGATAATTAAGAATGTAATTTGAAGCTTTTGCGCTCATAGTTTTCATTTGAAGTTTTGAATTTTTTAGAAACCATCATGATTTGATAATAGTCCAAGCTTCAAGTCTAACGGTTTACCATCCCAACCTAAAATATAGCTTTTGTTAGAACAGGAACTGTCACCATCAATTTGCCAACATTATTTTAGAAATCAGTTTCGTATTTCCTGAGATCCCATAAAAATCATAATTAAAAAGTTTTTAGAATACTGTCGCTCATTTTAGCCTTTTAAATGTTCAATATTTTAAAAACTGTTCTTAGAGAGCATTTACATCTTATAAATATCTACCATGCCAAATTTTAACTTTCTATCTTTAACAAATCCATAGAAATCGAAATTCAAATAGTTTTTTGCTCATTTCACTCTTTTAAATTTCGATTTTCTCAAAAACTATTCTTACAGACCATTTACATCTTATAAGTTACTACCGTGCAAAATTTATAGTTTCTAGCCCCTTCAGTGTTGCAAAAATCACAATTTTTGAACATATTTTGCTCCTGCAACCACCTGTTGGCAGTAGCACCGGCATAAAATATAGCCTATATTGGTACTTTGACTGTTAAAATCAATTTGCAATCATTACATTTGAAATCGGTTTGGTATTTCCTGAGATTCCATAGAAATCATAATTTAGAATATTTTTAGAATGCTTTTTGCTCATTTCACCCTTTTTTAATTTGGAATTTTTTAAACTGGCCATAAAGATCATTTACATCTTATTCGTACCTACCACACCAAATTTCAAGTTTCTGTCTTTAACAATTCCATAGAAATCGTAATTTAAAAAGTTTTTAGAACTCTTTTCGCACTCTTTTCTTTTTTTACAAACAGTTCTTAGAGAGCATTTTCATCTTTTAAGTAACTACCGTGCCAAATTTTAAGTTTTTACGACCTTCAGTAACACAAATATGGCATTTTTAGAACATGATTTGGTCCTGCATCCCCTTGGGGGTAGTGCCACCGGCATAAAATACAGCCTATGTGAAAACAACGAGTGTCACCATCAATTTGCCACCATTACTTATTAAATTGGTTTGATAGTTCCAGAAATTACTCCCTACAAGAAAACAAATGTTGTTTCTTTATAATATTAGTATACATGTTGTAGGCTAATTGAGAAATCCGGCTCTTTGCAAAGAGCCAGGCTAATTGGAGAATCCATCTCCCTTTTTCCAATTAGCCTGATATTTTTCAGGTTTATTGCAAAGAGCCTAGAAAGCGATAGGCTAATTGAAAAATGACCACTTATTATCCAATCAGGGTGATATTTTTAGCTCACAGGCTATCAAAGCCTGAGAGCTTATGTGCCCGCTGATTCTGTATGTGTGTGTGTACGTATGTATGTACGTAACGTGATAACTCTTGATAGAAATATCCAATTTGCTTCAAATTTTTTTTCTAGGTTCATTCTGATAAGGTGCTTCCCTTATTAGATTTTGGGGTTCATTGGTTAAGGATAAAGGGGGAAAAGGGGGGCTAGCCCCCCCTTAATTATATAAATGGGTTTTTCATGAAGAAATATTCCATTTGCGCCAAATTTGGTATACCGGTTTATTGTGTTAAGGAGCTTCCCTGATTAGATTTGGAAGCTCATTATTTAAGTATAAAGGGGGGAAAGGGGGCTACCCCCCTTAATTTAGATAAATCGGTTTTTCATGATGAATTATTCGGTTTGCTCCAAATTTGGTATACCGGTTTATTAAGTTAAGGAGCTGCCTTGATTAGATTTGGAGGTTCATTAATTACACATAAAGGGAGGAAAGGGGGTCTATACCCCCCCCCCCCCCCCCGTAATTTAGATAAATGTGCTTTTCATGCAGAAATATGCGATTTGCAGTAAATTTGGTATACCAGTTAATTATGTTAAGCAGCTTCCCTGATTACATTTGGAAGATCATTATTATGTATTAAGGGGGGGAAAGGGGGGCAATTGCCTCTACCCTTAATTCAGATAAATGCGTTTTTCATGTAGAATTATTCGATTAGCTCAAATTTGGTATACTGGTTTATTATGTTAAAGAGATGGCTTGATTAGATTTGGAGGTTCATTAGTTAAGTATAAAGGAAGGAAAGGGGGGGGGCTAGACCCCTCCCTTAATTTAGGTAAATGGGTTTTTAATGCAAAATTATTCGATTTGCTCCAAATTTGGTATACTGGTTTATTAAGTTAAGGAGCTTCCCTGATTAGATTTGGAAGTTCATTAGTTAAGTATAAAGGAAGGAAAGGTGAAGCTAGACCCCCCCCCCCTTAATTTAGATAAATGGGTTTTTCATGCAGAGTTATTCGATTTGTTCCAAATTTCGTATACCAGTTTATTATGTTAAGGAGCTTCCCTGATTAGATTTGGAGGTTCATTAGTTAAGTATAAAGGGAGGAAAGGGGGGCTAGACCCCCCCCCTTAATTTAGATAAATGGGTTTTTCATGCAGAGTTATTCGATTTGTTCCAAATTTCGTATACCAGTTTATTATGTTAAGGAGCTGCCTTGATTAGATTTGGAGATTTATTGGTTAAGTATAAATGAGGGACAGGGGCTAGTGTCCCCTTAATTTAGATAAATGTGTTTTTCATACAGAATTATTCAATTTGCTTCAAATTTGATGTACCAGTTTATTACGATATGGCTTCCTTCATTTGATTTGGAGGTTCATTGGTTAAGTATAAAAGGGGGAAAGGGGAGCAATTGCCCCTCCCCTTAATTTAGATAAACGGGTTTTCATGCAGAATTATCTAATTTAGTTTAATTTTTTTTCAACCGGATCCGAACTTGAAGGTTCCATTTAAAGTCAACCCGAAAACCGACCACAACCAGGTTTCAGATTGAGTTTAATTAGAACTTTCAGGTTCGGATTGGGTTGCCGGTGGACGGAGATTATTTTGTCTGGCTTGCATCGGATTATAGTTCTTTGGAATATTTTTGTCGGTTAAGATTTAGTTCGAGACGGGTTTCAGGTTTACTTCAAATGGAATTTTTAGGTTCTGGTAGCATTGCGTGTCCACGGAAACGAATTTGTCTTGTTCGGATCCGGTTATGGATCTTTGGAATATTTTTGTCGGTTATCAGATTTGGTTCGGGATTTCAGGTTTTTTCAAATGGAACTTCTCAGGTTCGGGTCGGGTTGCATGTAGACTGAAATTATTTTGTCTTGCTCTTATCAGGGTATGGTCTGTTGTAATTTATTTTTCAGGTTTGGGTAGGGTTATGCGTTAGTAAACGTAATAAAAAGAAAATTGCCCAGTTAAACTGATGGCATTGAGCTCACAGGCTATTCACACTAATTGTATATTATACTCTTATTTCAAAGAATAATGCCCCTCGAAAAATAAATGAAGGGATTAGTAGCCGTTGCCCCCCCTTTCTACTTAACCAAAGAACCTCCAAATCTAATCAGGGAAGCTACTTAACATAATAAACTGGTATACCAAATTTGAAGCAAATCAGATAATTCTGCATGAAAAAACCATTTCACTAAATTAAGGGGGGGGGGTATTAGCTCCCCCATTTCTCCCTTTATGCTGAACCAATGAACTTTCAAATCTAATCAGAAAAGATCCTTATTAGAATGAACCTAGGAAAAAAATTAAACTAAATTAGATAATTCTGCATGAAAACCCATTTATCTAAATTAAGGGGAGGGGCAATTGCCCCTTTCCCCCCTTTTATACTTAACCAATGAACCTCCAAATCAAGTGAAGGAAGCCATATCGTAATAAACTGGTATATCAAATTTGAAGCAAATCGAATAATTCTGTATGAAAAACCCATTTATCTAAATTAAGGGGACACTAGTCCCTGTCCCTCCTTTATACTTAACCAATAAATCTCCAAATCTAATCAAGGCAGCTCCTTAACATAATAAACTGGTATACAAAATTTGGAGGAGATCGAATAACTCTGCATGAAAAACCCATTTATCTAAATTAAGTGGGGGGGGGGGTCTAGCCCCCCTTTCCTCCCTTTATACTAAACTAATGAAACTCCAAATCTAATCAGGGAAGATCCTTAACATAATAAACCGGTATACAAAATTCGGAGCAAATCGAATAACTCTGCATGAAAAACCCATTTATCTAAATTAAGGGGTGGGGGGTCTAGCCCCCCCTTTCCTCCCTTTATACTTAACTAATGAACTTCAAAATCTAATCAAGCCATCTCATTAACATAATAAACCAGTATACCAAATTTGAGCTAATCGAATATTTCTACATGAAAAACGCATTTATGTAAATTAAGGGGAGAGGCAATTGCCCCCCTTTATACATAATAATGATCTTCCAAATGTAATCAGGGAAGCTGCTTAACATAATTAACCGGTATACCAAATTTATAGCAAATTGCATATTTCTGCCTTTAAAACCCATTTATCTAAATTACGGGGGGGGGGGGGGGGGGATAGCCCCCTTTCCTCTTTTTATATGTAACTAATGAACTTGCGAATCTAATCAAGGCAGCTCCTTAACTTAATAAACCGGTATACCAAATTTGGAGCAAATCGATTAATTAATCATGAAAAACCAATTTATCTAAATTAAGGGGGGTAGCCCCCCTTTTCCCCCTTTATACTTAAATAATGAGCTACCAAAACTAATCAGGGAAGCTCCTTAACACAATAAACCGGTATACCAAATTTGGAGCAAATCGAATATTTCTGCATGAAAAACCCATTTATAGGGGGGGGGGGGACTAACCCCCCTTTATCCTAAACCAATGAACCCCAAAAACCAATCAGGGAAGCACCTTTTCAGAATGAACCTAGAAAAAAAAAATTTGAAGCAAATTGGATATTTCTATCAAGAGTTATCGCGTTACGTACGTACACACGTACATACAGAATCGGCGGGCACATAAGCTCTCAGGCTTTGATAGCCTGTGAGCTAAAAATATCACCCTGATCGGATAATAAGTGGTCATTTTTCAATTAGCCTAATGCTTTCTAGGCTCTTTGCAATAAGCCTGAAAAATATCAGGCTAATTGGAAAAAGGGAGATGGATTCTCCAATTAGCCCGGCTCTTTGCAAAGAGCCTAGGCTGTTTTCAAAGAGCAGGATTTCTCAATTAGCCTACGACATACATAACACGTCAAGTGAAACCCAGATATTTTTTGAGATCTGTAATGATAATGAAGATATTTTAATGAAATTTTCAGTAAATTTACATTGCTTTCCCTTTATGCGAAATTTGATGTCAAGTGCTCGTAGTGCATAGTAATTCAACCAACTATACTGTGCTTAATATGTTAACCACATTCCAAAATATAGAATACCTAATTCAGCACTTTTTGGACATGGATAATTATAAATTCCACCAATTCTCGCGATATGATTACATTGACACAAAGCAAGGTAAGTCTATTGAAAATTTTGCTGAAATTACTTCATTATTAAACAAGAATTTGGAATTGTTTTGGAGTGAAACCCTCCTTATTTTTGGCTGAAACATTGGATTGCAACCACCAGATATTTTCTGATGGACCACCCAATGATTTTTATACAAAAAATGTTTGATGTACTTTATTTCTTTTAAAATTTGTCTATGATTTTTTTAAACACTTTATATAAATTTAACATAGTTTTGTGTTATTTCTTTGATGCATTTGCTGTTTAAATTAATCATAACCAGCTTGTCTGCTGATTCTAATATCCAAGAAGAAAAGCGTTATGATTTCATTCATTAAATAGACTGATTCGATTAGCCAGTGATTCATTTAACAGGCAATCATTGTTATTAACAACTCAACCTCCCTCCCCCCCCCCCCCCCCTTCCTAGAGCCAAATGCTGGCTGCGCCACTGTATAGGGAACGATGAATTCAGTATTTATCACTACTAATCACAGAAGGTAGCATGTTGCAGACACCAAAAGAGTCTCCTGGAGGCGGGACATGTGCATCACTAGAATAAACATGCACATTCCCACTTTGCGAGAAATTAGTTCATTTTCAGTGTGTTTCATTAAAATATTTGACCATCACAACGTAAGGAACCACCACTCTACTGTAAGCTTTTCAACTTCTCCACTAAAATATGTTTAAAGTAGAACTCAAGACCTACAAATTCGTAAGAGATGCATTTATTTTGCAATAGTCTTGGTTACTGACAAACATTGGTTTGATAAAAAAGGCGTAATGAAGAAAGACGATGAATTTTCAATGGGAAACGATAACATATGATTCTCATTTTGTCATCTTATCCCACATGCTTTTTTAAAATAGTTCATTTCCATTTATAAATTATTCTCCATCCCTAATGCATGGTTGTTTTCAATTTCAGGCACAAGAAGGTACTTCAAGTGCAGCATGCCTCAGAAATATCAGTGAGTAAGTGGTAGGAAAAGGTGATAAAATAAAGAGATGGAAGCAGCTATAGCAGATGTTGCACATAAGGTCTCGAGTCTGAATGCTGAAGCATTAAAATACAATATACTTGAGTCAACACTGAGAAGATATTATAAAAGAGAGTTCGTCCTCCAGAAGGAGAAAAGGTTGATGTGGTTAGTAAAAAATATATACATAATCAATAAATATTTGATTAAAAAATATTAATTAATGCTACTAATAATAATTATTATTTAAATATGAGTTGGCACCTGTAAGAAATTCGCTGTTAAAAATAAAGTTTACAAATTTTAAATAAAAAGGTTTTAAATTGTTCTCTTTAGTGATTGTTCATTTCAAATTCATATCTTCTGAAGCGCATCATTGCTTTATTCTAATCAATTTTTATGTAAAAATGGAGAAATTATTTTACAATAATAATATTTAATCTGAAGATGTGGCAGATTTTTAATTTTTTCAAATAATTTCTTTGCATGGTTTCTTTGTTGCCTTTCCATAATCTGGATAGCTGTCCCTTTTACACAATTGGTGATTCTTTCCTTCTTATAAAGTGACATGCCAATATATAATTTTTAATTAAAATACAATTCCTAGCATATTCTGATGGAACACATATTTCAATCAATTAACTTAATATTAATTTTATTTTCAAAAGAAACTAAAAATTTGTCTTTTTGTTGACAAATTTCAGTTTATGTCAAAGTAATGGGTAATCTGAACTTATAATTACTTTTTGTGTTCTTTTAAAGTTCTATTAGAGTTTTGATGTTTTAGGGGAGTTCCTTAATAAAGTTTAAGGAACAACAAGTTTTGTTCATCAATCATGTTTTTGTTCATCATCCTACCTCATGGCTGGAGAAAGATGACAAAAATTACCTTTTTTGGACAATCCCATGGTTTGCCCCTTTAAAGTTAAAAGAGGCAATTGAAAATATTCATGATATCAGGTAAGATATGGATGAAGTTCTCATACAAATATCTATTCATAAATCCATTTACAGTGGCTAGGAAAAATTGTAGAGGCTTAACTTCATCATCTTTTGAATCAGAATCTAAATGAAGTAATTGTATGTAATGTATTTTGAATAAGCACTTTCTCCTATTAAATATGTCTTTGTTTATATTAGTAGAAATAATTTTACTTGTTATTCTTAGTTTTAATTTTTCACATTTGCAAATAAAATTCTAATGTTACCTAAATTTATTTTCCTACATAAGAAATTTCTTCTAAAAAATATTTGTGTTGGGAAAAAAAAAAAAAAAAAACAGTTTACTCGAATTAAGGTTCTTCAATATGTACCCTGGGTTTAAATAAATAGCATTGATAACATGATGAAAAATATCTTTCTGAGAGAGTAGCTCTTGGTGTTTATATAAAACTAAAAAATATTTTTTTCTTTAGTTTAAACAGCAAAGTTAAATATATTCATAATATTGTTATTTATAACATTTTTTAATTAATGAAAATATTAAACTTGTGCGAATCATTTTTATAGTAGTTAAAGATAACGCTTATTAATTTTGGAATTCCTGATGCATTTCTAATATACAGGATGGTTCAGAACTATATGTCAAAAATGTAAAGGCAGGTAGAGGGGACCTAAATAAGAAAATTTCGTATAGGAATGTGGGTGCGGAAATGCAGTGTTGAGGTAGTAGAGGACACTGTTGAATGCACCGGATGAATGCTCTTCATTGGCTTGAATCGTCATTTCCTGCATGGATTTCAAGCAACATGGATTATTATATCAATGTGGAGCTTGCTGACATACATTTCATGTATGGGATTGCACAAGGAAATGGAGTGGCTGCTCAAAGAATTTAGATTGAATGATTCCTGGGTAGGATTCTGCCAGATCCCTGAACATTTGAGCATCTTCATTAGGAGTTGTGCACAAGTAGATCGTTTTATGCTTCCAAGCATGTTAATAGCACTGTAAGATGTTGCAAAATTCCTGCAGTGGAAGAAGCAGTATTACACACAGTAGAGGATAGTTTTTCGACAAGCTCGAAAGCTGTTGGTCGTGCACTGGGTATCAACCATTTCCTTGCTTAGCTGCATATATAAAATTCATGTCGGCAAGCTCTGCATTGATGTAACGATGCATGTTGCTTGAAATCCATGAGGGATTGACAATTCAAGCTAGTGAAGTGTTTTCATACACCGAACTTAACAGCACCTTCTGCTCAACATGGCATTTCTGAACCCACATTTCTACATGAAATCTGCTTATTTAGGTCCCCTCCATCTGTTTTTACACTTTTGAAATATAGTTCTGAAACACCCGGTATAATGTTTTTCAGATAGCAGGGTATAAAATGAAATTCCTTTCCAAATCCCAAATGAACTTAACATTAAAATATTAACTTAAAATGTATAAGCTACTATACAATTATCACTAAGAATATGAGTCTACTTAAGTTGATGAGCTGAGTTATGAAGGAGGAAGAAGTATACCTTTTGGAATTTTCATGCCAGCTGGGTACATTCACAGGCAGGAATTTGTTTATATTTTCTGTCTGTAAATGTAACTGCTTGTGCTTGATATACTGAATGGTCTTCCACACCATAATACATTTGGAGCTTGGTGCATGTTGTTAGCCTAGACATCATCCACAGTACTCTTGCTGCTGCTCTGGCTTTGTTTACACCACTAGTTATGTCACCAGTGGACATGCTTCATTCACTATAAGTTAATATTTTGATATTAAGTTCATTTGGGATTTGAACAGCTATTTTACTTGTACATTTTTCAATAACAACATTAAAAAATTCTTCAGCAATATTTTTATTTTTGTTTGAAAAGGGTTATACATTAGGAATTGTAAAATTAATCAACAAAATTAAATTGAAGTTATTCTATAAGTTTAATATTTTCATTCTTTAATAAATAAGCCATATAGTGTAACTATTACAAGAAAGGGTTTTAATTAATTTTACCTTACTGGGTTGGCATTTTATTTATTTGCTTAAAAAAAAAAAAAAGATAATATTAAGGGAATATTTGTTTAACAAAGCCTTTGGAAATTTAATTTAATTTTTTTTTTTAATTACAGAGAAATATTTTTAAAAATCTACTTTTTATCCTTTTAGAGCTTTAAAATTAAGATTTTCTTTAACCAACTTTTTATTTTGTTCTAAACTACATTGACTTTCTTATTGTTATTTTGTTTATGTATGTAATTATCTGAATGGTCATTAATATTATTGTTTTTCTATTTTCCATGCATTGCAGGTGTACAATCTAAAGTGAAATCTACGCATAGGTGTGCTTTAAAAAAATTTAATTGTAAAATAATGTTGTTTCAGAAATATTGGCATATTTTTAAAAATTGAGTTGCGATGGGTAGGATGCGTGCCTGGAAATTTTATCCCATGCACACTTCTAGGTCAAATACAAACATTTAAAAAAATTTCATTTTGATTGTAAATAATTGTTTTAATATTTTATATAAGACTGAAGAATCTCCGTATTAAAAGAAAAAGTTACTAATGCTGACATTTCTCTGTAGACATATTGAATATGTCCTTTTTACTTTCTCTGGTTTTATACTGTTAAAACTTTTGTTTGTCTGTACAATCAATTATTTTTAATTTAAAAGCATTTTTAAGATTTATTTCACTTGCTGAGGCCATCACTTGGCTCCTAGAACAATTGCCTCCACCCCCTTTCTTTCTAAACAATACATTATGATATTAATATTTTAATATGATTATATTTGTGATTATTTTTATGATTAAATTAATCTTTTAAAATGAAACAAAGCTGGCATCTTACCAATACATTAATTAGTTGTATTTATATCACTTCTAAAAAAGGTTTTAAAAATTCCCACCCCATGTGGCTTTTTATTAAAAACCCCACTGGCATTTTTAAAATGCAGTTTATAAATGAATAAATATATATATATCCTTCTTTTTTTAGTGATAATCCTTTACCTGAGTCAGCTTGTAAATTGTATCAACACAAACTGAAGGTATAGAAGATATTTTACTTCCAGATATATCCAATATAAATGCAGAGAATTCAAAATTGAAGACAACTTTAGAAGCAGTAAAATATTCTGTTGAAAATGTAAAATATGATAGAACAATGCTAATGTTAATTGGATTTTCCTAGCTATAATTTAATGTGATATTTGACATTTTAAAATTTGGCGAATGAAATAAATAATGCAAGAGAATTATTTTTTATATTTATGGTCAGATTGAAAAAATTGAGTTATTGAACATTTTTTGTGCTATATGTTTAACATTTCTTATACACGAATTTCAGTATGCATTAACTGAATTACAGATGTAATTTATTATAAAATAAAAGGTGTCAACATATGGCCTTCAAAAGATAAAGCACAAAGACATATGCCTCAGTTATTCAAAAAATACTTCCCAAAATGCAGAGTTAATAATTGATTCAACTGAACTTCAAATCGAGATCAAACAGCAGATAACTTTCAGCTACTATACAAATTGTAATACTACAGTAAAATGTATGATTGTAATTTAAGGAGCCATATCATTTATATAACCGCTATATGGTGGCTCTATTTCAGATAAAGAATTATTTTGCAGAAGTAACTTGCTTCAGCTCCTGGAACCAGGAAATTCAGTTTTTCTGATAGAGGTAATACAGTTGCAAAAGAAATAAGAAGTGTTGGATACACACTACAGACACCCACATTTTTTGAAAAATAAAAGTTTATTTAACCTTATTGAAAGAAAGGAAAACAAAAAGATTGCTTGGCACAGAGTGCATGTAGAATGTGCTATCGAGTCAATAATTAAAATTCAAAATGTTTGAAGGTGCCATACCAATAACAATACTGCATTCCATTCACAAAATAATTTACATTGCTGTATTTTTAACAAACTTCGAGAATCCTCTTTTGAAATATTAGTGTCTGTGTTTTATTCATTTGTTATGAAGCATTCCTACCCATATTATATAATGCAACACGTTATACAGGATCTGTAAATATTTAATAAATGTTTATTAAATTACTGTTTTATTTTATTTTGCTTCTGTATTATTTTCTATTTTTGGGGATATCTTTTCCTGACAAGGATTAGATATATATCCTTATTTTAGCTGAGAAAGACATAAACTGGATTTATTCTTAAATACTGGCTAAATATTTGAGAATCAACATATACAATATCATTTAAGAATATGCCATAAAAACATGGGTGTGACAAGTGTTACGGAAGAGAAAAATAAATTAGAACATTATTAAGCAAAATTTTAAAACTACATGAATGTGCAAGAAAAATGTGAAGACGTTTTGGATTGTAACTCCATTATTGAATGGAGTTATTAATTCTGACAATTATAAAATTTTATGAAAGATGGGAGGGGGTGTGACATCTTTCAATGAAGCACTTTTTCAGTATTAATAGGTATCTTTGTAAAAGGTGTATTTGTATATTTTTTCTTCATTTTTTTATAACTCTATATCCCGCTTCCCTTCCTGCTTTCCTCTTATTTAGAATCATCTTCAGTTCACTTGGAGAATTAATATTGTGAACTTTATGTTTAAAATATTTAAAGGACCAAATCACAGTAAGTTGTTTTGTTGTAGAGGGGACATTTCATCATTTACTTCAACTAAATCTTTATTAACATTTTATCAATGTTCAAAATTTTTTATGAGTGCATAAGGAACGATAAAAACATTTGCACATCAAAATTGAAATAAAGATTAAAAAAGAAAATATATAATTTTTTTAATGGAGCAGAAGGGACAGGAAAATATTACAATTTTAACTTTTCATTTAGTATCATTATTACATTCCTTTATAAAATATAGTAGTAAAAATAGAAAATAAAAAAAATATTTTCTTCATTGTAGTGTAATATTATATCTGAATTTTAAAAAGTCTTTCTGAAAAAAAAAAATAATAATAATAATATGTTACATGTAACTGCAAGCCTGTTACAGGAAGTTTCAAGATTAACCTAATGATAGTAACTTACATTATCATCAAAATCAAAATAATTAAATTGTAATTGTTGAAGAATTTAATCGATGTATCAATCTAAAGAATAAGAGATGGTAGAATAAAATTAAAAGTGTTTTGTTTTAAATACTCTTTTATAAAAATTCAATGTTTATCCTTAAAATCAAGGTTAATTTCATGATTACAATTTGTGTTGTTAAAAAAAATAAAAAAAAAATAATGTTACAATACATTAATATTTTGTTGTTGCAGTTTTACAGTCAGTTGGCTTATTTTGGCGAGAGATGTTTCATGCAACTCCATTGTTTTTGTAACTCGTAAATCAGTGGTGCAGTCAGAATTTGAGTCTGGTGGAGGTTTGAGCTACTTATATCTAGTCCAAGCTGCTTATTAGAATGCTAGTTAATCAAATCATAGTACTACTTTTTGACATTTATTTGAATCAGACCTATGTTAGACATGATTAATTAAAATAATATTTACTATCTTAGAATTACAAAGCAGAAAAGGTACAAATGAAATAACATAAAACTGATGTTATATTTATACAAATTATTTCAACAAAGATGAGACAAACTTTAAGGGGTGGAAGAACACACTACTCGAAATAATTTTCATATACAAAACCAGGGTTGCTCATTTGTTCAATCAAGAATATGGTTAGCTGCATTATGACTAATGGAATATCTAGCTTAGTGTTGTTCCCAATGCAATAATAGCAATTTCTAACTATTCTTATGTAAGTCTGTTGGGAATATAGTTACAATATTATCTTCATTATTGTTAAAGTTACATGAAAATCAAAGTTCTAATTGGAATTAGATACACACTGTATTTTCAATGAATAAATGAATTGTGATCCAGGTTTCCTAATATTTATAAAAAACATATGAAAAATGCATTGTCTTTCATTCTGTTTAGAAACTACCAAATTTATTAAAAGAAAAGAAACAGATTATTATATAACAGTAACCACAAATTTGCATTTATATATCATTAATTCCTACAAATAGCATCATTAACAATTAAGATTCTTAAAGACACTTTTGAAACAGCAAATAATGTAAAAGCAATCTCTGTTATTCTTGTATGATTATCTTTCCTTTTTTAGCTGAATATATTTATTTATTAACAGTTAAAAACAGTATTTATTTAAGGTTTTTAACCCTTTCAGGCACTGGGAAAGCAAAATTCAACCGAAAAATCGATTTTTACATTTTTATATCATTAAATAGTTTAAACTTTTATCTTTCCAATGATGTGTCACCCGTGTTTATATATATAAAGAAACAAGTGTTGAAATTATTCATTCTTTCTAAGAGTACTTCACAGCTTAATGGCCATTTAAATCGTTGATTGACTTTTTTTCATGTTTATGTTCTTTTTTTTTTTCAATATCTATTAAACTTAAGAACTCAGATTTTTTTTTAATACTTATGTTATACTGTATACTTCAACATAGGGATTTAATGATTTGTTAAGAACTATTTATTTTAGGCAGTGAAATCTTACCTAAAATGCTAATTTAAAAATGACTTTCAATAAATAATTAATAATTAATTTTGAGTTTCACTTAGAAAGAAAATGGTTAATTAAAATACATAAATCAGTTATTCTAACTACTCTAAAAAATCGAGACCTCTATTTTTAACCATTTCTGAGAAAAAGGTACTTAAAGTTGGTGAATATAACATGGCAGAGATAGGGCTTTCCTGGTCCCCTTAAGCCCTGACCTACACACAGAGTTGGGCAGTATCGAAAATACATGTATTTGAAATACATTTTCAAAATACATTTGTATTTTGTATTTTAAGCCTTCAAAACAAATGTATTTTGGAATGTTTTTTCAAAGTATTTTGTATTTTCAAAATACTCAAAATACATTCCTCGAAATTTCAAGCTGTCGTATCTAAACCGCAGATCCTAGATTTGCCAGACAGAGACACATGTCTATCTATTTTGAACACTTTTCGAATTTGTTTTTGAAAGTTTATATGCACACATTTTTTAACATTTGGTACGATGCATGATTAGCATATTAATGAATTGGATGTTTATTTCTGCAGAAGCATTTTAGGTAGCTTTCATTACAAAAAGCTACCTATTGCAGCCGTTCCGAGGAAAGCAGTTAAAAAAATTTTTGGTATATTTTCATCAAGCATGACCCCCAGACCCCGAAACCACCCTCCGTTCAAAAGTTGATATATATATATATATATATCCATTTTTATACTTACAGCTTTAATTCATAACATTTGATGGTGGTAGGTTATGTTTAATTAATGGTTATATATATACAGGGTGTTCCGTTAAAGGGGTCCAATATTAATAGGGGTAATAGAGGAGATCACACGGAGCATAAATCAGTATATAATGCCTGGCCAGATCTCAATAATTTTCAAGTTACAGCAAATAGAATGAAAAATTGAAAATTTGTAAAAAAACCCTCATTGCTAAACTATCGATAATGCTACATAAAAAACGAAGCACATATTTAGAAAGAGCAGAAAAAATCCTACGAAATGACATAAGTTGTTTTAGAATATTGAGAATTAATGGCGAGTTACAAGCTCTGAAACAGTGAAAAAATACAAAATCAAATATTTAGCAAAATAGTTAATCGTTAATTCCAAAAATGCAATTCTACCTACATCAAGGAAAATGTTATAAAATTTGGTCCATTCCGAAAGCTTTCGAAGAAGCTGACAATAAACCATATCAGTTTAATTGTATGGGAGAAATCAAGCAGTTCCCTAGTTACAACTCTGTACTGTTGCACGCTCGGAAAGGGCGAAACTCCGCCCATGACGATTGTAAACACCCCGTTTTAATATCTTTCAATTATACATTTCTGATCAACCTCTATCAATACCCTTTCATTATTCAGTCTGGTCAAGTGAATGACATATTGTGCAGCTCTCGCCTTGTCTTAAAGCAAACTCTGTGACTGCTGCGTTTCCTCCATGAACTTTCAGGATGATGAAGAATAAGTACTTTTTATGCAAATTTTCTATGTGTATAGGAAGAAAAGTGTAATAAAACAGCAGTCATCAGTGGGCGTTATGTTAAAGGGAGGCTGTTGTAAGTGGGATTGTAGTAAGTGTATGTATAATAATTATGCCGGAATACTCTAACGAAGAATATGTGGACATGCATCTGATGTACGGGCAAGCTCATGGAAATGCATGTCTAGCACAGCGCATGTACCGTGAGCAATTTCCAAGGAGACGTTGCCCAAGTTCGAAACTCTTCATAAAAATCGATAGACGATTACGGGAGACTGGATCGTTTAATACAGCAAGCATTGATGCAGGGAAACCTCGACATGTACGAACACCTGCAATGGAAGAAGATGTACTGAATATTTTTAAAGATAATCCCTCCACGAGTACACGAGCTGCTGCGTCTGAAGTCTGTGTTTCTCACCAAAGTGTGTGGCGTGTTCTGCGTGCAGAAAACATGCACCCCTTTCATGTGCAGCGGGTACAACTGTTATCAGTAACAGATTGTGCTCAGCGGACAGAATTCGTACGCTGGTTGCTTAATGTAACAGAAAATAATCCACAATTTCTGGAAAATATTTTATTTACTGATGAAGCAACATTTACGAGAGAGGGCGTGGTAAACACGCACAATATGCACACATTGTCATATACAAATCTGCACACTGTTTTCCCGTCGAAGGCACAACAAAAGTTCAGTGTGAACATATGGGCAGGTGTCCTCGGCGATTATCTCATAGGACCATATTTACTCCCAGATGTACACAATGGCAGTACGTACTTGGTTTTCTTACGGGATATCTTACCGCAGTTACTGCAAAATGTGCCAGCAACATTGCGCCACAATATGTGGTTTATGCACGATGGCGCACCGGCACATTTTTTCATAGGTGTTCGCAATCACCTCAATTCAACATATCCTGGGAAATGGATTGGACGCAGTGGACCTGTTGCTTGGCCTGCACGCTCTCCAGACCTCAATCCGTTAGACTTTTTTGTTTGAGGACACCTTAAATCACTGGTGTATGAAACGCCTGTGGATACACCGGAGGATTTACTAGCGCGAATCGTTGTCGCTGCAGGAGACATTCCCAACTCCGTCTGAGTTTTTCGGTGTGTTCGCCAATCTTTACGACGTCGCTGTCAGCTGTGCGATTCTGTTAATGGGCGCAACTTCGAACACCTATTATAATAATGTCCGTTCGTCTGCCTTCCGACATTGAACTGTGCAGCGCAGGCCAGAAGACTATGCTTCACATATGTCATAAAGTACGTGGAATGTAATTCTTTATTTGTCATTTTTCTTTTATTTTCGACACTTTTTGGCACAGTATTTTGTAAGTCACAGACTGTGGTGTACTCAAATTGTAAATGACAAAGTTTGTATGAATTAATTTAAAATTTAGTGTCTTTTTTAAATTTATAATTAATAAAATTATTATGCTATTTGTTATTATTATTTCCTATCATAAATTATGATGCACATATACATACAATAATTGTCCATGTAAAACATGTACTGAAACTTCTTGCATAGTTACAAATCGCAATATTTTTAATTATTTCCGAATTTTCACCACCAGTTTAATTTTAAAGAATTTAACTTAAGCTTTATATCAATAAAAGACCACTTTAAAATGTAGACTATTATTGTAAAGTTATTTTGGTTAATTCAACTCTTGAATAATTAAAAATGTTGCATCTCAGAAGAAGCATGATCGAAAATGTATAGTTGAGAGTAATTAAAAAGGCGGTGTTTCCAATCGTGATGGGCGGAGTTTAACCTTTGCTAGTGTCAAAGAAAGCGGAGTTGTAACTAAGAAACTGATTAATTTCTCTCACACAATTAAACCGATATGGTTCATTGTAAGCTTTTTTGAAAGTTTTCGGAATGGACCAAATTTTACTACATTTTCCTTGTTGTAGCTAGAGTTGTCTTTTTGGAATTAACGATTAACTATTTTGATGTATATTGGATTTCGTACTTTTTTCACTGTTTCAGGGCTTGTAACTCGTCAATAAATATTGCTATTTTAATACAATTGATGTCATTTTGTAGGTTTTTTTCTGCTCTTTCTAAATATGTGCTTCGTTTTTATGTAGTATTATCGATAGTTTAGCAATGAGGGTTCTTTTACAATTTTCCGAATTTTCATTCTATTTGCTGTAACTTGAAAACTATTGAGATCCGACCAGGCTTTATGTACTGATTTATACTCCATGTGATCTCCTCTATTACCCCTATTAATATTGGACCCCTTTAATGGAACACCCTGTATATATATATATATATATACCTGATATTTGTCACACTGTAACTCTCGTATTTATGAACCGATTTGGATGACACTCGGTGTATACATAGTACAAACAAATGTCTCGACCGAGTTCGTTGGCCAGCTTCATCCGCCATATTGTTTCAAAATGGCAGCCATTTAAAAATTTTAAAAAAATTTAAAATTTGAAATGTGGTACCAAAAAATTTAAAATTGAAAAATATTTTTTTCTTATGTGTTTGACCTTGATACAAAGATTCCAGAGCATTTTTTGTTTCATCTATATCTTAAAAAATGGCTGAGTTATAGCACTTTGAATTTCTAGCTTGGCTGACATTTTGAAACAACCTGATTTTTGTCACACGATAACAGGCGTATTTATGAATCGATTTGGATGTACCTTGGTGTATACATAATACGTACCAATGTCTCGACGAGTTCATTGGCCAGCTTCATCCGCCATCTTGTTTCAAAATGGCGGCCATTTAAATTTTTAAAAAAAATTTTATATTTGAAATGTGGTAGCAAAAAATTGAAAATTAATTTTTTTTATGTGTTTGACATGATCTGATAATTGTCACGCGATAACAGGCGTATTTATTAACCTATTTCAATGTAAGAAGGCATGTGGATAGTATATAGCAATGTCTTGCCCAAGCTCGCTGGCCATCTTGTTTCAAAATGGAGGCCATTAAATTAAATAAAAAAATTATATTTAAAGTGAGGTGCAAAAAAATTAGAAAAGGTTTCTTTCTTAAGTATTTGGCCATGATATAAGGATTCCGGAGCATTTTTTGTTTTGTCTTTATCTTAGAAAATGGCTCAGATATAGTAGTTTGAATTTCTAATGTGGGTGACATTTTGAAAAATCTGATTTTTTGCCTGCGACAGAACTTGTATATATCAACCGATTCCGATGTGAGTGAGCATGTGCACAGGAATTACTAAGGTCTCGACCAAGTTCACTGGTTAGCCTCATCCACCATGTTGTCTTAAAATGGCAGGAACTTCAAGATATCGCCAAATTTGGTAACCAAACATAAGTTACTTTAAATAAAAGCAGCTTTGATAAAACTGACTAATTTCACGAAATTCTCATTCATAATGATTTAGTACTGATAAAGATTAGGATTTAATCTCCTATAATCGGTTTCCACTAAATTGAGCTTCGTGTGTTTTAATAATATAAGCTTGCTTTTTAAAAATAAGGAATATGAAAGCTACCTCTTCCTCCCGGCACTGGCCGGAAGGACTTTTTTGTTGAGTAGTCACAAAAATTGTTTTTAGAGTTCATAACATTCAATGAGAATTATAAAAGAAATTTGTGGGAAAACTGTTGCATAGGCAGGTGCTGCCTATTTAAAATACATTAGAAGTGTAATGATGTTAGTTACCACAGAGGCTCATGGAAATACTGTTAAATCTCCCAATGAAAATTTACCAAGAGGATTAATTATAATAATACAGAATGTGCACAGTTAGACATGAAATATGTTTAATGTTCTGTTGATGATAACAAAAAATTAAGGGATAATACCAGCAGTATAAAATGAGATGTTCGATTATAGGTTAAATTTTTGAATGATAAAACAAATTTCAAAACATATTTAAATGTAAGATTTTAGTCTTATGCCATCATATATAGATTTTGACATTTTTCCTATTAGAAGTTTTAATACGATTTACCATACCTTTGATATTCATTTAATTGGGATTGAACTTTAATATAAAAGTTGTTCCATTTATTCATAAAGTATGCAAATGTCCATTAACTGTATTTGCATTGAGCATAGTATACATATTGGATGTTTAAATGTGGACTTGGCTTTATTATAGTTTAGCGTTTACACGGCTGACTTTACATTTCAAAACATCTTCACATTTCATTTTTTATTTTACATATGCGAAGCTAACTCTTGTTTCCTCTCTTACAGAACATACTGTCTGATGTACAAAACATACTAGATGAAAATCATTTTTTATTAAAAACTCTAATACATTTTTTTTTGTTTAACTTTTTTTTCAATAACAATACAAAAAAGCAATTTTATATGAAAAATATAAATTATGAATTTGAACAAAGTTTTGATATTTATTAAAAACTGTATCTTTGCATTAGCTACATTTCAAGGATTAATAACCAAATAAATCGTCAGAGAATTCACTAATTATAGCAGCTTTTTTTATTATACTTCTTTCAGTGGTAGTTCGATTATATATCGGTTAAATTTGTGTTTATTTATTCTTGATGAACTTTTAATATCATTATAGAATATTAACCAGGGACAAATAATGAACTTATTTACATTATTTTAAGTGGATTACAGGTAAATCTTCTGCAATCGGGCTGCACACGATTTTCCTTTTTTAACAATGCTTGAATTTTTTAAAAAAGACCATAACAAATTTGAAAATTAAGATAGTTTTCAAACAAGTTAAATTTCAGAGTAATTTTTTTTTTTTTTTCTATTTGACGGTATAAAACTTCAAATTGTGCGAGGATTAGACGTTAATAGATTTGCTAAAAAGATGAATTTATTATTCAGATCATTGCATCGTCAATATGACATCATGTTTACTCATGGGCATGTTTTTGTTTTGTAATGCAGACCAGCGATCTCACTCAGATTAAAGATGCCCGATATACTGTACAGTGTACAGAATATACAGGGTGCAAAGGAAAGTCCCTTTAAACTGAAAATACTTGCAAACGGAGAGAACTACAACTATACAAGGGAGGTAATGGTACAGTAAAGCAACTACGCCCGACCTAATGCAAACAACAGCAGCACCCCTAGTGGTGAAATTTGGAAGATAGCCATTGAAAATCGAAAATGAAAAGAGGTAGAGCAAATTTTACAATTAGAAAGTTTTAGAGCATTAATTAATTAGTACGAAATGACATTTGGGTCATATGGATAAGATAAATCATCGCCTGCATACCCAAAAATGTCTGAAATCAATGAACAACGATTCTACTTTGCCTATTCACATTCCGGAAATGTAGCAGTGCACAATCGCAGATTGTGACATTGTACTGTGCTGTTATGTCTGTAAAGATTTAATTTCCAATGCATTTAAAATTTTAGAATAACCCATTCAGAGCCAGAAGAATTCTGTTCGTAAACTGATGAAATAATTGACTGACACCAGAATATTCAAACAAATTTCTCAGAAAACAAAAACCCGCTAATTTGCACTTTCATTACAAAACCAAATTTTATTAAAATATTCTTGGTGCCATTTGTCAGTTTTGGAATTAAAATTAGGTGACTAGACCATCTAGCCACTGCCCTTGAAAAGGTTAAATCTAAGTCATTGTATTGAAGAGGCTTGCAATAGACATTCCATGCTGAGAAATGTGCATGCAGAATTACTCTCACGAATACAAATGTGTATCGTGAGCAATGGCGAACTTTTCGAACATATTGAATATTAAATTTTTATCACTGTGAGACAGTTTATCTTTTTTTGTGTGATGTTATCAAAATGTATTGTATTCTATTACTGGAGGGGGGGGGGGGTGGCCTGAGCCAAAGCACCGTGACCAGGGTTCTATTGTGCTATCTCCCAAAAGTGAAAGAGGAAAACATCTTCACTTAGTCCCTAAATAGACCAGTAGCTGACATAAAATTCAGCAGACATTTGATAGGAATATCCTGAATTTCCCATGGCTCAATCAGATGATGACCCATGTGTTCCGAGTATATTTTCTCGGATTTCCAACCAACTACACTGAAAAAGCATTTTAGAGACTTTCTTATTAGCCACATATCAGCAGGTAATCAAGAAAGGTGTTTTTCATTTACTGCAAACCTTTTCATTTTGATTATTTCAGCATTTAAACGCGTAGTTCAGTTACATTCTGTTAAATTTGTGTTTTATTTATGTATTTTGGAGATTTTAATTTTGTTTGGCAATTTCGTTATGGAATATTACACATTAATAAACAAACGCTGAATTGCATCGTTATTTCAAATGCAAGGGTTAACCATCCATAATTGGGTCACAAGAATACCTGCGAGATAAGTTTTAAAAAATTAAACTTGAAAATTTAAAAAAATATATATCTAAAAACTGGGTAAATTGAGATACAGTTTTTAAAGAAATAGCATTTGAAATTACTTTTTTCCCAACTCCAATGTGTAAAAATTGCAATTATTGCTATATTTAGAAGTTAAATTTTTAAAAAAAAAATGGAAAAAGAAAAAAAAAAGTTTATTTAGGTCGTTGTCACCATTGATATGACATTAGAGTTATTCACGGCCATCTTTTTTGCTTTATAATATAGTTTGTTTGTGAAAAAATAAATACAGTGAAAATTTTGCAATAAGTGAGCAAGATTTTCAGTCCAAAATCATATTTCGATTATTTTAAAGTTTCAACAGAAAACAAAAATGGAAATTTGAACGAATTAATATGGTATCCATAAGTACAGGGTGTCCATAATAAAATGACCCTACTTTAAATTTGCCTACAGACAAAACTATTGTACAGTCATGGAAAAAAAAGTAAACACCCACTACTAATTCCTCAACAAATTATCGTATACAAAAGCTACTGGTACCGAACGATTAGAAATGAAGTCTACTTTTAAATGATGTATATAAAATTTGCTTAGGGGGCCATCTACTTATTAAAACGAATACAAACTTGATTATTTTCAGTGGCAATACACAATTTTAACATTTCAAAACTTCGGTTCAAACAATGCCTAGAAATCAAATTTCAAGTTTTTTGAATGATAAGTTTTTGAATTATAAACATTCAAAATTTAGTGCTTCTAATGTTAAATTACATTTTCATATTTTTATTTAAATCTCCTTAAATTATGCTCATAATGGGCTAATTTTTTCTGTAGCAATAATACTAATATACCCAAACATAAATATGTTGAATTTGCAATTTTTATAATTTTATGATATGAATTATGAAATTAATATTCGAAAAAATTATGAATTGCAACCTACAATTTTTTTGATGAATTTAGATTTATCAAGTCCTGCTTTATGGAAAACCCAAATTTCACATTTTCCTTCAAAGTAGTTTCCAAATTATGCTTAAAAAATGACAAAATGTTAGTTTAAGGGGCTGTCTATAATAGATGTGACTAGATATTTTGAAATTTCTTCTGCTATCCTATAATCTAGCAGTCTTCAATGACTGCTTGAGTGTCGTTTAAGAGGCCCTGATTAAGAAGGGAGCTCTCTCAGGCAACAATCGAGTACCAAACTTCAATTTGGATACAGCCCTCAAAATACACTCATTTTAAAATAATTAATGTCTCGGGAACTTATGGTACGAATTGCATAAAAATTTGTTTTAGGCTAATTGAAGGGTGTAGAGTTCATTTATGCTGTCAGAATTGTATACTCTACTGCTATTGAAAAAAACAAAGTTTGGGTTCTTTTAATATGTAGATGGTTCCTAAGCAAATTTTATATACATCATTTAAAAGTAGACTTTATGTCCAATCGTTCAGTACCAGTAACTTTCGTGTATGATAATTTGTTGGAGTTAGTAGGGGGTGTTTACTTTTTTTTCCACGACTGTAAATGTACATTAAGTTGTGAAATTTACTGAAAGACATAATAAAGGGATGGGAATTTGTTTAAACAAAAAAAGTTCAAAGTTTCACTACCAGAGGGCATTTTTAATAAATTACACATTTAGCATTAGGATAGTTTAGAAATTTTATTTATATATCAAATATGTTATTAATTTAATTAATCACAAGCACACACATCTTACAAAGACACATTATGCATATGCGCTATGCATGTGTTTGTTTATAATAAAATCAAAAATATTATTAAAACATTACTTTGTATGATTTTATAACTAATAATCAAAGACGTTTATTCATTATTAACTGATGTTATTATAAGCATATTAAAAGTTTTAGTTCGATATTAATGTTCATTGTACAGAGAGTTTCAAATTGTTTAATATTTGGCTTTTAAATTAATTGAAAAAATCTCAAGAACATACATTTTTATGATAATAATATAATACAGTTTTATAATATAAATGATGAAGATATTCAGTATGTTATGAATGTTTCAGTAATTTTAATTCAGTGACTTATTCTCAACCAGTGGAGCAGCCCGTTTGGACACCCACTTACGGGAGCATAATGCCCCCCTCCCCCTGCCATTTTGCATCAATAAATTTTTGAAATTTCAAAATATATTTTGTATTTTAAATGTATTTTGAAAATACATATATTTTGCATTTGGGATTTTTTAATTTTGGAAAGTATTTTGTAATTTGTAAAGCCAATGTATTTTGTATCAAATGTTTTTTTGATGTATTTTGCCCAACTCTGCCTACACGATTGTGTAGGTGACACTATAAACTAAAAGAAAAAGACTATTTCCTGTTTTTGTGATATTTAAAACCAAATCTGCACATATAAATGAGTTAATTGTGTTCAGGTGTTTTGATAAGATACAACTAGGGGACACCAACTGCAAGACAGGGTTAGATTTTCTGCTTTTAAAAAGACTATATCATCTGACAGCAATAGACAAAAAGTATGTACTGTCGTAATTTCTTTTAAATGTGATTTTTAGTGTTTGCTTAGATTTAATTTTTCTTTTCAAATACTTTATTCATGATTTTAATTGATTTTGTCCTTGATAAATTTAATTAGGCTTTACAAAAATTGAAAAACAAATGACCTACACAATTGTGTAAGTCTGGCATTTACCATTTCCAAAATAGTTGCAATTCCTAATATTTATTTTTGATTTTTTTTTAAGTTATGTTTTAAGCAATTTATTTTTTATCAATTACATTTTTAAAGCGGATTCATTTTAAATTAATAGGTTTGTACTATTCATGATTTCTATTTGAAATAGATACTATTAGATCAGTAACAAATTATCTATATATAAGATATGTAACAAACTGTGTGTTTCTGTTCTGAGTTATAGATGCTGTATATGATTTATAAGTTTTATATGAGTTATATGCATACCACAAGATAGATTTTTAAATTTGATAAACTCATTTCATTTTGTCGGCACAGCAAGTAAACCACCAGAAATGAATAATAAATTATGGAAAGTTCAGCAAATGCTTGACAGATTCCGTAGTGTCTGCTTGAATTTACCAAGAGATCAGGGAAAATTTTCCATAGATGAGCAGACGATTCCTTTTTTTAGGATGCGCCTCAGTAAAGCAGTATGGAAAAAACAAACCACACTCTGTAGTAACAGCATCATCTGGGATAATTTTAAATTTTGTAGTATATCAGTGGGAAAGTACACACCTGGTCCACAAGGATCTAGGCTTAGGACCTGCTGTAGTCCTTACTCTGGTTCAGACCTAGTTTTATGTACTTCGATCGGTATTTCAACAAAATACCACTGCTGAAAGAACTAAAAAAAGAAATTTGAAGGAACAGGCACAATCTAAATGGAGTGAAGGGCTTACCATTTGTCAACGGTTCTTAAGAGGGATGAGAACATTGAGCATGTCTCAGAAAATGGAATTGTAGAGGTCGAGTGGAAAGACAATAAGAAAATTGTACTAGTGTCTATGTGTACAGGATGTAATTCGCTGCAGACTGTCAAGCGGTAGTCGAAGGAAGAAAAATTGAAAGTTGATGTCTTTGTCCAGCCAGCGTTATGACCTACAACGCATCAATGGGAGGTGTAGAGATTTATGATCAGCAAATAGAGGCATATCGAATCTAGTTTAAAACAAGAAAGTAGATCTTGAAAACAAGGGTTCATTTCCTTGACCTGGCTGTAGTAAATTCGTGGTTTCTTTACAAACAAGATGCCAAAGAAAACAAGTTATCCCATAAAAAAGACTTGATTTACTATCGTTATTAAGTTTGGCTGAGAACCTGTTGGATTACCAATAATGAAAAAATCAAGGGCTGTCCTCAGCGACAGCAAAGAAGAGGAGATTGAATATGATGTTGCTGACTCATACACATCCAAATTCTACAATCTGCCCATAAAGATACCATTTGAAAGTAAGAGGTTAACAAAAAAACAACTAGTCACTGGCCTTGTTTGGATGATCTTAAAACTGCCAGGAGTTACCGGTTTCAAAACTCTTCCAGCCATACAAGAGTGAGATGTGAGAAATGTTATGTTTATTTATGTCTGTTCAAAAACAAAAAAATGTTTTAAACATTTTCATTGTGGCTGAAGAAAAATATATTAATAAACAACAATTACTTTTTTGTTTAAACTTTTATTTTTAAATATTTGCACACATAATCCCGAACTGCACAATTGTGTAGATTTAATCCAAAAACGGCTGCATTAAGGCCGAACCTACACAATTGTGTGGTTCCTCCCTTGGCATAACCTGACATTGAGTATTTAAAAAAAAAAAATCAATTAAATGCGATCCTATAGATTAATGGAAACCACCCAAATTTTCAATTTCTACCAAAAAACTCCCAGTCTTAAAGGGATATAATGTTTTCCTTAAGTATTTGGTTTGGTTGAATATTGAGATATTCGGTAGTATCGCCGAATACATACCAAGTGTTCGGTGCATCCCGACTTCTGAGGAGCAATTTCCAGGTGTATTATATGAAAAAAAAATTATGCTAAAAACCTTTAAAATAATCATCAAAATAAAACTGATATTAAATAAATGTTTATTTTATACCATGCATCTCATTTTGTGAACAATTCTATAAAATGTAGAAAGTGACTGAATGAACATATATTTGTCTTATTTTATACACATTGTGGACTCTTTTGTTACTGTTCATTCTTTTATTCACACAAGAGCTTATAATAAGATTTAATGATAAAAATGAAACAGGAAATTAAGCATTATATTTTATGTGATTTTATAATGTATGTTCTGTAACTACCCAGACAACACAAACACATCCTAAGAACATCCGAAAGATGTCATATTCAGGACAAGCTGATATCCTGCGGACTGATGAATTGGTCCTGCCAACCGTTTTAGGACATCCCCTGGGTTTCGAAATGTCCCACCTGTCAACATCCTACGGATGTCATTTCATGACACCTTTTGGACGATTATAGGACACTTGTATGATATCCTCTGGATGGTCCTAATGACATCCTAAAATCATCCAAATAATGTCATATTTATGATAAGCTGATATCCCGTGGATGGATGCAGTCGTCTTGCAGACAGTAATAGGACATCCCCTGGCTATCGAAATGTCACACCTGTCAACATCCTGTGGATGACTTTTTTATGATGGCTCGATAACCTCTGGATGGCTTAATGAATGTTACTGCCTACAATTTGCATTTTTGAAAATTATGGCAATTCATTGATGTCTTGTCACTTTTAATTATTATAATCAATTATAACATAATTATTTAATAAATTATATAGCCTGTAAAAAGATTATTCAGTAAACCTTTCTTTAAAAAAAAAATCAATCTTCAAGATATCTTAGTTTATACAATTTATTAAGTAAAAAATGTTTTCAATGACAATATAGGAATTTCAAAAATGCAAATTGAAGATAGTAATATATCTTACATATTTTTGATAAGATTCAAGAATATTTAAGAAATTTGGTAAAATTCCTTACTTGCATACAATAATAGTTTTACATACTTTATTCTTAATTTAAACAAATATTATCCAAAATGGTGCAATTTAAAAATTTTCCATCATAGCTTCATCACTATTTAAGATGTTGTCTTGCAGATATTTTTTAATATCTGGAGTTGAACATTTTTCTAATTTACTATTTTTGCCATAAGAACCATTTTTTCAATGACAATTTTATTCATTTTGCAATTATTTGATTTACGCGCCTATTCCGATCAAACGCTTTTCTCCTGTAACTCCCCTTTCCTCGTGGATTTGCGAGGCGCATCTAAAATCACGAAACAGATCAAACGTGCGGACGGTTTCACTCTCGCAGAGCAATCGCAACTGAGGTTGTCACGTGATAACTATTTGCGGGAGGTACAAAAGACTCGTAAGTAGTAAAAAAAGATGGCGGACTTTTGGTAGCATAGCGTGCAAAGAACCATGTGACGCTTGCAAAATGCTTTTATAGTAAATTTTGTGCTGCAAATAAATAACACAGATTTAAAAAATCACTTGTTATAGATAGGAGCTAACATCAAAACAAAACATAAGGGGAATACTCATTTAAAATACAGGTATGTGAAATGTTTTTTTCAGTGTTGGTACCTTTTGATATGTTGTATTATAGTGAAAGATAGCTTTTTTTTTTTTTTTTTACTACTATAAAACCTTTACTTTTTTTCTTAGTTATTACCAAGATAAGTCATATATCATTAGAATCTTGGTATTGACAGTTTTGACTTTTATCTCATGAAAGCGAAATACTATCGCATCCATTAAAAAAATATTTGTTTACTTTTTGTAAAATTATGATATTTATTTAGTTTCTAATAATTTACTAATGAAGTTTTTATATGTTTTTGTTACTAATCCCTAAGAATTAGATTTGATGATTTATAATTATAATAATAATAATAAAGCTGACACATGAACTGCTGTATTTAAACAATAAGTTTAATTTCTTATTTTTCTGCAGTAAGCAACAGACAATTTCCATGACTTGTGGATAAGTTATTTTCGATAACTAACGTATTAATTTGTTCAGCATTTTATGTTAATTTGAAATAAATTTTAAATGCACACGTAAGAAATAAAACTGATAAAATATAAATTTGTAGAGATACTTTTATTAATTAAATACTGTTTATCATCAAGATTTTCATTTTTAAAGCTTATCTGTAATCGTGCAATGAAGAAGTAATAATATATATGATTACATAGTATGAATTATTAAAAAATGATTAAATCATAATTCTTGAAACTATATTGTGACATTTATAAATATGTCTTATCTTGAAAATTGTTTTTACTCTTCAGTATAATACATGTTAATAATAATAAAACATAGTATGATTACATAGTATGAATTATTAAAAAATGATTAAATCATAATTCTTGAAACTATATTGTGACATTTATAAATATGTCTTATCTTGAAAATTGTTTTTACTCTTCAGTATAATACATGTTAATAATAATAAAACATAGTATGATTACATAGTATGAATTATTAAAAAATGATTAAATCATAATTCTTGAAACTATATTGTGACATTTATAAATATGTCTTATCTTGAAAATTGTTTTTACTCTTCAGTATAATACAACATGTTAATAATAATAAAACACTGAAAACATTTCACATTGTGACTGGTTGAGAGTATGTAAGATTGAGTATTTATTATGTGAAAGTATTTAATTCACAGAGATCAAATATTATTACTTATAGGGGGGGGGGGGGATAAACTACTCTATCTGCATTACATCTAAGACAGAATAATATTAATAGTAAAGATGATAATAAATACTAGTCAGTTTGCAGATAACAAATGTCTGTATTATTTTCAAACTGAAAAAATCTAATTAGCTGAAAGTTATAATTTAATGATGTTTATTAAGTTTTTAAGTTAAATGACTTCAACATTTTGGATTAAGATTAACATCTTAATTGGTATTTATTTCTCTAGTACTTGTTGGCTTAAAAAAAATAAAAGAAAATCCTGCTGTATAGTACATTTCTCAAATAGGGTAGATGTGCCAGTAATAGACACCCTTAAGAAATTTCTTTTAAAATTATTTTTTATTAATAAATTATAATCATTATATTCCAGTTTTTTCAATATTATATTAATCTATCAACAATATTTAACCATTCTGATAGTTTCATTTCCGAATATGAATAAAAACTCAATTTTAAATAACAGAAATATATCAAAACACCCCAAAAGTCCAGTAATGGACACTCTCTGTTTCAGTAATAGACATCCCACAAAAAGTAACAGATATAATTGTTTTTATGACTATTTAGAACCAGAATTTAATGAAAGCATACTAATGAAACAAAACACTGATTTTCAAATAAATTTAACAATTAGGGTGCCAGTATTTAATAAAATATTTGTGATAATCATTCACTGTTTGCATCAATTATTGTAATTATCAGAAGATAGATATTTTAATTATTTTAGATGGATAGTTTAAAATACTAAATATCAAGCAATTACAGCTGTCAGATTATTGAGACAGTGGGAGATTTAAAAGTTAATAATAATAATAATAAAAAAAAAGTTTTTGAGTATTAGTGTATAGCAATAGCTTTGTCTCACTATTTTTAACAACTTCCAGAGACTACTTGATATATTACTTGTAATAATTAATATTACAAATATGAAAAAAATGATACTGTGAGTTGGATATTTTAAACACTAAATAAAATAATTCTCAAAATAAAACTGTAGAATTGATGTTTGAGGCCACTGATCTGCAGATTTACTAGTTTCATGATTACTATAACTTTAATTAACATTACAGTAATATATGTATTTTTTTTTTTTCAGAGATGAATAAGGGAACATTTAAGACAGATTTTTAACAATTTTAACTTAATTGTTTTTATTTAAATGGGGAGGGTTAAGCTCCATGAGCCCCTGTTTGACTATGCCCTTAAATTATATTTTTAGCTTCTTGACTGGTTTGATTGCCATATTATAAAAAGTGCAAGTCAGAGTTATTATATACATTTAAAAAAAAAGAATAAATTATTGAAATTTTATTAACCATATAAAATAACTTAAAAGCAGCTATTTATAAAAGTTTTGGTGTTATGACATTTTGGTAAGTGTAATTTAAAAATTAAATTTATTATTTAGGTCTTCAGTTAAGTCAATATTTTATGTAATATAAACATTACTGAAATTGCATTTTTAGCAATGTCTACACGGGGTGTCCATTACTGGAAAATGACTAATAATAATGCAAGATTATAAAATATGCAAGAGGAAGTTATGAAACAAATAATAAAAGCTAAATTTTTATTGATTTTTTTTTTTTTTTTTATAAACCAAAACATTGAAGGGTGTCTATTACTAGCACATCTACCCTATATTAATTTACACAATAAATTATCAACTTTTAATTTAGTATAAATTTCGTCAGTGCAAATGAAGTATTGATAGGTCTATAGCAAAAGCTTGCTATATTAAGTATGGGTATAATGCTTTTAAGAGTTTTCTAACTTTTTCACTCTAAACAGTGTCTAAACAGTTTGTTTAAAGCTCTGAGCTTTTCAAGATTGCTAAATATATTGGAAAAGACACTAATTAAGAGACATTGATAAACATGTTATCATGAAATTTGATGTTTAAAAACTCTACACGTAGCATAAACGTACATTTTCCCCCCTTCGTTTGTATTTAATCATTATAAATAATATGAAATGAAATTGTGTAACATAAATAAAAATAACAATTTCAATAATATTTTGTATTTTAATTTTCAGTTATATAAAAATACATGTACAGTTAGCCCAAGTAATAAGTGATTTTTAAAAGTGACAAAAATGTTAAATTGATTTAAATTGGGGGGGGGGGGGGCTCTTGTGAAAGAATACAATTGCATAGAAGTAGATGTTGTTTCGGTTTGAGCCTATATACATTATTCTTGTTATAAAATTCAATTTAAGAAGTATAAATTAATAATAATAATTAATTAGTGTAAAAGAACTTTTGTGATACAGCTAATTGTAAAAATAGAGTCTAGTATAAATAAGCTGAATGAAAAGAACAAGCAACCAAAATAAATTTAACATTGAGCTGCTTCAAAACTTTGCAAAAGGAGCCCGCCCCTTCTATAGTGATAAAATTAAAATAAAAAAAGAGAGAAAACAGGAATAACAATAACACACTCTGCTACTAATATTTCCCATTTTCTGTATCATTCTTTTGGCACTAAAGAAGGAAGCTTTAAAATAAATGCAAGAAAAAATTTCTCGAAATATTTCAGCTTTTCTTTGCGTTGATTTTTAAATATCACATATTTATCGTAACAAAAAAAATTTCATATGTATGTCATCAGTTTTTAAGTGCTCTCTCTGGTTTTTAAACTCTTAATGCCCCCTTCATCAGTTAGCCAGTATACATATATATATACTTAAAATGAAATAGAATGTCTAAAAATCAAAGGGAAAAAATAATACAAAAGTTAATCAGAGGAACTTGTAAATGCAAATATATATAAAACTGGCTATAATATACTATATATATATATATATATACACCAACATATACTTTAAAACTGCAGCTATTATGGCGCCTATATGTGGTACCTCGATTTTTAATTTGTATAATATTTTTTAAATATTTTATTTAGCAAAGTATATGCTTATCTAGCATGAATGACATTCATGCATCCTGCATCCAGAACCAATTTAAGTCATTTTACAGCCATGCTCCTGATTGCTTTTTTGGAAGTTCCAATCTATAAATCTATTCTTACTGTAATGTATCAATCTGTTCTTTATTTTTCTTAAATGTATTTAATTGTGAGACAAAATACCATCATAGAAAAGCTGAGGCTTTAAAGCTAAAGTAAAAGGTTAACATAGTCCGTAATTTTAAATTAATAAATTTTAATTTGATAGGAGAATAGGTGATACATTCATGGGAATAAGCTAGAGCAATAAAAATATTAATACGTAATATGAGCTTGTTATTAAAATAATACTCTGATATTAAGTATTTTTAAATTTAACATTTAAAAGAAATATTCTTCAACTGGTCAGCTATTATTCAAAACATTATATTCTGTCCCTTTAAAAGTTGTTGATGCACTCTCATTGGTTAATACATGCTAATATTCGATTAAAAATAGATTCTCTTATTCTTAAATCGTACGTGACATCAGCAGTTGCGGAAGGTGAAAGATGTTTGTTTGGAATAGCGACTTTCAGTTCTTTTCCCCCTTCTCTCGTAAACCCTCCCTTTTGCGGAATAGCTTTCACAACTTTGCGGGCGTTTGATCGGAATAGGTGCGCTACTTACTAAAAAAAGCATGGGACTACCTGATCCACTATGCACTTTAGGAACAGCCAGTATCTGTAACAAATGTTATGCATTTGATTGTCCTGTGATGAAGTGCCACATGAAATTAAAAAGTATAATTTTGTTGCTCCGATGATTGTTTTACATTTTTTTTTTTTTATAGAAAAAAGCTACTGCATAAGACATCTTAATATTTTTGAAGTCAAATAAATAAAGTACAAAAAGTATGCCATTTTATATTTAGTGACCAAAGCACATTTTACTGTTGTGATAATTTGGTTGTAAAATACAACTTTAAATTTAATGTTTTACTTACCTTTAAATACATTACCTTACTTTAACAAAATATGATAGTGCCATGGATACATTTAACTTTATACAATTGGTAATAGCTCAGTAAATGCCTTTTATGAACATGAAGAATTAACACAAACTGCAGAAAAGTTAAGATACTCTTTTCATCCTTTGTTCTTATTTTAATGAATAAGAACTTCTATATTTTAATTGCATTTTAAATGATTGCACATATTACACTAAATGCTGAATATAAAACAATAAACTTAAATTATTTGACAAAGAAAAGTTTAATCTTTACGTAAAAATTATCAAAAGTGAATACCTGAAAATGTTATTCAAAATAAAAAGTCAAAGTTTACTCCTAATTTAATTTAAGACCAGTAAAGGAAAAAAAAATAAAAGACAAAAAGAAATACTTATAAAATATATTCTGCAGTGTTAAGAATGATAGTACGAAAAAATGATAATCGCTGTTGAATTATTTTGTTTATTAATTATTAAAATAATTCCTATATCATACCTGCCAACATGTCAATTTTGAAATCCTTACAATTTTTATGACGTATTCTTGGGTGTTTAAAAATGCATAACATACAATGAAAAAAGTAATACTTCATAACATTTTCTATGCTATATTCATGTATAGTCTTTTTTTTTTTTTTTTTTTCAAAATAAAAACGTGAGATATCAAAAGAAAATTTTTTTGCATGGGAAATTCTAAAAAAAAAAAAAATTCTGAAATTCACAGCAAATTTTCTGAAAGGTTACACAGTCGAAGGATTGGGGAGGAAAGGGGGGGGGGGATTCCCTTCCGGTGCTAATTATGAGTTTTTTCGAGGCCCTTTGATGAAATTCGGACTTTTTCCATGATGAAAAATTCGCATTTTTTTCACGATCCTTTGACAAAATCACTGTTTTTTTCACGATCTTTTGGCAAAATTTGAGTTTTTTCACGATATTTTGACGAAATTTGCGTTTTTTTCGTGATCTTTTGACGAAATTTGCGGGGTTTTTTCGTGATCTTTTGACGAAATTTGCGGTTTTCTTCGCGATCTTTTGGCAAAATTTGCGGTTTTCTTCGCGATCTTTTGACGAAATTTGCGTTTTTCCGCGATCTTTTGATAAAATTAGCGTTTTTTTCGCAATTTTTTGATAAAAGCGTTTTTTCTGCGATCTTTGACGAAATAAACATTTTTCTCGCGATCTTTTGACGAAATTCGCGTTTTTTACGCGATCTTTGACAAAATTCGCGTTTTTTTCATGATCCTTGACAATATTCGCATTTTTTTACGAGATCTTTGACGAAATTCGCGTTATTTCCCGAGATCTTTGACGAAATTAGCTTTGTTTCAAAGATTTTTGATCGAAATTAGCGTTTTCTGACAAAATTCGCGTTCTTTTCACGATCCCTTGACGAAATTAGTGTTCTTTCCCCGCGATCTTTCACGAAATTCGCGTTCTTTTCACAATTCTTTTACGAAATTAGTGTTTCTCCTGCGATTTTTGACAAAATTCGCGTTCTTTTCACGATCTTTCAACAAAAATAGTGTTTTTCTGCGCGATTTTTAACGAAATGCGCGTTTTTTTCACGATTCTTTGACAAAATTTACTTTTTTTCAAATATCTTTGATAAAATTCTTTTTTTCCCCGCGATCTTTGACGATATTCGAGTTTTTCCCCACGAACTTTGATGAAATTCGCGTTCATTTCACGATCCTTTGAACAAATTCGCGTTTTATCCCCACGATTTTTGACGAAATTCCCGTACTTTTCACAATCTCTTGTCGAAATTAGTGTTTTTCCTGCAATCTTTGACGAAATTCGCGTTTTCTGTTTTCGAAAATTAGGGCTTTTTTCAAGATTCTTTGAGAAAATTGGCGTTTTTTTTCCGATCCTTTGACAAAAGTAGCGGTTTTTTTTGCGATCCTTTGACAAAATTAGTGTTTTTTTCACGATCCTTTGAAGAAATTACCGTTTTTGAAGGGATCTTTGATGAAATTAGCTTTTTTTCATGCAATCTTTGACAAAAGTAGCGTTTTTTCACCCGATCTTTGACAAAATTCACATATTTCAGCGATCGTTTTTCCCGCGCGCAAAACTGTACAATCGTACTGTTCATCCGTACAACCGTACAATTAGAAATAATTCCGTACATTGTACGGCCAATCCGTACAAGTTGGCAGCTATGCTATATTAAAAAGCTTAAAGTTACGAATTACACAATAAAACAGTCACATTAAAAGCAAAACAAGTATTTATTTACAATTTTCACAGCAAAATACAGAAAATATTTATTTAAAATTTTCACAGTAAAATACAAAACAAATATTTTTTACAACCTTCCAAATTACAAAATATAGTTTCAAAACTTTTTTTTAACAACAATCCAACTTTCCAGTTTCTCCTGCACTTGTCACAAAATAATTTTTACGCTGCACACATCTATAATGAAGAAAAAACGAAATATACATTTCTACTAAACTTTATTGGTGCATCACTTTCATTCAAAAGGAATAAATCAATATATATATATACACAAGATATACAATAATTTCTTATTGTTTGTTTCTTCAAAAGATCTTTTTGTAAAATTTGCAGTTATTTTTAGGAATTTTATTATTTTAAGCCCTAGGAAATGCTTGAAAAAACTATTAAAAAGTACAAAGCAGCATAATTGCACATCTTATTTTATGTCAAACATCAACATGATGCACCTGTCTCATTTTGTATCAAAAGAGAGTTAATATTTATAACTGATGAGAATACCATTTTTAATAATTAAAAATTATGGTAATTACAAGCAACAGGACCATGCAAAGAGAAAACTGTGCCCAGGGTAAAGTTTAGTTTGCCTGCTCCCCCCCCCCCCCACACACACAGACCTTCCCGATTAAGGAATGTAAAAACCAAAGTTCCCTGAACCAGAGCCAAGCGGATACATACGGTCCTCCTTTCTAGGGGATCACGTAGCAACCTGTCCCAAAAGGCATCAACTGACGCCCAATCACCACGACATCAACCTGCCATTTGAAACAGCTAAGCGAGGAAGACAGAAGGCCACAACACAACATAGTCTCTGCTGCAGCCTGATAATTTATTACACATGGAATATTTTGACGAGTCCGAGAGTCAAGGAAACATCTGCACAAGGGTGGCTATGTTGCAAAATAAATAAGACGCTGCCAAGTAGGCTAAAGCCAGTGGGCCTCCCACTGGTGAACAACACATACCATTAAACCAACAAGTACTCCATGTTCAGAAACTTCTCACCATGAATTGCTAACATTATACCTCGAGGGTACCCCTCAAGTACTATAAGTGTCAAGCACAAGAGCTACCTCACTTAGAACTCTGCACATCAAACAGGGCAGAACCATCACTCCATAAAGCCGAAAGCTACATACATCCTAGACTGTCACTAGGCATTATGCCTTGAGGGGAGTGTAACAAAACACCTTCCAGGTAGGTACCGAACGAAAGTTCAAGATATCCTTTTTAGAGGCCTACAAGAGTAGAACGGGCAGCGCAATCGCTCCTCTAGACCACAAGCCGAGATCAAAGCCATGAAAGATCGCAGCTCTCGACCCCAGCCAGACACAAGGAGAAGCCACATAAGGCATGTCACACACTGCAAGAAAAGAGAAGGTAACTGCTAATCCAACCAGTAGCGCAGTAACTTCCCCCTACACACAGTTCAGAAAATTAAACAAAACAGACCTAAAACAATTTCTAAAAAGGAAGAAGCCCTTAGTCAGAAATTTGTTTTGGCATGTTGGGTAAGGGATGGTGCAATAACTTTGAAACTAAAAATGGGGAACGAATGAAACTAAAAATAACTACTTTCATTGGGAAAAAAATTCTCGATGTGTATATATAATATATATAACCATTGTATAATTACAATTCATCACTTTTCTCCGTTTATTAAAAATAAAATTAATAAATTGAGCATCAATACATTACACTGACATTATACAAAATAAAGCAGGATCATCTATTTTTAATTTAATGAATCATTAATGAATTGTGTCTACTATAATGTACCAATATACTGATCACCAACATATAATGAATTAAAATCTTTACGGAATTTTACGGATTGCTTAGGGCACTTCAGTTTTTATTATGCAAACAATTATTTTAATGCCAAAAAGAGAAAGGGAAGATTTTGTCAACTGAGAGACAAGAAGCGTGCAAATTTTTAGGATGAGCAGCAAGATGGGTGCTAATTTTTTGAAAGAGGGGCCAGAGAGGTGCTATTATATAAACCAAAAGACAGGTGGGGTGTTATTCTATTATATTTTTTCATAAACATAAAAAAACTATAACAAATATCTTAAATAATACTAAATGAGTTTCATACTTTTCTGTTATACAAACCAGGGATATGTTTAGGAAAATTTTAGGTCCTTTAAAGGACCCTTCACAAAATTATTTGTCTCTTAAATAGAGATTTCATAAAATGTTTTCGCTTTCAAATTGAACTTTTCCGCAAATTTAGTCATTTAAAAATAAAATCAGGCCTGTAAGTAAGCAGTTGAACTCACCAAAGAGCTTATTACTTAGCTTTTTATACAAGAAGGATAGAACATGAAGACATCGATAATTTAAAATTCACAAAATTATGAGTAGAATTTTCACAAAAATAAGAAAAACTTCAGTTTCACAAAAACAGGACCCTGTCAGAAAAGTCTGGACAGATCCCTACAAACACCTTGCCAAAATGTATGCTGATATCACAATCCTATCCATGCAACAGATTTTTATTGCAAACCATGCCATTTTCTTGGGTTATAATTTACAAACAAAAAAAAGTTTGCCAGAAAGAAAAACTTTAGCATAAGGACTTAAATAAGCTATTATTATTAAATTATTGGTTCAAATTTATGTAACTAGATTTCATTTTTCATTAAAAAATGTTATTTTTCACAAAAAAAGAATTAAATTTCACGAAAGCAACTTTTGCTTTTCATAAAATAGGCCTCATAAAAAAAAAAAAAAAAAAAAACTGCATTGACCCCTGGAGATACCGACTATGAATATTTCACAGTCTAATTAGATACAATTTTGTTGGTGCTGAATATCATACCCAGTCTATTAAGAGAATATAGATCATCGCAAAATGCTATAACAAAAGCAATATATGTCATTGTTTACAATTTTATCGCATTGATATCGTGTGATGTCTTTATATATATATATATAAAAAATCAAATGTTTGCTACAAACAATGCTAAGAGACACTTATAACTTCATGACTGAATTAAAAACCTAGTTTTACTTTATTGTATAATATTCATTTGTTCTTTTATTGTAAGTATATATTTGTGTTGATATAGTAAAATAGTGTGAAAGTTTGAAACAGTATATTTTTTAAATGATCACTTTTATACCAACAGTTTTTTTTTCTATTTGGCACCAACTATCATGCTTGGTACAATGGTGTTGATATAATAGAAACGCACCTAGAGTTTAAATATTAAAAATCAAAATATGTTTCAGAATGTTTACATTCGAAATAAAGCTCACAGCCATAACCAGGGGTGTAAAAATCTAAGCACCAGCGGGCAGTCTCTCATCAATAAATTTTATTCATTATTTTTCGTCTAAATTTTTTGTAAGAATGCTAATAAAATTTAAACGAAGAAAACTAATAAAATTTATAGGCGAGAGACGCGTTGGGCACCTACACTTTTACACCCCTGGTCATAACATAAAAAATTTCCAACATAAAATAAAGATTTATTCGAGCTGCAAAAGAATACAAGTTGAATTAAATGTATTTGGCAGGTAAAATGTATAACAGAAAATTTCAATAGTCACACGACTGAAAAAAAAATGTTTGACATAAGCATTTTAATAGTCATTGCTTTTTGGCTGGTATGATATTGTAATTTTCTATACATAAGTTAATTTGGGATATCCATAAATAATACTGCAGTACTCAAATTCATGTGAAAAATACAAGGAAAAAAAAAAAACATTTCATAATGTTTAAATTATAAAATACAGTCGGCCCCAATTAATCGGGTAATGGATAAGTGCATACCCCGCTTATATGCATAGAATGCCGTGGAACAGAGACGTTCCCCATAAGGCTAATTTTAAATGTACTCGTTTTATCGCATAACAATCCCCGGTTAATTGCATAAATATCGCCAATCTACTAGTAGTAATCCGGATTTTATGAATTCATGTTATAGTGGTGAATGGAAAAAAAAGGAAGAACTTTTTTTTTTGTAATAATGGTTTGTTATATTTACAATCAAAGAGCAGAAATAGTCGTGTAAGATGACTTATCTTAATTCTGGCAACTTATGAGAGTGTTGAATTTGGACAATTGTGTTTTTCTTTTAAAGCTTGTCGTACATATAGTGACTCAAGATGCTGGGGGGTATTTTTTGAAAAATTCTGGAATCGGGGGAAAGTAGACCAATAAAAAATCAATATTTAGCGCTGGAAGTGGAGAAATGCAATGTCAAGATATGAAAAAAAAAAAAAAAAAAAATTATTCCTAAAGGATTTTTTGTGTAGGCAAAAGAAAAAAAAAAGAGAAATAAATTGACAAATAATTGAAAAATAAAAAAGAATTTATGCAGAAACTTTTATTTTCAAAGGTATGATTTAAAAACAAAAATTTTCTATTTAACTTTTATTTTAATTTTTACATAAATTATAATGAAAAATTAAACCATGTACCTTAAATAGTGTTATAATACCTTATACTTTATTACATATACTTTTATATATAGAGTAATAATAAATTATTTATTAAAGTTATTAATACAGTAGTTTTTAATTTATTAGGTAAATAATTATTCTCCATTAATATTTATCAACATATCTGTGGCATATAATCAAATGATAGCGTTTGCTGATAACATTAATTAATGTCCTCGCTTAAATGCATACAATTCAGTGGAACCAACTGTATGCAATTAAGCAGGATGGACTACATTTTAAAATTAAGTCTATTCTCTAAACTTAGGTTGAATTTCTGACAACAGAAACATTTTTAAAATTATCGGAAAAAAAAAAAAACAGTTTTCATAACAAAGCAAACTTTCTTTTTTTAAATATCAAAATATCCCAAACTGACACAATTCATAATTATGTTTGAAACTAAAACTATTACTATTCAAAGAAAAATATTATACTGTATTAAATAATAATAAAATATAATAATTTAAATATTTTAATAAATACATACTCAGATGATCTTATATTTTTTAGAAGAAACAACAACAACAAAAAAAATTCAGTTAAACTTACCACTGTTGGGGAGAATTTTTGATGCTTTTTTTTGACAGCATGCAGCTCGATTTGTACATAGATTTTTCACTAATTATTTCCAAGGTATCTAAAATAAAAGAATAACTTTAATAATAATTATGGTGTCAAAGTACAATTTAAAAAACAAAGTTTTATACAGAGATGGTTTTTGAGACTACTGTATACATTTAAAATTGTGTAAAATATTATAGCTAAAACTACAGGTACTTATCATGGTTTTTTGGTACACCATAATATCCCGTTTATCCACTTTTCTCGATAACACCCTCTCCCTCCACCTTTTGTTAAAACAAAAAGATACTTCTTAGTTATCCCGTCGACCAAATTACTGTCGCCAAATTGTAAGATTAAATGCCAATAATGGTTGCCATTCATTAATTAATTGTAAGATTAAATGTCAATAATGGCCAATAAAACCATTAATTTGACATTTTATTTGTTTATTTATTAATGTTTTACTAATTTATTTGTTCTTTCGTTATTTAAAATAAAAATTATGTCAATGTATATAATTTGGCGAAATTGGTCGACGGAATAACTAAGAAGTACAAAAAAAAAAAAAAAAAATCCCAAGAAAGCATGACCTACTTCCAAAAAAGTTCCACCCTGCATGTCAATGTCAGAATCAATACCAAGTATTTTATTTTTTCGCCACATCAGAAAGGGGCGTGAATTCTAAACATGACATTCCCAACACAGGGGTTATTCTGTTCCGAATTCTCTGAAAAATTAAGCATTCGGTTGAGAAAATAAAAAAATCAGGCATCAGTCCATAGTCCAACAATTCGGACATAATAAAATGTGAATTTCGACAAACGGTCACAGAAAAAATAAATTTCATCAATCGTTCACAGAAAAAATTGCCAATTTTGTCTTAGGACTGCAAAAAAAAAAAAAAACATGAATTACACCAAATGATAGCAGAGACTGCACATTTTGTCTAAAGATCGCGAAAAAAGCCAAATTTGTCAAACGACCGCAGAAAAAACACGAATTTCATCAAAGATCTTGGAAAAATGCAAATTTCGTCAAAAGATTGCAGAAAAAAGAAATTCAGTCAAAGAATCCAGTGAAAAACACACATTTCATCAAAGGATCGCGAAAATAGATACATTTCAACAAAGGATTGAAATAAAAACCCTGCTCATTTCATCAAAGGGTTATGAAAAAAAAAAAAGAATTTCGTCAAAGTATTACGGAAGAAACGTGATTTTGGTCAGAGCAATGCGAAAAAAACTCCTGCAAGGTTCACCAAATGTCCCCCAAATGTCGTGAAAAAATCTTGTGCAAGCACCCCCCAGATTATTTTACAATTTTCCGTCATGTCTTTCTTAGGGGGAGGGGAAATAACAGGATTTTATGGTACAGTTTTAAATAAAGATATTTTAAAAAGTTATAAATGCAATTCTAGTGTGGACCCTAGGCCAATTTTGCAGGGTGCAATGCCTGGCAGCTCTTTTTAACTCGTTTATGTGGCGTCAGAACAGCCTTTTTTACACAGTGTATGCATCTGGCAGCCCTTTTAATTATTTTATACACCCTGTGTCCCTTGCTGACATTTATGAGGCACCCTTTCGACTCATTTCTTTTCTTAGCTGTCAGGGGAAGGGGGGGGGGATAACTCATGAAATATGTAAATTATTTACAGGAAATATTATATAAATTTCAGCATTTGTTTGTGGGGAAGTGTTGCAAAATTTGTCAATCGGTCATGTAGGAGGGGGAAAAAAGAAATTTGACAGATTAATTTAGTTAGAGGAAAAAAAATTGCAAAATTCTTCAGTCTGTCATGAGAAAATAATATAATCGCTTATTTCGCCATTCAATCACATGGAAAAAAAACTTTGCAAGTTTTGCCAGTAAATCATGAGGAAAAATCTGGAGTTCATCAATTGCTTCATCGATCTGCCATGGGGAAATTGTGAAATTCAAGTACCGATTATATGAAAAAAAGAAAGCCCTAAAAGTTTTGCAAATCGGTAGCAAAGGACAAAAAAAAGGCAAATTTCAAGTACCGATTATATGAAAAAAAGAAAGCCCCAAAAGTTTTGCAAATCGGTAGCAAAGGACAAAAAAAGGCAAATTTCACTAATTGGTAGAGATAAAATATCATAAAATTCATCAATCGGTTGGATAAAAAAATTGCCTTTCAGTTTTCAAAAGAAACTGAAATTCGCAAGTCAATCGCTGGGGAAAAAAAAAAAAAAAAAAAAAAAAAAAAAATTGTTCAGGAAGTTGCTTTGAAATACAGCAAAATTTGTTAATCAATCACAGGAAAAAACATGAAATTCAACAGTCAATCGTGAGAGAAAATCATGAAAATTTTCAGCCAGTTGCAGAAAAAAATGCAAAATTCATCAACTGATTGCACGGAATAAATCTTGAAACTCATCAATCAATAAGGAGAAAATTAGAAAAATTCACTCAACTGCGGGAAAATATAGCAAAAATCCACTGATAAAAAGGAGTCTAAACAAATTCAAAAATATTTTTTGCGACACAAGTGCCATTTTTTTTAAAAATTCCAATCCGAGAACACCCCCCCCCCCCCGCCTTTTTTTTCCCTCTAGAGTCAACATGAAGTTCATCTAAAATTTCATAATTACATTAAAGAAAAATATTTAATTTTTTTAATTTAATTGAAATGCCCCAAAGCAGAATATGCTTAAAAGTGCGACATATGTCGCAGAACAATGAGATGTGCTGCAGAACATTTCAAGACAAATTTTTTTATTATTATTATTTTTTTTATTTATTTTTTTGTTTGTTTTTTAAAAAAAAAAGTGCATATTGATGTGAAAGCAAAAAGAATTCGTGGTGTGTGTGTGTGTACTACTTTCGTTGTGTTCGAATCTATTTAGGAAGAAATAAGAATGTCGCGCGGTAATCAATCTTTCTCCCTCCCTCCCTCCTATTTCACCTACTTTCTGAATAACTAGCGATTTCTTTCCAAATGGTGGTTTTCTTCCATGCATATGCAAAGAACGAAGCTGGAAAAGTTTTTCACTAAAGCTTAAAAGCTGGGAATCGCGAAAAAATGTGAATTTCGCCCAAGGAACACGTAAAAAATGCGAATTACGTCAAAACATCGCGGAAAAAACGTAAATTTCGTGAAAAGATCGCGGAGAAAACGCAACTTTCGTGACAAGATCGTGGAAAAACGCAAATTTCGTCAAAAAATCGCGAAAAAAACGCAAATTTCGTGAAAAGATCGCGGATAAAATGCAAATTTAGTGAAAAGATCGCGAAAAAGATGCAACTTTCATCAAAAGATCGTGAAAAAAAACAACTTTCGTCAAAAGATCGTGAAAAAAAACAACTTTCGTCAAAAGATCGTGAAAAAAACGCAAATTTCTCGAAAAGATTGCTGAAAAACACAAATTTCATCAAAAGATCGCGGGAAAAAAATGCAAATTTCGTCAAAAAATCGCTTAAAAACACAAATTTTGTCAAAATCTTGAAAAAAATGCAAATATTTTAAAAAAATGGCGAAAAAACCCCACAAATACCGTTAAAAAATTACAAAAAAAAAAAAAAAAAAAAACGCAATTTTGTGAAAAGATCGCGGGAAAAATGCAGATTTCGTCAAGAGATCGTGAAAAAACGCAGGTTTTGCAAAAGGTCACGAAAAAAAACGTGAATTTCGTCAAAAGATCGCGAAATTCCGCGAATTAGTGCCGAGGGGGGGGGGTCCCCCCTCTGCTGTAACCTTTCTGAAAATTTCCTGTGAATTTATTTCATTGCAATTAATAGTAAAAATAAAAATTTTCAGTTGAGTGTAATCACATCGAATGGTAAGTAATATATATTAGTAAATTACAATGTTGATAGTTAGAAAAAACACAATTTTGTATGGAGCGTACATAACTTTGTTACTGGCCAGTGAAAAAAATGTTAATTTTGACCTATACTGGTTAGAGAAGATATTCCTGTATCCTGGGACCCTATGCACAGACTAGAGTTGGTTCAGGTACATTCAGATAGTAAAATTGTGGAAGATTCCTTAGCTCTTATCAATACTTACATGAAAAAATTCATGTGGGGGAAATCATTTGAAAGTCTAAATGAATGTGCAGATGAGCTGCAAATGTTTCTCTACAAGCCTAAAATTTTTAAAACTTTGAAATTTGTTTCACATGCTTTTAATGTTTTTCAAACATTCCTAAATGACTTCAAGGCATTAGTTGCAGCCTCTGAAAAAACAGAAAATGCAAGTCTGAGGGACAAACTTTTATCAAAAAGAAATATCTTCAGTATAATAGTTATTGCTGGTATAATTTCGGTACTTGCTACCATGTTAAAATGTATTCAGGTAACCGATCTACTTCCTTAGGAGTATACAGATTTAATTACAAATCTAAACTGTTATTTGCTAAACATCAAATCCCATCTGACAAGCCTTCATAATTGTGAGAATGTGCAACAATTTATTGATATTGTCAGATCATTGCCAAAATGTTTTTTCAATAATACAATACTTTCATGGCACATGTTTTCAGAAGAAAGTACTTTCCAAGGAGTACTTCTGCCAGACCTTCCAATAAGTAGCAAAATGTTAAGGTCTACTACTGATAATTCTAGTATATCGCATTTTATCAGTGACATCAAAGATATAGTGCAATACAGTGTCTATTTTGGACAAAGCACACAACTTGATGAGATCATCAAAGCAACGAAATATGTATTTATTCAATTTTGAATATCTGGATTTTCCACATTCAGATGTGACAAACAAAATCTTGGATCTTTCCAATTTTTTAGAAATTCTGAATGTACTCCCTTGTGTTCCTCCCTCCAAAGAGGAAGGGAAGGAGCTGTATTTTGAATACACTGTATTTCTTGATTGGGTTTATGAAACTGTCAAAGAGTGCCAGGAGAGTGAAATATATTTTCAAAATAAGACCATGTTAAAAACAGGGGTACAGAAAATGTTTCTACTGGCAACATTTCCCCCAATCCACATGAAAATTTCCCCAAAATTTTATGGTATGTTATAGGTAAATGCTGTATTACCGCAGGTATAGAATTTTTTTTTTTCCCCAATATTTCTCAACTTATGCAAGAGTATATATGGCAGGGGTGATTCTGAGTGAAAAAGAAATTTCTGAAATTCACAGCAAATTTTTTGAGAGGTTACAGCAGAGTGGGGGGAAGGGGAGGAAATCCACTCTCAGCACTAACTATGTTTTTTTTCGCAATCTTTTGACAAAATTTGAGTTTTTTAGCAATTTTTTGACGAAATTTGCGGTTATTTCGCGATTTTTTGACGAGTTTTGCGGTTTTCGCCTTCCTTTTGACGAAATGTGCGGTTATTTAGTCTTCTTTTTGACGAAATGCGCCGTTATTTTGCCTTCCTTTTGACGAAATGCGTGGTTATTTCGCCCTATTTTGACGAAATTCGCGATTCTTTGACGAAATTCGCAGCTGTTTTGCTATCTTTTGATGACATTCGCGGTTGTTTTGGATCGTTTGACGAAATTTGCGGTTCTTTCGTTATCTGTTGACGAAATTTGTGAGGGTTTTGCGATCTTTTAAAGAAATTTGCTGTTATTTTGTCCTTTTTGACGAAATGCGCGGTTGTTTTGTGATCTTTTGACGAAATTTGTGGTTGTTTCGCGATCTTTTGACGAAATTTGCGTTCATTTTGCGATCTTTTGATAAATTTGCGTTCCTTTTGCGACCTTTTGACGAAATTTGCTGCGGTTTTTCACGTTCCTTTGACGAAATTCGCTGTTATTTCGTCATGTTTTGATAAAAATCGCGGTTATTTTGCCCCTTCTGACGAAAATCGTGGTTGTTTCGTGATCTTTTCACGAAATTCGAGGTTGTTTCGCGATCTTTTGACGAAATTCACGTTAGTTTCGCGATCTTTCGATGAAATTTGCGGTTGTTTTGTGATCTTTTGATGCAATTTGCGGTTGTTTCGTGATCTTTTGACGCAATTTGCAGTTCTTTCGCGATCTTTTGACGAAATTTGTGGTTCTTTCAAGACCTTTTGACGAAATTTGCATTTATTTCGCAATCTTTTTACAAAATGTGCGTTCATTTCGCGATTTTTTGACGAAACTTCCGGTTCTTTCGCGATCTTTTGACGAAATTTGCGGTTATTTCACGATCTTTTGATGAAACTTGCGGTTATTTCGCGATCTTTTGACGAAATTCATGGTTTTTTTTCGCGTTCCTTTGACGAAAATTGCGATCTTGTGACGAAATTTGCGGGTTTTTTTTTTGTAATTCTTGGACAAAACTCGCGGTATTTTTATGTCCGAATTTTCAGATTGATGACCGATTGTTTTTTAAATTTTCGGAGCCGAATGCCATAAATTTTCAAAAAATTTTAACAGAATCACCCCTGATTTATGGTACATATTATTCTGAGATTGATTTTGTGAAAGTCACCATACGGATCTTTTTATTTGTAGGGAAAATTTTCTCTCAGGGAATTATAGAATTCGTTATTAAAATGGAAATCTTGTATATATTTCTGCAAAATTTCCCCCGATCCTAGATCGCCGGATCGGACATATTCTGCACCCCTGGTTAAAAAATGATGTGAATACTTTAAAATCAGAGATCCCAAAATTAACCAGTTCTCTAACTAAAATTTTGTCTATTTCAGTATCTGAAGCTATATGCGAATCATGGGGGTCTACAATCGATAAAAAAATTTCTAAAAGGCCCAATACAGCTGATGGGAATGAAACGACCATTGGCACAACAGACAAACATATGTTTATTTATACGAATGGACATCCATCTGGACATAAATATGTTAGGATACTTGTAAAAGCTGGCATTATAACTATGTATGGACCAAATTTCCAAGGACATTTTCTTCATAAAAGTAATATGTCTAAATATCTCACTTCCAAAGTCAGTAACTTCTGTGTCAATGCCATGGTTCTAGAAATAAATCTTGCTTCCAGAATATGTTTCTTTTGTTTGACAGTGTTTTACGAAACACATCTTTAGCATTTTTATAAAAGATAAAATTACATCCTTACATATGTATATAACCCCCCCCTTTTTTTTCCCCCATTGCGCTTGCAGAACATTTTTGATCATCTGAAATTCCGTTGCAGAACATTGCAAAGTATTCTGCTTTGGGGTTGAAATGTAACAACACAAAGTGTTGAGCAACAATGGAGTGCTTTATTTTTTTACTGACCTGTACATAAAAACACAGGATTGAATATTTTTATGTATCGAACAAAATAAAGCAAAAATATACTGTTTACAACATGTAATTAATAGAAAATTGATAATCCAAATCATCTTAAATTTTTAAAGTGACCTGCTACATCATTGTAAACATTTTCAAATTGATTTATTATCTGAATCTTTTAAACAGCCTTGCTACATCAAAAATACTAAAACAAAATTGAACAGATGCTGCAGCCACACCAAGGTTGGTGCTTTTTTTTTTGAGCCATTTTGGCAAGAAAACCCTGGTCTGAAATACTTGTTGGGCATACTGTGCAAAAACTACATGTTAGTTTTATTATATTTTGAATCAGTTTATTTTATAATGAAAACACACACACATGCACTTTAATATAAAACACACACATTTTTTTATATATATATAAAACACACATTTACGTTATTGCAAAAAAAAAAAAAAAAAACACATTTTTTTTATTATAAGGCACACACATTTACTCTATAATAAATAAAACATTACACATTTTTTTAAAGTACAAATTGTTTTATGAAACAGACACAAAGTTTAATTTAATAAAAAACACACTGTTTTGCCGTGTTGTCATACCAGACAAAACATTATGATTTTTGCACCAAAAAGAAATATTGGTGTATCTACGAGATAACTACCAAAACATATTTTCTACAAAGAAAACCATATAAAATAGTGTTCACATTTCTTTTAAAATAGAATTATAGAAATCAGCATTTTTCTTGAATTTTCAGGAGAGGGAGAGGAATATCCCCGCTGGTCCACCCTCTGAATTCACCACTGACATGCATTATCAAGACAAGCTGAAATCATATACATTTTAAAAGCAACGTTAAAAACGCCAGAATAAACAAAATTTTTTTGCGAATTTTTGTTTATTCTGGCGTTTTTAACATTGCTTTTAAAATGTATATCATTCTGCGGCATGTAGCATCTTAATAGGTAATTAAGCTGAAATCATGCTATGTTTTGAGAGAAATGAACATATAAATCAAATAAGCTTTCCATGGATTACTAGATGTAATATAATAGGCTAAGATGTGTTATTATCCCACCCTCCGCGATGTTGAGTATTTGGCGATTTTTATCGCTCTGGCAACCCCGGCGTTTGGCGTCTAGTAACTTATTATGGCAACCCCCTTTTTTACGACGCGAGAGCGTGAACATTCATTTCACTGCCGAGTGTCGTTCCTGACGGTTGGTTGACTCTTGTACCAGATACTCTTTGATATCGTGTTCTATGGCTGTCTTTTTATTTTTATGTTAAATTTATTGGATGTATTTCATTGACTATAGTTTCTGTAGTCCGTTTAAACGCTCTTGCTGAAGTAATTAAGAAATATGAGGAAATTCTGACATGAAAGGGGGATTTGTTTATAGCGTGTCAATGCGTATTAAGCCTATTTTGGAAAATGACGGCGGTGTTATATTTTGTGCTGTAGGTTTCAAGAAAGCAGATGTCTGTTAAGGTATGTTGATAATTTTATGTATATTTTGTTGCTTTAAGAGTTTTTTACATTTTGAGATTGCTACAAAACGAGAACTAATGAATTTTGAGAATTCTATATCGCGAAAAATGCTGAATTCGGCGATGTTTTTTTTTCGGAAAATGAGCGCGAAGCGCTCATACAACTATTGCCGATTGCCACTTTAGCGAGTCTCGTTTTTTAGGTATATTTTGCTGTTTTAAGAGTTTTTTACATTTTGAGATTGCTACAAGACGAGAACTGCTGAATTTTGAGAATGCTATATTAGCGAGAAATGCTGAATTCGGCGATGTTTTTTTTCCGTTAAATGTGCGCGAAGCGCTCATACAAGGATTACTGATTTGCCAGTTTAGCGAATTTCATTTTATTTTCGTTGAGCCAAACATGCGTAGAAACGGGTGCTTGGCGACATTTACTACTTGGCGGAAAAGGGGTTTTCTCGCCAAAAAAAAAATCCAAGATGGCGGAGGGTGGGATAATAACACATCTGTTCCATATAATAATGCATTTATAGTAAAATCGGCAATGCTAATTCAATTCAGTTACCCTTGAGTATTCGCCTGGAGATGGGCAAGATTATTTTTGCCGATTTTAAATTTCTTCATTTGTAAATTTTTTATGTTAATATCCGAATCTTTTTTGCCTGTAAATTTGAAATATGTACTTTTAAAAATGAATATTTCCTTTATTCTATTGTTTTAAAATTTATGTATATTTGCTGTCTGCTATTTACAAATTCCCCCTCCCTATTTTTCTTTTTACAAATAAGGTTTAGGCCGATTTCTGTTTAAAATTTTTCCATTTGGATTGTTTTGTTGTTATTTTTAATCTTTGAATTTTCGAAAATTAAGCTTAAAGTGGTTATAAATGAAAAAAAAAAAAAAAAAAAAAAATAGATAGCAGACTCAGGGCGAAAACTCAAGTTATTCTTTTAATTCTATAGCACTTGAATATTAATGCCTGCAAATTTTATGCGCATATAAAAATGACTTTGTTAATGCACCAAGAAATTCACACTATTCAGAAGTATTATTAATTTTTTTTCAAGAAGTAATATTAATTTTCAGAAGTATTTTTTTATTTCAAGAAGTAATGGTAATTTTCAGAAGTATTTTTTTATTTCAAGAAGTAATGGTAATTTTCAGAAGTATTTTTTTATTTCAAGAAGTAATGGTAATTTTCAGAAGTATTTTTTTATTTCAAGAAGTAATGGTAATTTTCAGAAGTATTTTTTTATTTCAAGAAGTAATGGTAATTTTCAGAAGTATTTTTTTATTTCAAGAAGTAATGGTAATTTTCAGAAGTATTTTTTTATTTCAAGAAGTAATGGTAATTTTCAGAAGTATTATTTATTTTTTCTAGAAGTAATATTAATTTTCTGAAATTTTTTTTTTTCAAGAAAAGCCTTAAATGTATTATCTAATGTTTTGATATGCAAAAACACCTGCATAGAAATTAAAAAAAAATATCGTAATAAGAAGTTCAAGTTACCTACCCTGTTTAGAACCTAAATAAACATTGATAAATATTAAATTAATGTGAACAAATAGCGAAAAAGGGGTGTCGAAAAACGCGGCTATTTTTCAAATTTATTTTTAAGTGGTTAAAGAATGAATTTAAAATGTCAGCTTAAATTGATGTGTCTATAAAAAATCTTATACGCTTACTGTTTATTTTGGAATTAAGAATACAATTCATTTAATTCTGTCTGTTTTAACTTTAACATATATTGTAGTTTTAATTCAGCCGACAAGAATTGCTGACATCTTTTTCCTTCTATTCCACGTTTTAATCGTGCGATGACTAGGCCTAATTTCTTTTTTAAATTTCATCTTAATAAAGTAAAAGTTTTTCTAACATAATATAAATATATAGGGGATCCTTTCGTTTGGTGTACTCTGCGCCAAACTCGCCAAGCCAGTTGCGATAACAGCTGCTGTGTGGCGTGACGAGTGATTAGCTCTGCAACCCCTGTGTTTTCTCTGTTTGTTTGTTCTTTCAGTTTCATTTCAGAATGGACTTCGAAAAAAATCACTTATGAGGACGTTTTAAAGATGAAAGAAAGAAAGGGTGTTATTTAGTAGATTTAAAAGAAATGAGTGCTTTTAATTTACATTTTCCAGAAAAGGAGGGGTTATATCTCCGACTTAGAAATAATTTCTTTAAATTGAAACTTTATTTAAAATAAGGATAAGTTTCATGTTCACAAAAGGATAGAAACGCAAAAAAAAAAAAAAAAAAAGAAAGAAAGAAAAGGGTGTTATTAACTTTGTTTTATTTTTAAAAGAAATGAGTGCTTTTAATTTACATTTTCCAGAAAAGGGGGATTATATTTGCGACTTAGAAATAATTTCTTTAAATTAAAACTTTATTTAAAATAAGGATAAATTTCATTTTCACAAAAGGATAGAAACGCAATTTTGTTTAAAAATAAATAAATATTAAATTTTGTTTAAAAATAAATAAATATTATATTTATATTTTCCACAAAATAATACGTTATAATTATTTTTAACTAATAAAATTTTAAGTGATTTTCACGGGAAAATAGAGAAAAATAAGGATAAGTTTCATTTTCACAAAAGGATAGAAACGCAATTTTGTTTAAAAATAAATAAATATTAAATTTTGTTTAAAAATAAATAAATATTAAATTTTGTTTAAAAAAATAAATATTAAATTTTGTTTAAAAATAAATAAATATTAAATTTATATTTTCCACTAAAGAATGCGTTATAATTCTTTTTAGTTAAAAAGAATTATAACGCGGTTAATTAAATTAAGTAATTAGTTAATTAAATTTTAACTGATTTTCATGGGAAAATAGAGAAAAATAAGGATAAGTTTCATTTTCACAAAAGGATAGAAACGCAATTTTGTTTTAAAATAAATAAATATTAAATTTTGTTAAAAAAAAATAAATATTAAATTTTGTTTAAAATTAAATAAATATTAAATTTATATTTTCCACTAAAGAATACGTTATAATTCTTTTTAACTAATTAAATTTTAACTGATTTTCACGGGAAAAGAGAGAATTTTATTAAATTTCCTTTTAATTTACATTTTCCAAAAAGGAAGGGTTATATTTCCGACTTTTCAGTTTTAAATATTAATTTGCATTTAACACAAAAGAATATGTTACATTTATTTGCTAATTAAATTTTAACTGATTTCAAGGGAAATTAGGAAATTTTATTTATTAATATTTTCCACAAAAGGATGAGTTGTATTTCCAATTTAGAAATAATTTCTCTGTATTATAATTTTATTTTAATATTAATTTACATTTTCACGAAAGGATATAAGTCTAATTTTATTTGAAATATATATTTATATATTCATTTAATCACATCAACAATTATTCACTTAATATTTTATATCTATTTCTTTATTCTTTTAATTAATTTTCCTTATCTTTAAATCATTATTCTTAGAGTTTTTAAGTTTTTTATGATCAACATTGTCGTGTTTTAAGTTATGTTACTTATTTTTGCTGTTTTTATTAGCAATTTTTTTTTTTATATTTAACTATTTTTATTTTAGCGAAATATTGCTTATATATATATTTTTTTTTTAATTGTTAAATTATGTTTCATAGTTTCCTTAATAATTTTATTTATTTCAGCTTAGAATTTAATTTTAAATTTGAGTTCTAAAATAACCTATCCTTTTGGTAAAAATGTAAATTAAAATGTAAAATCGAGACTTTAAGATAGATTTCAAACATTATTTTTTACATTATCGTTATTTTATTCCATTTTTTCAGAGTTCTCATAAATTAAGTATAAAATAGCATGTGGCATTGAAAACAAAATCGTTTAAATTTCTGATTTTTACCTATAACAAATGAAAATGTTATTTAAAAATTAATTCAGAATAAATTAAAATGACACTACGCTTTAAATTGATATCAGTGTAAGTATTGACGAAACGAGTTTGAACTAGGAAGGGAGGAATCTTTTTTGCCCGAAATACGGTGAGGGAAATTTAGTCGTAGGGAAAACAGCTGCAGGGAATTTCTAGTAAAGTATTTGGCGTCATTTAATCTTATACTGCCAGCGCCCGGCGCTGATATTGCAAACCTACTCAGTTGGACTGTAATTTCTTTGTTCGATGACATTCCTTGTAACAAAAAGCTAAGCATTTTTAAAGCGTGCCTTTGTAGAAACTAAACTAGTCTTGTAACTCTACAAAACGTTTCTAAATAATACGTTCTTGTTATAATACCATAGAGTAAAAGCAGATAGAAGATAACAAATGGATATTTAAAAAAAAAAGAAAAGATAATAATATACAATTATTTATAGAAAACTGTCCTGCAAGTGGTACAAAAAATTGATTTTTTAAAACTAAATAAGATTACTCCTATTGACACAGTGTAACACAATTATTCATTCGAATTTTTTCTTTACATACTTTTAGATCATTTTCAACACTTATAAAGAAGATTATTTCTAACATCACAGACATATTAAATTTTTTAATTAAATTTTACTCCTATTGAGCTAACAGATATGTTATCACAAATAATAATAATCATAAATAAATATTTTTGTAAGTTTACAATTTTTTTCTTACTTATCATAAGTTATAAATGGTACAAGAAAATTCAACCTTTCGGTTTCTTTTTTTAATGAATATTTTGCCTAGGTGTCTTTAAATAATTGAATATAAAAAGAAAAGAATTCAGTTAAAAGCTGGTTTAATTAATTAAGCCATGATTTTGGTTTGGAGGCTCACCACAACCCCCCTTCAAGACTCCGCAGGTCTGGGAGGGGGCGGTGGTGACCTAATTCGGTCTGTATCCATTATTCATTACGGATGATTGAATGATATTATCACAACCAGTGGGGATCTTCTGTAATCGGGTTGCCATTCATCTCCGTTTGACTGGGGTTTTGGTTCTCAAGATCTCATCCATCGCGCTGAAAATAATCCTATTTAATAACTGTCAAATTCGCCATATTTATCACGCATTTCACTATAAAGCTAAAAATATTCACTTTTTTATATGCATTATTATTATTATTATTTTTTTTTAAGCCGAGAAAAAACCCTGGTCGCAATAGATTCAATTATCAGCAGCGCGTTACTTCCTTTTTTTTTTTCTTTTTAGAAAAATAGATAAGACATGATAAGGCTTTATTATGACCACCCCGAATTTTGTTTTTCCATTTTTTGTTTCCGTATTTTGTTTTTCCAGCATCAAAGGTGTTGTTGTACCTTCCTTATATGCTGAATTAAAAAGATTATAAACTTAATTTAGTATTTCGTTCAAAATATGACATACATAGTTCTTTCTTGTTACATCGATTTTTTGATAGTAAAACGTTAGCATTTTGACGTTAATGTTAATTATAACAATGTACAAAATTAGAAAGCTAAAAAAAAAAGTCTAATTGAAGAATATATAAAGTATCTCCCTCCCCTACCCCTCCAAAACACACATACCACGATTGGCGAGGAAGAAGATTTTTGCCTTTCAAGACAAATTTAACAACATTTATTTTTTTCCAAAAAGTAAATGCGGTTGAAAATTTTATACAATGATAAAATACTAATTAGAGGCAGAAAGATAAATTTAATGTTATATAATAGATTTTTAAAATGTCCAAATACGAAAATTATAATGAAAAATAAGCAAAGGTTATTTCTAAAACTCAGAGAAAAAGACATTATAAGGCTATACTCAAAGCAAAATGGCTACTTTCTAACACATTTTAAATTTGTTTTATTCGTAAATGTACCAAATAGGTAGGCGCTCTTATTCTGAAATTATGCTATGGAACCGTGTTTTCGATTTCTCGTTAAAAGCAGAATATTTTTCAGAAAATACTGTCAAAAGGGGCATTTTGAACAGAATTTTCGGACGCGACAGCGTAAGAAAGGAAGAAAACTGCCTTCCTGAGGGGTAAACGGAAAAAAGGTGACAGGAAAAAACGGGACAGGAAAAAACGGGACAGAAAAAACAAGAGCGGAAAAAACGGGACAAGGAAAAAACGTGACAAGGAAAAAAGGTGACCGGAAAAAACGTGACAAGGAAGTGTTGAATATCGAACTTGTCGATAAATAAATGTTAAAAACTAATCTAAAGTTTATCCACTGTCAGTTTCTTACAGCGTAGGGGGGGGGGGGGGGGGCAGAGTTAATGGGTGAGTTAGACAATTCTAAGATTTGGTCCAAGAAAACAAAATTTTAACATTTCATTAAGAGAAGTTTAACATGACTTCTACAAGGCAGAAGCTGGTGCTTTCTACGGGGGGGGGATTAAGGAAATACAATTTATAGATTCTTTCAACTTCACATTCGCGAACGCCAATACAAATATTTTTTGTCGATTTCTACGAATGCTAATATTGAAAATATTTGAAAATTCGCTTACGATAATTCTAATTAACATCACTACTTGATATTTGATGTTCGCGAACGGTAATACCAATATTTTCCGTTGATGTTTGAGTTAATGGGTGAGTTAGACAATTCTAAGATTTGGTCCAAGAAAACACAATTTTAACATTTCATTAAGAGAAGTTTAACATGACTTCTACAAGGGACAAGCTGGTGCTTTCTACGGGGGGAGGGGGGAATTAAGGAAATACAATTTATAGATTCTTCCAACTGCAGATTCGCGAACGCAAATCCAAATATTTTTCGTCGATGTCTACGAATGCTAATATTGAAAAAAATTGAAAATTCGCTTACGATAATTTTAATTAACATCACTAATTCGTAAGTTTAGTATGACTTCTACAACGGACAAATTAGTGCTTTCTACGGAGGGGGGGGGGGTATAAAGGAAATACAATTTATTGATTCTTTCAATTCGCTATTGATAGCTTATATATAGGCAAAGATGTTTTATATATTTATAAAACTTTACTCAATAATGATTTTGGGGTACAGTGGAGGGCGGAGGGGGAGGGAAAAATTACGTACACAGCTTGTAAAGGGAATAAAATAAAGACGAAGAGAGGAGGCATTTTCTTTAGAAGAATTTTTTCATTATACTGCTTTTTTGCTCGCAGGCTATCAAAGTCCAAGGGTTAATGTGCACGCAGGTTCTATATGTATGTATGTATGCACTTACGTCTGTATGTACGTAACGCGATAACTCTTGACAGAAACATCCGATTTGCTTCATTTTTTTTCCAGGTTCATTCTGATAAGGCGCTTCCCTAATTAGTTTTGGGGGTTATTGGTTAACAGTAAAGGGGGGGGGGCACTCCCCCCACCTTAATTTAGATAAATGGGTTTTTCATGCAGAATTATTCGATTTGCTCCATATTTGGTATACCGATTTATTATGTTAAGGAACTTCCATGATTAGTTTTGGAGGTTCATTAGTTAAATATAAATGGGGGGAGGAGCTAGCCACCCCTTGATTTAGATAAATGGGTTTTTCATGCAGAATTATTACATTTGCTCCAAATTTGGTATGCCGGTTTATTATGTTAAGAAGCTGTCTTCATTAGGTTTGGAGGTTCATTAGTTAAGTATACACGGGAGAAAGGGGGCTAGACCCCCCCCCCTTAATTTAGATAAATGGGTGTTTCATGCAGAGTTATTCGATTTGCACCAAATTTAGTATACCGGTTTATTATGCTAAGGAGCTGCCTTGATTAAATTTGGAGGTTTATTGGTTAAGTATGAAGAGAAGGGCGGGGGCTAGTGCCCCCCTTAATTTAAATAAATGGGTTTTTCAGGGGCAGAATATTTCGATTTGCTTCAAATTTGATATATCGGTTTATTCCGATATGGCGCTTCCTTCATCAGGTTTGGAGATTCGTTGGTTAAATATAAAAGGGGAAAAGGGGGGCAAGTCCCCTCTTCTTAATTTAGATAAATGGATTTTCATGCGGAATTATCCAATTTATTTTATTTTTTTCTATGTTCATTCTGATAAAGAGCTTTCCTGATTAGATTTGGAGGTTCATTAGTTAAGTATAAAGCTTAATTTACCGATATGGTTTTTTCATGCAGAATTATCTGATTTGCTTCAAATTTGGTATACCGGTTTATTATGTAAAGGAGCTTCCCTGATTAGATTTGGAGGTTCATTGGTTAAGTATAAGGGGGTGGGGCGGAGGCTAACCCCCCTTCATTTATTTTTAGAGGTGCATTATTCTTTGAAAGTTATATTTTACAAGATTATATTATACTGTTATATTTTACAAGATTATATTATACTGTTATATTTTACAAGAAAACCCTATTATTCCGTTTGCTCCTATGTCCCATTAGCCCCCAGTCTCCCCTATATGTATTTTTTCTCAATATTTGTTATCTGGATTTTTTGTTATACTGATAGCATGAACTACGGATGACATGAACAAAAATTTATTTCCCCTTGAGGTTCATGTTAACGAGTTTGACTGTATTCAATTATCTTTATGTACCTAAACTTAATTTGGTAGGTAGAAAAGAAAAACCGCATGGGAAAATTAAGATTTATATTTCTGATCAATTCTGTGAAAACTGATTGAGAAAAAATTCTGGAAATGTTCATACATATAGGAATAAAAAATATTCCGTAATCGTATTAGCGAACTTGGAAATGGAAAATATGAAACTTAGCAATTAAATAATACATTAACCCTTTATGTGACGACAGTTCTTCAAAATACCATTAAAATAACTGTTTATAAAATTCATTTAATACATCGATTAGTAGTAATACAATTTAGAATGAGTTACAGATGCTTTACTCTATCATGTTAGAAAGCATTATTGGTCACAAAACAAAAGTATTTTTAAAATAATGATTTCTTTGCCTTTGCATCTTTTCAGCTTTCTTGATGTTGAAAGATTGGGAGGGGAGAGGGATTCTGTTGTAAGAACATGACATTTGTACATTTTCTAAATCTACAACAAGGTTAAAACAATGTGAGTTCTTAAATTATTGCCCCTCCAGTGGCCGAGAGGTTCTGCTCTCGAAGCTGGTAGACGGGAGGTGCTGGGTTCAAACCCAATCGCACCCGTCGCCCTAATCGTTCGGAGTTTTCGTGGTTTGCTTCGAACCATGGATTTCCATGCGTAAATACGGGTTAGGTTCCATTAGAAAGACCCCCAAGGAGGGCAACCCCACCTTTTGGGCCCATATCCCTCGTGTTGATAATTGGCCGTCATAAACACAACCAACCAATCTCTTAAATTATTATACATCAATCTGCAATAGTTAAGCAAAAAATAATTCAGTCTTTAAACTTGTGAGGTCTCTAGGAATGTAGCATATGGCACTTCAAGGAATATTTAAAAAGGATAAATACAGCTGAGTATTTGTTCCAATAATCCGGTTCAAAGTTATTCATTATACGCTATCTCAAATTGTGTGAAATATCTGAAATCAACATCATTACCTATTATTTACATGAAAATATCTCATAAAAGACAATGGATGGCACGTAAAAGTTTCACAGAAGAAACAACCCTTTTATTATACATTATTCGTCTGTCAGATTAATATCATTCAACAAAAACCATTCTGGAAAACTAAGGTTTATCTTCTATCACTTTCAAATATGTATATTGAAGTGAGTTGTAAAATTCCAATGTACTTTTCGTCAACATAATACCTGTCTATCATTCTTTTAAAACTACAATCTGCAAAACGCCTGTTACAATCAAATAGAAAGCAAAATATTTTGAATGATTGTCAATCAATAATAAGAGGAACCACTCTCTTTGTTGAAGGATTAAGAATTTAACCTGAAGGGTACCATGCTTCGAAAGCATGATTTTTCGTTAAAGTTCACAATTTGGGTACATTTTTTCTTAATAGCCATATTTATTTAGTTTGAAATATTTTAATTTTATTCAATTATACATTTTTTAGTAAGCTATAGATTTATATATATATATATTTAACCAGGCCTTTACGTTTAAAAATGAATCGGAAAATTTGTCAAAGTTTCGCGTTGTTGAGTAGAGAATTCGAGAACCGCCTAAATGTATATATCTTTATTTTCGGTTGTCTGATTCCATGACGTTTTTAACTTAATTTCGTTATTTGTTATTTGAACCGGAAGACGAACCAAATTTAATGCCTCCCCCTTTTACCCGGGAGCCCAGGGTATACGCCCCCTAGCTTCCCTTTAGTTTAAACCCTGAGGTCATGTAAAGTTAGTTAAACAGTATTACCAAATCTAATCGTATGTAATATATTGCCCTCTCTTTAAAACAATCTAATTGTTTGATAGGAAACAAAATATTAATAAAATTAAATAAATTATAAATAACTATTAGTTATAATATTAAAACTTATGGAATTATATTAAGACTTTTTTTAAATGATAATTGCTTGTGAATTAATTATTCAAATTATTAATTTAAAGACGCACTAAACAAACACATACTCAAAATCTCAATTTTTCGTTTTTTATATAGAGTAAAACCTCCCTGCGATCACGTTCCGTTCCAATGAAAATGGGTCGTTCCGAGAGGTGGTCTCTTAATGGAGGTCATGTTTAAATCTAGATTTTCATCGTAGAAAAAGGTAACAATTAATTTTACTAAAATTTATTTTTCACATTAGGAAAAAACATGAAAATTTAAATATCAAAACAAAAGTTAATTACGTAAGTAGGCCTTATCAGAATGAACCTAGAAAAAAAATTAAAGCAAATCGGATGTTTCTGTCAAGAGTTATCGCGTTACGTATATACAGACGTAAGTGCTGTTGGGTGGTTTTTCTCTTCTCCTAATTTTACACTCCACTTTTAATTTACTCAAATAATTTTCACCAATGACATTAACCTAACCTCATATCTTTAAACAAGGTGTGAGCAGTTTACCACAAAATAGATGTTGTTACCAAAGAAAGGAAATTTAAAAAGAAAATAAGCAAATATGCTTAGAGGAATATCAATTTAGTAAATTGAAATTTAGAGCAATTACCAACAAACAAAAACAGAATAGAGAGGAAATACATAAATTAACTTTAAGTATGTCTGAATGTTACCATTAGAAATTGCAAGATTAAACCTTAATTCTTTAACAGTAACAACACCCTCAACCATTCACAACTTATGAAGAGAATACCACCAACACTACTGGATTTGAAAACATAAGACATTCATAATAAAAAAAGGAAAAGTAAAATTTTATTACCACAGAGCCTGAAAGGTGAAAGGCAAACTCTTAAGTCTGCACCAATTTTAAACAATATGTTTTAATAATTTAAAAGAATGGAATAATAAAATTATGTCTGCACTTTATATTCTCAAATCCAGGGGCCAAATAATCGTATAGTGTCATTAGCATTGAAAACTATAAAATCTGATGAATTTCACTTCTGACAAAGTTCTTTCTTAAGCCACTCATTTATGTATCAAAATTTGTATTAATTATTCCAGTGGCTACCTAGATTTCAGTATTTATAATTTTTTTTTTTTTTTTGAAACAATGCTTACTCTTTTCAGAAGTTAATTACTTATATATAATACTTTATTTTTTTCCTTTTTTTAAAATCACTCAGGGAACACATGTGCGACTGAATTTCCATCTAAAATGGATCTTGTTACCATATTACCTAACTCCTTAATTTAAAGAACTTAAGAATCAACATGAGTACAACCAGAAAAGTAAGTTAATAAGAGGGGTAATACACATTAAAATTAATCCACACAACACTCATAAAAGGAAAGGGAAATGCATAGTAAGCATAAAAGCCATTAATCAAAAAAAAAAGGTAACAAAACCCTCAATTCATTTCGCACAGTATTCTTCACTTAATACATGATCTAAGTAATAGTTCATAGTTTTAAAATTTTAAGATACTTTTTGTATTAATTTTACTTATCACTGCTATAAAACATTTTCCCTTTTAAAGATTATATTAGTTAAACAGAAGAAAGAGAAACAAAGCAGATTATTACATTTAACATAATTTATTAAGTATTAGATCTTATTAAAACTTTACTATAATTTTAAATCAATATATTGTAATGGTACTTTAGTGTGTAAATAGCAATTGTAAATTTAGATAACCTATCTCATCATAATTTAGTTCACAAAAATTTCGAGAAATCACTATTAATTCTCATGGGATTCTCCATTCAGTAAAATATTATTAATAGATATTTCAGTACTTATTAATTGCACATTATTTACATTTCTTGCAATTGACATTTTTCAATATATAAAAGTACTAATGCAAAAATTACTTACATGACAGATCGCTAAACAGGAGTTATATTGGCATCATGATTTTTACATTCTTCACTGTCATCCCATGGTTGGCAGTCCTCTTAAGGGTACGAAATTCAACGCTTGAAAGTTGGAGGTATATAATGTTACACTGTTAGTTGCACTATTATAATTTTCCGATCATTGGAACTCTTGGGATGAGAAAAGATAAAAGTCCAAAAATATCTCCTGACGATTGATCTCTCCACTCTCTAGTCCAGTGTACGTTGACGATAACGCAAACACTTCCTTTTTATTTATTGCTGGTGACCCCACTATGCACTAGTAAATGTTTTTTGCTTTCGGTGTAAACTCAACCGGTCCTCAGAAAGACACGATGACTTGAAAGAAGCAAGCGTTCGGCATTCGTTCACGCAACTTTTCTTCAATAGAAAGCCATAATAACACGATGTTATACACAAGAGACTTCAAACTGTTGCATGTCTTCGGACAGGCTCAGTGTATTACTGATTGTACTCATTACTTCTCTCCATCAGAAAACAGTTCACACGGCGTATTACTTAATTCTTAGGGACTACGTTTCACAGGATAAACAAGAGAAAAATGCCCTCTCTCTTTCGCAGCTAGACTCATTCTGCACTCTCATCCTTTCCTTTCATTTCAAAATTAACAAGAACTATCCACTGGACAGGGGGAGGGCTAAAAGAAAGCCTCCTTTCCCCCTACCCCCACTCACTAAGAGAAGAATATCACATCTTTACTCTCGGAGAACTCCTGCCTTAACTAACTTTTTCCCCGTATCGTGTAATAAAATTTCACACGTGCACTACTACTTGCTGACGTCAGACGCTCCTATTCGCTAACCTGGTAGGGTTCAACCACTTATCTAAAAGGGGGTGTAATCCACTTTCCACCTTATACACTTTTTCTAATGGGCCACCTATCTTTAAACACCAATCTTTTCTCACGGCAGTATCCCATAAAAATTTCCAAAATTGTCTGTATGACAATAGCTTTTAAAAGGAGGGTTATAAAATTGCACCAAGCATTTTACTTAAAAGGCTCATAAAATTTTATATACATGGTTGGCCACCCAAGCAGGCTTTTAGGCTGCAATAATAAGCAACACAAAATTGTGGGAAAATGCATCCGCAGAGTTTTTCCCGTGCTCACTCTATACTAACAAAAGTAGGTTGCCATGGTCACGGGTGCACCTGTTACATTTCCGTTCCCTTGTTTGGTACTGAGAAACACTTTTCTCTCTTTTTCTTCTTTTCTTTTTTTTTTTACTCTGCCCCAAAACATGAAACAAATACGCAGAACAACATTGTACTTTAAGGGTTCTAACAAGGATATAGGGGATGTATATACATACAATTTGATAATATTTAGGTACTGGAATATTTTTAAATATACTGTAACAGTGCATACATACATACATACAGAACCTGCGTGCACATTAGCCCTTGGGCTTTTATAGCCTGCGAGCAAAAAGCAGGATAATGAAAAAATTCCTCTAAAGAAAATGCCTCCTCTCTTCATCTTTATTTTATTCCCTTTACAAGCTGTGTACATAATTTTTTCCCTCCCCCTCCGCCTTATAAAACAACTTTGCTCATATATAAACTATCAATAGCGAATTGAAAGAATCAATAAATTGTATTTCCTTAATACCCCCCCCCCCCTCCGTAGAAAGCACTAACTTATCCGTTGTAGAAGTCATACTAAACTTCTCTTAATGAAATGTTAAAATTGTATTTTCTTGGACCAAATCTTAGAATTGTCTAACTCACCCATTAACCCTGACCCCCCCCCCCCCCCCCCCTACGCTGTAAGAAACTGACAGTGGAAAAACTTTACTTTAGTTTTTAGCATTTATTTATCGACAAGTTCAATATTTAACACTTCCTTGTCACGTTTTTTCCGGTCCCGTTTTTTCCTTGTCCCGTTTTTTCCGCTCTTGTTTTTTCTGTCACGTTTTTTCTGGTCCCGTTTTTTCCGGTCACCTTTTTTCCTAGATTCTTCCTGAGGCAACTATTGCTTATAACTTTATATGTAATTCGTTGGAAGATTTAAAAAAAAAGAAAAAAAATCTATCACAAATCACTTCAATAACCGTATCCGCAAAGTTTTAAGCTTTTATGTTTTAAAAATGAGTCAAAAAGTGTCGCGATGTTTAGCGAGGGAAATATTTTCTTGGGGGCCACCTTAATTCTCTCAAAAATTGCTGAGCAGAACTCAATTATTTGTTCTAATGTCAATATATATATATATATATATATATAAAGTAAGGAAAATTGGTAAGGTCTTAAGGGGCAAAGGAACACGTTTGTCGCGTTGAATTTTTCCGACAGATGGCTCTGATTGCAACAGGGTATCCCAAGTTTGGCGAAATGAGATTTTTAACGAAGAAAAAAAGATAAAAAAATAAAGCACTCTCGCGCCAACATCTGGTAGTCTTATCACTCACTGGAGGCGGAGTTTATTCCCTACCAGCTGCATGACGTGCCTTATGATCTCCAATCATGAACATCTTGGAAGGAAAAAGATGCTTTGTTGATTTTTTTGGGAACGGTACAAATTACTGGAACGTGGATATTTTAAAGAAGTCTGATTTTTTAAATAAAATAGCAAGAGCACCTTTTTTTTGTATAAAATTTTCTTTTTCAGCAGAGAGGGGAGGGGGGGGGGAGGTCTGCACGGGGCAGAATTTTCTGCCCCGTCCCGGCCCGAAAGAGAAATAATTAGGCCCAACTCGGCTGGTTTGTATTTTTTTTCATTTCACGGCCCGGCGCAAAAATAAAAGAAATCAGACTCCACTCAATTTCCACCAAAAACGCCGACTTTTCTTAACATACAATTGAAATTCTTTTCTGGAATACTGCATAAATATTCATGGAAAGTTTTAACAGTATATTTTAGAATTTAGATTACTATATGTTCGCGAGGTAGAATATACAGAATAGTAGCATTAATAAACACTTAGACTCATGAGACTCTTAAATTTAAGTTTAGATTTCTTAATATCATTAATATGTTCAGAATGAAAGAAAAAAGATGGTTAAAAACATTATAGCTTTTGAAGCTGTATATATATATATATATATATATATATATATATATATATATATTAAGAGATTTTTGAAAATATTTTTCTATAATTTATTAAGGTATATTTCCAAATTTCCCGTTACCAAAAGTTGTTTATTACTACTAATCTTTTTTCAAAACAAATTACTTGCCCGAGGAGTCTACTTCAGTCATGTGAAAAGACCCGCTCGCTAATGTTAGTTCAATGGGAGAAATTTTTTTAAGAGGCTACTTCAGTCAAACGAATAGACTCGTTCGCTAATGATAATCCTATGGAAAAAATTATAAAGATATCTCTGTCGCATTTCAGTATTTTAAAGTGATTTTTTTTTTCATAGGATAACCGAGATTGATTTGTATGCAGGCCGTTTTTTACTTTTTCGATTTTGATTGCAGATTTTTTTTTTTTATAAGGATGCTTTTACTTTCGAAACCGGTTTCGAAAATGAAAGTGTCCTCATTAAAAATACATGTAAACAAAATGGAAAAAGTAAACAACGGCCTTTGTACAGATCGATCTTAACTATTCAATGCAAAAAAAAAAAAAAAAAAAAAAAACATTTAAAATTATTGAAATGCGACCGAGATATCTTTATAAATGTCTTCCATAGGATTAGCATTAGTGAACGGGTCTTTTCGTTTGATTGATATGGCCTCTTAAGATATTTCTTTTGCATTGCAATATTTTTAACAGATTTTTTTTTTTTTTTTTTTTTTTTTTTTTGCATTGCATAGCTGGGGTCGATCTCTATACAGGCCTTTTTTGTTTTGTTTTGTTTTGTTTTACTTTTTCGATCTTGTTTGCAGATTTTCTTTATTTTCTTATTCTTTATTATTTTATTTATATTTTATATTTTTCTTTCATGTTCTAAACCGGTTATCCTGATTAAAAACAACTGCAAACAAAATCGAAAAAGTACAAAACAGCCTTTGTTGAGATTTAACTCAGATATTCAATGCAAAAAAAATTGCGATTTAAGGATATTGAAATGCAAACGAGATATTTTTAAAAAATTCTCCCATAAGATTAACATTAACGAATGGGCGCCTTTCGCACGACTGAAGTAACTTCTTAAGTCTACTACTGGCCCTCGTATTTTATCGGCTTAATTTCTATATCTGGTAGATCGGCCATTTAAGATTTAATCTTTTTATGGGCATGGACCGGGGCCATAATTTTGGATTCTTCTCGATTTTTTTCTGCCGCCCGGTCCGTTAAAAAAATCGACTTCAATCTACCGGCCCGTTAGAAATTTTGACTTTACTTTTCCGACCGGATACGGGCCCCGATCCCATGCAGATCTCTAGGAGGGGGCATTTCAAGAGTTTCCGTTGTGGGTCAAAGTTTTCTTTGAGCGGCAGGCTATGAAGTAACGTGCGGCATTGCGCGAACCATCCACAAAGTAGTAAAATCCCGTATAATAAGAAATGCTGTGCTCTATTTTACCTTCCTTAAATTTTTTCACGAATACTTTTTAATTTTCATGGAAGTGATATTTTTTTTTTTCTTTTGCGGAATTTCGTAAAGTTAATTCGTGACTTGTTCGCGGAAAAGACTGCGAATTTCTACAAACAATAATGGAAAAATACCATGAATTTTGCCAAGATCACGGAAATAAATTTCTTCAATCGGTCGCAAAAAAAAAAAAAAAAAAAAATCGTCTACCAACTGCAGAGAAAATAAATTAAATAAAGTATAAAAATGCTAGTTTACAAAATCATTCCCTTTTTCTGATACAAAGTTTTAAGCAATCAATTAAAAGAATATACAATTAGATACCTTTGGTAGAGATAACAGAAACTTGCTTATCTAATTATCTGCACTATATATTTATTTACACTTCAACACTCGACTAAAAACATACTAAAATAATTTTTCTGTATATAATTAAGACGTACTCAAAACTCAGACTTTGACTCCATTCTCTAAAAATTATTTTTCAGTCATTTTCCGCTTTTATGTAAAAGCGGAAAAATAGTTCGATTACAGTTTCTGAACAAGAGCACTTGCCAGTCTGATACGTTTACGAACAAAAATTTATCGGAAAGTAGCCAGTTTACATTTGAGTCTTTTTTTTTTTCAATTTTATATAATTATATATTATACAATTATACATTAATAAACAATTTAAAAAGACATAATGCTGTAAAATCCATTTTCAGCAATTGCTTAAGATTTCCATAAGTTACAAAAGTTAAGCAAAAGTATGTTGTAAAGATTTACATAAGTTTAAAAATGCATACCACTCAAAATTTGGTAACCTAATAAAGATGTGTAAGATGTAAAAATATATCCCACAGTGGAGAACTCACTTCCAGCAATTATGGATTTTAATCAGTTCCTGTGCCTGTAAGCAAATTTCGTGTCTCTCTGTAAAGGAACGGTAATTGCTATAGAATATAATATATAGAAAAATATTTTGTGTACTCCAGTAAGTTTCATTATGTTTGATGTATCATAAAATTATTATAATGCAGCTCAAACGTTTTTTCCTCATAGCTCATAATGTAAAGGAATTCTTTTGTGTGTCTTTGTAAACGAACCACAAATTCTACACACTTCTTTTTTACTACCGAACATTCTGTAAAAAACCTCAATAACATAAAAATTTTATGGCAATCTGAGTTCTATCTTTACGAGAGTTTGAGCATGGCAGGCAGAGAAACCAAATTCATAAACACTTTTCAACTGTGTTTGGAAAGTTTTAAAATGCATACGTATTCAGAAATGTTTAAAAATCTGTCACAATTTAAGAATAATTTTTTATATGAGTATGATCTGTTTATTTATTATGCATTCATTTATTACACATGTAACAAGTCCAAGATATATACACTTGGAAGTTGTATTATTAACATTATTTAATATATTTAGATTATAATTTAGTTGTCATTTTCACCAGCGCTATAAGGTTTAATGTCATCGGAATGTTGTTTCAATAGGTTAAAGTACCACAATATTCAAGTAAGTTATATATAGCAGGTCAACTAATTAAAAATAAAAGTAAACAATTTATATATTGATATCTTTTCAAAACATTTTTAAAGCAAGCCCGTAGCTGGAGAAGGGAAAGGGGGGGGGGCAGAAACAGTATTAGTCATTATTCGTGCTGGAAATGTTTTTAACCACCATAGCATGTTGACTCAAAATCATTTTTCTCAAAGAGAATACAGCCTTGGGCATTTCTTACATTGTGGAGATTCTGGGTCCCTATATTATAGTACGTCTTTGCTCCTCGCCAAGAAACCTGAAACTAATTAGTTTATATTACAGCAGGGATCACACACAGATACAGTTCCTCCCACAAAGGTTTCAGTTTCTTCTTCTCTACACCAGACCAGTTCCTTCCTATAGGTGTTTATACAATTGTACCACTGAAGTATATACTGCCTTTTTACTGTGAAAAGATATTCTTATCAGTAAAACGCTTTTTCATCTCTGATGACAAATACAGTAAACCTCCCTAAAGCGACCACGTTCCGTTCTAATAAACATTGGTCGCTTTGAGAGGTGGTCTCTTAACGGAGATCAAGTTTAAATCTAGATTTTAAATGTTGAAAATAAGTAACAATTAATGTTACTAAAATTTATTTTTCACATTAGGAAAAAATACGAAAATTTAAGTATCAAAACAAAAGTTATTTACATACGTTTTAATTACTGCAGAGTTTAAAAAATTAATACATTGACATTTGCTTTAATTTTACAGTTTTACCTTCTTCAACTTTTATTTCGAAGTTCAGTTAAATAAATGCATTTTATTTTATTTTATTTATTTATTTATTTTTATTTATTTATTTATTTTAATTTATTTATTCATTTTTATTTATTTATTTATTTATTTTTATTTTATTTTTTTGACGGGAACAAATAATGAAGATTTTATAAATTTATCTATTTCTTTGAGGGTTTCCTCACAGAATAGGGCAGGGGAGTTTATTGACCGTCATCCTTAATTTGTCATTAGAGTTAAATTCATTGCCTAAAGAAGCACAAAGGGGTTTAAACAAAAGTTACTGGAATAAATAAAAATTCTAAGTTTGATGAGTAATGCGCTCTCCGGAATTATTCGCTGAAAAATTGAGTCTTTACCGAAAAACGAAAAAAAAAAAAAACCCAGTTCGTTCACATAGTTTTTGAATAAGAGCACTTGCTAATCTGATACGTTTGCAAACAAAAGTTATTTTTAAAATGTGCCAGAAAGTAACCAGTATAAACTTGAGAAGAAACTGCTGAAACTTTTTTTTCAATTTTAGTTTCTCATATAATGAAATGCGACATCTAAAAAAACAATTCAAAAAATTCATAATGTAGTAAAATTTATTTTCAGCAATTGATGACCATACTAATGTGTACGACTTCTTTTTTGCAGTCCTTATAGGATCTACAGAATTAATACACACCGCGTAACACACTAAAAATTTGATACATTTAAGCTTGAATTTCACAGCTAAAAACGCAAATCCATAGCAATAATCGATTATAGTCAATCTTAAAACCGACTTTTTATGCGTAAAGGAATGATAAGTCATAAGTGTTATGCATTCCATAATCTAAAAAACGTTTGCAAACAAATAGTCCAGGCAATAGGGAATTTTACCTAGCAAAATTAATGGTAGTTCTGGAAATCGGTTTACTTCATGTTTTTTGGGTCGCTGAATCCGAATTTGTAACTGCCCACCAAAATTTCCCCCGGCAGCCCCGCCAAATTTTGGTAAAAAGACCCCCCAAAAAGGTTTTTATTAAATAAATCAATTTTTTTATTCTTTTAGGGGAAAAGTATCTAGAAATTCAGAAAGTAGACAAAATTTGCAACAAATTAGATAGATGACATTATGACTTAGGATGAAGGGGAAGGGAGGATCTGCCTCGGAACATGCACGCGGTGCTGTATGAACTAAGTTGCGCAATTCCACTTAACCACTCACACGTTTACATTCGCCCTCCCATCTCCCCTCCGAACTTTCCTTATAAGGGTTTACTTTAAGTTTTTTGCGTCACTGAATCCGAATTTTTAACTTATCCCCAAAATCCCTCCCCCGAAACCCCCCCAAAATAGTTGTTATTAACTTAAATTTCTTATTATTTTAGGGGAAAAGCATTACAAAATTCAGAAACTAGACGAAATTTGCAACAAATAGGATATACGACATTATCACGTAGGATAAACGGGGAGAGAGGGGGCTGCCTCGGAAATTCCCCGCGCTTTTCTCAAAAAGCACATTTTTTCAAAAAATCAATTTTTGGGGGGGTTGCCGTGTGAAATTTTGTTGGGAAGTTACAAATTCAGATTCAGTGACCCAAAAAACATAAAGTGAGTCGAAATCCAGAACTAGTATTAATTTTGCCAGGTAACATCCCCTATTGCCTGGACATCATAACTTAGTGCACGTAGCGCCGCAGTGCATGTTCAGAGGCAGCCCTCCCCCTCCCGTTCATCCTACGTCATAATGTCATATATCGCATTTGTTGCAAATTTTGTCTAGTTTCTGAATTTCTTAATGCTTTTCCCCTAAAACAATAAGAAATTTAAGTTAAAAACAACTATTTGGGGGAGGGGCGGTCGGGGGGGGGGGAATTTTGGAGAGAAGTTAAAAATTCGGATTCAGCAACCCAAAAAAATTAAAGTAAACCTTATAGAGAATGTTCGGAAGGGAGATGGGAGGGCGAATGTAAACGTGTGAGTGGTTAAGTGGAATTGCGCAACTTAGTTCAAGCAGCACTGCGCGCATGTTCCGAGGCAGATCCCCCCTTCCCCTTCATCCTAAATCATAATGTCATATATCTGATTTGTTGCAAATTGTGTCTACTTTCTGAATTTCTAGATACTTTTTCCCTAAAACAATAAAAAAATTGATTTTTTTAATAAAAACATTTTTTGGGGTGGGGGGGGGGATTTTATCAAAATTTGGGGGGTTGCCGGGGGAAATTTTGGTGGGAAGTTAAAAATTCAGATTCAGCGACCCAAAAAACATATAGTAAGCCTTTTTCCAGAACTACCATGAATTTTGCTAGGTAGAGCCCCTATACGGTCTCTATTGTCTGGACTAAAAAGTTATTTTTAAAATGTGTCAGAAAGTAACCAGTATAAACTTGAGAAGAAACTGCTGAAACTTTTTTACAATTTTAGTTTCTCATAAAATGAAATGCGACGTCTAAAAAAACGATTCAAAAAATTCATAATGAAGTAAAATTTATTTTCAGCAATTGATGACCACATTAATGTGTACGACTTCTTTTTTGCAGTCCTTATACGATCTACAGAATTAATACACACCGTGTAACACACTAAAAATTTGATAAGTTTAAACATGCATTTCACAGCTAAAAACGCACATCCATAGCAATTATCGATTATAGCAATCTTGAAACCGATTTTTTATGCGCAAATGAATGATAAGTGTTATCCACTCCATAATCTAAAAAACGTTTGCAAACAAAAGTTATTTTTAAAATATGTCAGAAAGTAACCAGTATAAACTTGAGAAGAAACTGCTGAAACTTTTTTTTTCAATTTTAGTTTCTCATACAATGAAATGCGATACCTAAAAAAACAATTAAAAAAATTCATAATGTAGTAAAATTTATTTTCAGCAACTGATGACCATACTAATGTAATTCTTTTTTTCAGTCTTTATATGATCTACAGAATTAATACACACCGCGTAACACACTAAAAATTTGATAAGTTTAAACATGCATTTCACAGCTAAAAACGCACATCCAGCAATTATCAATTATAGTCAATTCTGAAACCGAAATGACGCTCCGGTAAAGTGTTAGGTGAAGACGAAAGAGCAGTCGTAAAAAGTTAGAACTCTGATTTTCTGGTCAGAATGGGGAAAAAATGGCCATTTTTTTTTTTTTTTTTTTTTATGTCCAATTTTTTTGCCATTCTGACCAGAAAATCAGAGTTCTAACTTCTTAGGACTGCTCTTTCATCTTCACCTAACACTTCATTTATAATGGCTGTTGCATAATAATGGAAGCCACCAGTCCATCAGAAGGAAATGATCCATTCCAAAGGTATAATCCTTCATTTGGTGACCCTTCCTTCTGCCGCCCGGGGCACATGCTCCCCCCCCCCCTTATTTTCGGCCGTGTGAGGAGGTATACACACCACTTAGATGGCACATTTTGACTTTCAAAAGGTTGTTAAGGCCCCTTCAGATTTCTGAAGGGGATCCTCTTTCAGAAATCTGATACTAAAAAATAGATGTGATGGTTATGTTTTTTAGCTTTCGATAATTGGTTCTTATTATTTTTTAGTGCTGAATCCAAAAATGATCTTCATTTTTTACCATACCATTATGTCAGGATTTTGCACAAATCGCAAATTTTTAAAAAGTCGAAATATTGCGAAAATCTGCTACTATAAAGAAGACGTAACTTTTTTTTTTCATAATACGTTATTCATATATTTCTTTATAATATGCATAATGTGTATTTAAAATCCTTACAATTTTATTCCATGTGTGGAAGTTTCTTTGAATCGCTCATGCTCTACTTCGCGCTTTTTCTTTTATCTTGTCTTTGGGGTTCATCTCGTTGTTTTATTTTGGAGGTTGGTAAGGCTGGGAAATTTATCGCAGATGTATTTAAAACATTTACCTGCTTTTGTTAAGACTTTGACAAATTGCTTTCAGATATTTTCGCTATTTTTTTTACTTTTTAACTTTGAAATTTATGATTTGCGAAAATTCCGACATGATAGTTAAAAATAAAGGTCATTTTCAGATTTAGCGGTATAAAATACATATAAATTAATTATCAAAAGGTAAAAAACACAACCATCGCATCTATTTTACAGTAGCAGATTTTTGCTATTTTTTTTCTTTTAATCTTTGAAATGTACAATTTGCGAATGATTCTGACGGGATGGTTACAAATAAAGGTCATTTTCGGGTTCAGCGCTAAAAAATGCGTAAAAATGAATTATCAAATGTTTAAAAATACAATCGTTGCAGGCTTTTGTTATTAACGTTGTTAAAACTTCACTAGAACTGAAAATAATAATAATAATAATAATTATTACCATAGTATATGAGTAAAAAGAAAAAGAAAAAAATAAGACATCTAATAAATAAATTCTGTTATACCGTTTTAAATTTTTAGACCTAATAAGTAACAACAAATCATATTTTGATGAGACGGGGGATTATATAATAAGACTGTTGGTTAATCCCAAGTGTTTCGGTTAATCGGACGTAGGAAAATAAGAGTCTATAATACTTTGAAATCGCATTAATTATAATTATTTCATATTCATTTAATAATTAACTGCAAGGAATGATTTGACCAACAGAAATTATGATTACATTGATCATATGTCATTCGGTATCACACCCCTCCCCCCCCCCCCCTCACACACACACACACAAAAAAAAAAAAAAAACGATTCTCTGGATCCGCCCCTGGGTCGGGTTGACTTTCTTTATTTCGGATTGTCTTTTGACTTTTGCAGGCCGGGTTCAAGTTGATTGATTTTCAAGTAAATGTCCAAAATATTTTTTCATGTGAAAATCTATATATAATAGGGTTTTCGAAAATTGGATATATTTATTGAACGCTTTTTCAATTACCAACACCTTTATAATTTTACGGTTTTTCCTCTGAATAATGGATACCACCAAATCTACAGACACATAACGTGTGTATGTGCATAAGTTATTACTGATACTTTTTTTTTTTTTTTATGTTGCATAAATAACGAAATGTTGGCAATATTTTTCATATTCCAAGAGAAGAAGAACAAGTTGGAAATTGTACGTCAAATGTGGCAAATGAGGTGCGTTCGTACTATAACTAGTTTTATAAATATTCAGATTTTGCTACATCAGTCGTTGCACTCTTATGCAAAAATGCCTGAATACAAAATTTATTACGATTCTATATATTTAATTCAGTAATACGGAAATAATATGACTCTATCTTAAATTGTCATCACCATGTCATCACCATGGCAACCTAGAATCATTACCTATCATTGGATATCATTGAAGTAATTGCATATGATAGCATTTAATAGAACGAAGAAAACTTTTAATAATCTCTTTAAGTTTTGATTCGATTTTCATAAGATTTAAAATGACTCGACAAAATTCTGGAACGATTATCTATATTATATTTCAATCCATTCGGTTGTGTAGTTTTTGTGCCGTTATATGCGAACAGACGGACGGACCAGACGACGGCTGTACGTGCTACGTATTTATATTAATTACATTTCCCCATAGATCATAATGCAATGGAATACTTTTGAGTGTCTCTGTAAATAAACTATGAACGCTACATACTTTATTTTTCAATACCGAACATGGCATAATAAATCTCAATAACATGTACCAATTACAGAAAAATTCAACTATATTAATATGCTTAACCACACTCATTAATCAGATACATGATTCAATCAGTGGAAATAGTGTCATAATTGAAAAAAAAATTACAATGGATTTCATAAAATGTAAGCAAATTAAAAGGATTGCATTAAATTATTCACTAATTTTGAAAGAACAGAATGCAGATGATTGTGAAAATAGTATTAAGTAAACTGTGTAAACAAAATAACAATAAGTAATGTATCTTAGAAATAAAATATATTATAATAAAAAATAAAATGTGAAAATAGCGCGCAGAGCATAATTTAAACGTACAGGTTTTGAAGGCTACGAAAAATACCAAATTCGAGCAAAATGAAACTTCTAAAAAAAGAACATTAGCCGCTCTAGGTCTACTATCTCGGATGGTTAGTAAGTAACTATAAAGAAAGATAACAGCTTAGCGCGAAATCCTTTGTGAATGAAAGAAAGGAGTGAAGTTCCTCCTCAGTCCTCAGTAGGGTTACTATTGCCTCAGGTCAGGTCATATAAGAGGGGCTTTGTTACTGTAGTAGCCAGAAACTCACTCGTAGCTTAACTTTATCTACAGAGCAATAATTTACGGGCGTGTTTGTGTTACGCATTTTCCTGAATTTGTGAGTGAGCAATTTTCTCGTCATCAGGTTTTGGAAATCTTTTTTTTTTTTAAATAAGTGTTGCCTGCTACAAAAAAAGTTTACAAAGCCAGGTCCTGATTTATTAGGATAAGCAATTGTAAATTAATTATTTTTGGAAGCTCCTGTTTCAGTATACCTGAGTAGAAGTACATAATACTATACTAATCAAAATATGAGCAAACATTAGGTGTCAGGTTGTAGTTTAGGCGAAATTAAATAAGCAGGGTCCAACTCAAACTATTTAAGGGTCCGGGGCAAGCAGGGCCGAAACTAGGGGGGAGGGGCAGAGGGGGCGTGTACTTCGGGCGCCAAATGAAGGATTATACCTTTGGAATGGATCATTTTCTTCTGATGGACTGCCGGCTTCCATTATTATGAAACAGCCGTTATAAATGAAGTGTTAAAAAAATTATGGCCATTTTTTTTCCCATTCTGGACCAGAGTTCTAACTTTTTACGGCTGCTCTTTCATTTTCCCCTAACACTTCATTTATGACGGCTGTTTCATAATTATGGAAGCCGTCAGTCCGTCAGAAGAAAATAACTCCGTTAAAATTCTCTTTGTAAATATACTTTTCGGAAGAGGGGGGGCGCCAAAATCCATGTTTGCTCCCATGATGCATGAATCCATGTTGCAAAAGGCTAGTTTCGGCCCTGGGGGAAAGCCTCATTCTGGGGCCCTCCTTCTATATATTCATAGAAATTGCTTGTGAATTATCCTTTAGTGACTAATAAAATTTTAGTTGTAATAAATTCATATGCATTGTATATACATAAATCTTTGATTTTTTTTTTTTTTTTTTTTTTTTTTTTTTATCAAAAAGGATTTGGATTACTTATGACCAGTTTTAATCATTTGACATCATCTTATCTATAATTCTGATTGATTTCATGGAGGCTCCTCAAATAAACCCGATCTGTGCAGTTCTCTAATTTTTCTCTCTCTCTGCAAATATATATATATATATATATATATATATATATATATATATATATATATATATGTGTGTGTGCACTCTCCTACCCTCCCTTTTGAGTACCTAAAGTGGTTTAAACACCAACGTAAGGAGTAACCAATTTCAATTCGAGTAACTTTTGCCGGGTACTCGAATTGTTTAAGCATACCATGACGTTCCTGAGGCATTTTTCTATGCATTGCACCACTTTTTTCGAAGTTACTCAGAAAAGCGTTATTCCACAGTCATTCATACACACCGTGTGTTATGTAAAATCTAAAATCTGTATAACGCCATGTGGCGGTGTGTAAAAATGCAGCCTCAAGCCCAGGGAGTTTCCTAACGATTACTCGGTAAAACGGTAATAGTCCAATAATGGCAACCCTTATGTGTTTGGTTTCTTCGGTAATACAGGTTTGCTATATAAGATTTTCCTCTCTATTTAGCGGTTACTCGCTAAAGCGACAATATTCCAATGCTGGTAACCCATGTGTGTTTTGTTCCGCCTGTTATTCAGGTTTGCTATGTAAGTTTTTCCTCGCTATTTAACTACTTTTTTTGGTACAACAATATCTGTCTGTGTAGTTTTTTAAATATAATAAAAATTTAAATATTAAATTCACGATTTTAGTTAACATAGCTTTACAGTGTAAGCTTCTCGCGGAATAAAGTTCTGACATAAATTGAAAAATTCAGTGAATGCAAGAAAAAAAATGTGTTTAGCCCTATTATTAATTGAGCAAATTGTTAGTTTCAAACATCACTTTTCTTTCCAGTAGGGGTCTGTACGGGCCGGGATATCCTGGCCCGAGCCCAGCCAGACCAGAAAGAGAAATCATTGGGCCCGGCCCGGACAAAAGCAAAAATCAAAGAAATCAAACCAGACTGAATTTTGATTTAAAAAAAAATCCGATTTTTCTTAACATACATCAAGATTCTTTTCTAGTATACTGAATATATGTTTATGGAAAAATTTAATAGTGTACATTTTAGACTATTATACGTTCGGAAGCCAGAGCATACAGAATAGCAAAATTAATTATCTCTTAGACTCATTAGTCTCTAAATTCGAATAAAGATTCATTAAAAACATTAATATGTTCAAAATGAAAGAAAAAAATTGTTAAAAGCATGCTATATTTTGAAGCTAAAAAAATGGTAAAAAAAGGAGATTTAAAAAAATATTTTTCTCTAACTTATTAAGGTATATTTCCGAATTTCCGTTATCAAAATTTGATTATTACTACTATTCTTTTTAGAAAACAAATTGCTTGTCCGATGAGGCTACTTTAGTCACGCGATATGACCCACTCGCTATGGTTAATCCAAAGGAGAAATGTTTTAAGATATTTCGTTAGTATTTAAATAGTTTTACATGATATGATTTTCTTTAATTGGATGGCTGAGGTCGATCTCTACAAAGGCCGTTTTTTACGTTTTCTATCTCGTTTTCAAGCTTTTTATGGGGATGCTTTCACTTTCGAAGCCGGTTCCGAAAATGAAGTTGTTCTACTTAAAAATTACTGCAAACAAAATCGAAAAAGTGCAGAACAGCCTTTGTAGAGATCGAACATTTAGCTGTCCAATGCAAAAAAAAAAAAAAAAAAAAAAAAAAAAAAAAAAAAAAAAAACATTTAAAAATACTGAAATGCAAACGAGATACCTTACGATGTTTCTCCAATTGGATTATTATTAAAGAACGTGTATTTCACATGACTGAAGTAGCCTCTTAATTTTATTACCGGCCATCCCCGCAGACGTAGTATGTAGAAGAAAATGTAAGCCTGATCCTGGCCTGACTCGATCCTACAGAAAAAAATTAAACCCAGTTTCAGACATGATGTAACTGTCCGGTATCGATCTCTACGCTGAACATGTTTTCTGTACACATAAATATACAGAATTATTTATTAATAATACGTGTAATTAATTATTTGTGTGGTTCAAATTGGCTCTCTGCTCATCTATCCAAAACTTTTTATTTTAATATAAAATAAGATGTAATTAATTCATCTACGACATAGAATAATATTCCAATTATACGAATTTCATCTAATTAAAAAACGTTTTTGGTTACATGCTTCGATTTATCTTTTATAATGATTTTTGTAAATGATCATCTGTTATAATAGAACTTTCTCAAAGTGTACTCGAAACACTTCTACGATTTCAAACAAAAAATTTCTATTACTATTAAGCCTGCAGCTTCCTAATGAGCACGGGAAAAGCGTCATATATGCATTGCTCGCTTTATAATTTGAACTCACCTTTTGAGTCAGAAATGACTGCTAATTATAAACAGTGAAGTTCATATTAATAAATAAATAAAGAATGTCTCATTTGAGTCGATACAGATCAATGTGTAATGTCGCAACCTTCCGAAGAAAATAATTATATTTTCGGAATACAGATTGTTTTGGTAGAGTGTCGGTCCAGCCGCATTTTTGGCAAAATTTTTGCTGAAGAAGAATTTTGGGCAAAGCTTACATTTTCGGCAGAAACCGAAACCGAAATTGCAATCTAGCATCGAATTGTGCAGCACATTCATATTTATCCTCACACCGATCACGTCCATTTATAATTGTTAGTACTTTATCGGCTTAGTTTGATACTTTTAACTTTCTATAGCTGGTTAGTCGGCCCATTTAATCATTTTATAGGTCCGATATGAATGGGCCAGGCCCATAATTTTTAATTCGGCCCTGCCCGTTAAAAATTGTCTTTAATCTGCCGTTCCAGCATAGGCCCGTGCAGATGTCTACTTCACAGTCAGGAAAATAGGTTACCTTTTTTTTTAAACAAAATTGTTAAAAAATATTGAAATCATAGATTAAAAGATGCCCACGGGCTATAATGTATTTCCTATGTTCAAGGAGATCAAAAAATTTTAAGGTCTCGCCTAACAAAGAAAAAGACTTTTATTGAAATCAAATAATTTTAAAATAATATAATTCGATGGTCATATATAATAATATAAATGATGGTTTGAAAATATAGCTCCATTAACTGTAGTATTATTTAAATTTTCAAATGGCCATTATTTTCAAATCTAAATACCCAAATTTCGTTCTAGTTTTTTTTTTTTTTTTTTTTTTTTTGGGGGGGGGGGGGGGGTATTGTTGTGACGACACAAGAATGTAAAGTATGATGATGCTAAGGCATCATTCATTTATGATGCACAAGTGAGATTCGAACCCAAACCATTCAATGAATACCAATGAAATTATTTTAGTGTATCTGACACCAAAGTAAACAACTGCAAATGATATTAATTTAATCTATGAAATCCATCACATATTTGTAATGAACTAAACGTATACCCTCAGTGACCTTAATGCTTGTTATTCAGATTTTCAAAAGGTCGTTATTTTGAAACGATGTAACCAATTTTCTTAATTAACGAACGCACCCAATATAATTTTATATTGGGTGCGTCCGTTGAAATATTTATATAATACTATATATTTAAAAAGGAAAATTTATATATATATATATATTCTTATTTTTCGACTAAGCTAAAAAGACTTGTAAATTGTAGCAAATCCATAGCCGGGCTTAGACTATGTAGTGCCCAGGGCAAATATCATTTTGAAGATCCAATATCCTGTCTATCCATAGAAAATGTTCGTGAATAGTATGCTTAAGTGACTAGATTAAACATCATTTTTCTTTTTTAGTATATACATGTAAATTTTATTCCAGGAAATACTCACATCTGTATACAGGGTATCATCACAAGACGGCACAAGTTTAAGAAAAATATTAGTACGAAAATAAGTAGATAACTGTAGAAAAAATGATGGATTGTTTTATGATATAAATGTTTGCGAACTTTCCCTTTCCTTATCTGTGTAAGTCATAAGATGGGTTAAAGACAATCAACCCTCCTCCATTGGTTATCATAAATTGTTTTAACATGCCCCTTTAAAGAGGAAAATCCCAATAAATAATTTCACTTGAAAATTATTGACTACTATATTCTTATAACACAATTTTAATCATTAGTTTTCTGATGACGTAGCTCATTCTTTTTTTGTGTGTGTGGGGAATGGGTAGGGGCTACAGGAACCAAGGGGGCGGGGATAGAGAGTAAACTCCCTTCCTAAATCTTTTAAAGTGTTTTTTGTGAAAAAGAATATTGATAACTTTTGGCAAATTTTAACCATTTAGCATCCTCTTAATGAAAATCCTGATTTCTGCCATGGTGCACTCCTCAAATGGGGAGCCCCGGATAGCTGCTCAGCATGCCCGGTCACTAGTCAGACCTATAACGATAATGCTTAAGAACTCCCTTCTAAAGCCATGCATGATCAACAGAATTTAGAAAAATCACGTTATGAACAGCAATTTAGCTAATATAATATAATAATAAAAAACTATATATATAGACTTATAAATACATAAATATTCTATATAGAGACACATTAATTTAATAAAATTTTTATTTTTGATATGCTTTTTTCCTTGCCTGATTCCGTTATACCGATTACATAATTTATGAGATTTTTTTTAAATGTCTTTGGCTGCTTACCAATCTCAGTTTTCTGTAACTTTCCTCAATTTTCTCGATAGGACGAAATTTTGGTATTTAAATTTAGCAGAAAACAATGTCCTCTGTTTTAAAAATAGTCATTCTTTCAAACATGTCATACATTTTATGTAGATGATTATTAAATCAATCAGAGTGTCTTTTAAAAATCACCTTTTTTTAAGTATTCACCGCCTATCTTAAAAATTAGACCAGGCTCTGACTGTTAAAAAATACCGCTGTGATTTACGTTTCATAGATAACTGGAATTTCATGCTGAATTAATATAAATATATATAATATTTACTTTTTGGCGTTTTTAGATATATGGCTAAGGAAATGGAAAAAAAAAAGGATTATTTAAACTTATGTAGACAATTAAACAGGAGTCGCACATTGTTTTTAAATGATATAATTTTTTTCATTAATTTCGAGAACTATAAATAAGAGAACATTCCATTTCTATGTACATGCAAAACGCAAAGATGAATGAGGTATCATTCGAAGGGTTTAAACAGATTTTTCATATCGTAATTCACAAATCGCTTCGTATCAGCCCGTTTAATTAAAAATTAATGAAAGAAATTATCACAAATAATCCTTTTCGAATCATATAACTTTTTTTGTATTACTCTAATCACACAAACATGATTCCAGGTATTTTTAATATTTTATTGTTGTTTTTATCATCTTTCATTTTCATTACAGGTTTAAATATTTTGATATATAGTTAATGATTTAAATAATTACAGTTAAATTAATTTAAATTAATAGTATATTATTAAATGTTACGACTAGGCTAGTCATAATTTGCGCAGTGGTGCACAGTGAAGTTTTCCTAATTCAGTTTAGAAATCTGTAAAGGTTCATCAAATTTAAAGTGGTTATTCAGTACGTTGGTACTATAACAATTTTAGTTACTCAAAATGAAGGGTAGGACAGTTCAGAGTGTTTCTTAGTGGTTACTCATTAAAGCGGCTAAATTCCAATCAAGGCAATTTCTGTGTGTATTGGTTTCTTCGGTATACAGTTACTGTAATATTGATTCTTTTTCTCCACTTAAGTACATTTTCAATAGAAGAAAAACTATATATTTGTAATTCGTTGTGAAAACTGCCGAATATGCATTTCATACCTTTGTTAAATTTATTTTTCTTGTAAGTAAAACTTTAAATACTATACACGTATTTAAAAATTAACTTAATTTTTTTATATCTGAGAAAAATTAATAAAGGTTGTATAATAACAATATGAAAACTTAATGCTGTAGTTAGTTACTTTATAGTTACTTTATTGTAGTTAGCAAATCTCTAAAAATATGAAAATTTCTCGGCTATCTAAAAATCCCGCAATCAGAACTTTTGTTAGCCCTCTTACCTGAAAAAAAAAAACTGGTTACCACATCAAATTACAGAAAACTTTATTTCTAAAACAAAAATCCAGGTACGATAAATGTGAAAATTTTTAATTATTAAAGGTATTTTGCAATCTTAATTTATCATTATTATTTTTCTTTTAAAGTTTGTTTCAAGTGCAAAATATTAGAATAAAATCTGTAAACATATATTAGTTAAAACAGAGATAAGAATTTAATAATACACAGTCACTATATAGTATTTCGAATGCTAAGATTATTTCTTTATGCGCATACAAACCGAACAACGATGGATCAGGTATCACTCGAAAAGTTTATGCACATTTTTCATATACATTCACATATCGTTTCATATCTACCTCTTTAATTAAAACTTAATGAAAGAAAGTATCACAAATGGTTCTTTTTGAACCACATAATTTTTTCTGTCTGTGTGTGTGTTACTCCAATCACGCAAATGTGATTCCGGGTAAATTATATTTTTTTATTGCTCTTTTTAACCGTTTTTCAGTGTCATTACAAATTTAAATATTTTTATATATAATAAATTGTTTAACTAGATAAAAAAAATAATTTAAATTGATGTTATGTTATTATTAAATGTTATGACTGTCCTAGTCATAATTTGAACAGCGCTGCACCGTGAAGATTTCCTAACAATTTAGTAACTTGTAAAAGTTCAAATTTAAACTGGTTATTCAGTACGTTGGTACTTTAACAACATTAGTTACTCAAAATGAAGGGTAGGACAGTTCAGATAGTTTCCTAACGGTTACTCATTAAAGCGGCTAAATTCCAATTAAGGCCATTTCTGTATGTATTGGTTTCTTCGGTATATAGTATCGTAATATTGATCATTTTTCACCATTTAAGTACATTTTCAATAGAAGAAAATTTATATATTTGTAACTCGTTGTGAAAACTGCCGGATATTCTTTTCATGCCTTTGTTAAGCTTATTTGTTTAAGCAAAATTTTACGTACTATGTTTAAAAACTAGCTTACATTTTTTGATGTATGCAAAAATTTAAATAAATATAGATTGTATAAGAAAAACATGAAATCTTAATGCTGTAGTTAGTTACTTTATTGTAATTAGTAAATCTTAATTAAGTTAATTAATCAAAGACGGAATAAAGAATGATTAAAAAAAAAAATTAATATGCATTAAGAACATGATGAAACTAAAAATATGAAAGTTTCTCTGCTATCTAAAAATCACTTTATCAGAACCTTCGTCAGCCCCATCCCCTGGGGAAAAAAAAATTGTTACCACAGGAAATTACAGAAAATTTTGTTTACCGTAAAAATTCCAGGTAGGATAAATATGAAAAATTTGAATTATTAAAGGTATTTTGCAACCTTAATTTATCATTATTATTTTTCGTTTAAAATTGTTTCAGCTACGAAATATTCGAACAGAATCTGTAAACTTTTATTTAGTTAACACAAAGCTTAGAATTTAATAATACACAGTCATATAGTATTTCGAAAGCGAACATTCCCTTTTTTATGCGCATACAAAACACAGAACGATGACTGAAGTATCATTCGAAAGGTTTAAACAGATTTTTCGTATCGCACAATCACAAATGTTTCGTATCAGCCTGCTTGATTAAAAGTTAATGAAAAAACGTAACACAAATAATCTTTTTGAATCATATGTTTTTGTATTACTCTAATAACATAAACGTGATTCTGGGTAAATAATTTCTTTTTATTGTTCTTTTTAAATGTTTTTCTTTGTCTTTATAAGTTTAAATATTTTGATATGTAGTAAATGATTTAACTAGTCACAGCTAAATTAATTTAAATTAATATTATATTATTATTAAATGCTACGACTGTCCTTGTCATAATTTGCACAGCGCTGCCTCGTGAAGATTTCCTAACACAATGTAGTAACGTGTAAAATTTATCAAATTTAAATTTGTTATTAAGTACGTTGGTACTTTAACAACTTTAGTTACTCAAAATGAAGAGTAGGATAGTTAAGAGAGTTTCCTGTCGGTTACTCATTAAAGCGGTTAAGTTCCAGTCAAGGCAAATTCTGTGTGTATTGGTTTCTTTGGTTTGCAGTATTGTAATATTGATTCTTTTTCACCATTTAAGTAATTTTTCAATAGAAGAAAATCTATATATTTGTAAGTTTTTGTGAAAACTGCCGGGTATGCATTTCATAACTTTTGTTAAAAAAATTTTAAGTAAAACTTTACATGCTATACACGTATTTAAAAATTAACTTAATTTTTTTTTATGTATGCAATAAAAATAATAATAATAATAATAAAAATTATATATACATATATATATATATATATATATATATATATATATATATATATATATATATAGATTGTGTAATAGTAGTATGAAATCTTAATCCTGTAGTTTGTTTAGTTACTTTATTGTAGTTAGTAAATCTTAATTAAGTTGATAAAACACAGGCTTAATAAAGGAAGATTTTAGAAATAAAATTTTAACATGTATAATGAAAGAAATTATCACAAATACTCCCTTTTTAACCATATATATTTTTGTGTGTGTGACTCCGTTCACGCAAACGTGATTCCGTGTTAAATTCATTTTTTTTTGTTCTGTTTAAACGATTTTCATTGTCATTATAAGTTTAAATATTTTTAGATATAGTAAATTGTTTAACAAGACAAAAATAAATTATTTAAATTAATGTTATGATATTATTAAATATTATTACTGTCCTAGTAATAATTTGAACAGAGCTGCACCGTGAAGATTTCCTAATACTATTTAGTAACTTGAAAATGTTCTTCAAATTTAAATTGGTTATTAAGTACGTTGGTACTTTAACAACTTTAGTTACTCAAAATGAACGGTAGGACAGTTCAGAGTGTTTCTTAGTGGTTACTCATTAAAGCGGCTAAGTTCCAATCAAGGCAAATTCTGTGTGTATTGGTTTCTTCGGTTTGCAGTATTGCAATATTGATTATTTTTCACCATTTAAGTAATTTTTCGATAGAAGAAAATCTATATATTGGTAAGTCGTTGTGAAAACTGCCGGATATGCATTTCATACCTTTTGTTAAACTTTTTTTAAGTAAAACTTTACATGCTATACACGTATTTAAAAATTAACTTGAAATTTTTTATGTATACAAAAAAAATGTATATATATTTAGGTTGTGTAATAGCAGTATGAAGTCTTAATGCTGTAGTTAGTTTAGTTACTTTATTGTAGTTAGTAAATCTTAATTAAGTTGATAAAATAAAGGCTTATTAAAGGAAGATTTTACAAAAAAAAATTTTTATATGTATAGTAAGAAGAAACTAAATACATGAAAATTTCTCCTGCTATCTAAAAATCACTTAATCAGCACCTTCGTTAGCTCCCTTCCTTGAAAGAAAATAAATAAATAAATAAAACTTGTTACCACAGGAAATTACACAAAACTTTATGTCTCCCGAAAAAATCCAGGTAGGATAAATGTGAAAATTTTAATTTATTAAAGGTATTTTTCAACCTTAATTTGTCATTTTTATTTTTATTTTATTTTTTTTAAATTCGGCTGTGAAATATTCGAACAGAATTTCTAAACTTATATTAGTTAACGCAAATATTAGAGTTTGATAATACACAGTCACTACATAGTATTTCCAATGCAGACATTTTATTTTTATCCACACACAAAACACACGGTATTGATGAATAAGTTATCATTTGAAGGGTTTAAATACACTTTTCATATCGCACGTCCACATATAGTTTCATATCAACCTCTTCGATTAAAAATTAATGAAATAAATTATCAAAAATAATCCTTTTTTAACCATATATATTTTTCTGTGTGTGACTCCAATCACGCAAACGTGATTCCGGGTAAATTTCATTTTTTATTGTTCTATTTGAACAATTTTCATTGTCATTATAAGTTTAAATATTTTTAGATATAGTAAATTGTTTAACTAGACAAAAATAAATTATTTAAATTAATATTATGTTATTATTAAATGTTATTACTGCCCTAGTCATAATTTGAACTGAGCTGCACCGTCAAGATTTCCTAATACAATTTAGTAACTTGAAAAAGTTCTTCATATTTAAATTGGTTATTAAATACGTTTTTACTTTAACAACTTTAGTTACTCAAAATAAAGGGTAGGACAGTTCAGCGTGTTTCTTAGTGGTTACTCATTAAAGCTGCTAAGTTCCAAACAAGGTAAATTCTGTGTGTATTGGTTTCTTCGGAATACAGTATTGTAATATTGATCATTGTTCACCATTTAAATAAATTTTCTATAGAAGAAAATCTATATATTTGTAAGACGTTGTGAAAACTGTCGGATCATTTCATGCCTTTATTAAACTTATTTATTTAAGTAAAACTTTATGTAACTTGCATTTTCTGTATATATGCAACATATTAAATAAATATAAAAAGACTGAATAAAGAATGATTTTAAAAATGAAATTTTAATATGCATTAAGAACATAATGAAACTAAAAATATGAAATTTTCTCGGCTATGTAAAAATCACTTAACCAGAACCTTCGTCAGCCCCCTTCTCTGAAAAAAAATTTGTTACTACAAGAAATTACAGAAAACTTTATGTTCACCGTAAAATTTCCATGTAGGATAAAAGTGAAAAGTTTAAATTATTAAAGGTATTTTGCAACCTTAATTTGTCATTTTTATTTTTTAAAAATTTTTCCGCTGTGAAATATTGGAACAGAATTTGTAAACTTATATTAGTTAACGCAAAGCTTAGAGTTTAATAATACACAGTCACTACATAGTATTTCCAATGCAGACATTCTATTTTTATGCACACACAAAACTCACAGTATTGATGAATGAGGTATTCGAAAGGTTTAAATACACTTTTCATATCGCACGTTCACATTTAGTTTCATATCAACCTCTTTGATTAAAAATTAATGAAAGAAATTATCACAAATAATCATTTTTTAACCATATATATTTTTTTGTGTGTGACTCCAATCACGCAAACGTGATTCCGGTTAAGTTTATTTTTTTATTGTTCTATTTAACCCCTTGAGGGGCACCGGTATATATTATATACCACCTACAATTAATGAAGTTTTACACCAGAAAGATTTTATTGAATTTTACTTTTCTAACTTTGGTGAAAAAAGCCGTAAAATTGCTTTCACTTATTTTGAAATAGAATTTTTCAAAGATTCCGGTGGGAATTCAGCATTTCACAAACGTAATTGCTTGCCCCTCAAGGGGTTAAACGATTTTCATTGTCATTATAAGTTTAAATATTTTAGATCTAGTAAATTGTTTAACAAGACAAAAATAAATTATTTAAATTAATGTTATGTTATTATGAAATGTTATAACTGTCCTAGTCATAATTTCAACAGCGCTGCACCGTGAAGATTTCCTAATACAATTTAGTCACTTGTAAAAGTTCGTCAAATTTAAATTGGTTATTCAGTACGTTGGTACTTTAACAACTTTAGTTACTCAAAATGAAGTTTTGGACAGTTCAGAGTGTTTCGTACTGGTTACTCACTAAAGCGGCTAAATTTCAATCAAGGTAACTTCTGGGTGTGTTGGTTTCTTCGGTATACAGTATTACAATATCGATTCTTTTTTCCACATTTAAGTACATTTTCAATAGTATAGTCCGGGTGCTACGGTTGAGAAAACTGCAAATCGTGATAAGAATATACCGATTGGTGAGTATCTACTTTATATTAATACAATGAATTTCAGAGGGGGAGGCATCCCGTAAAGTCGTAGGAATTCAAGATGGCGGCTGTTATTCAAAATGGCGTCATTTTCTGAATTTTCTTATTATCCATCATACAAATGTGTGTTTCAGGTCAATTTAGATGTTTTTAACGTCAAAAATTTCGTTTTTAATACTTTCCGCCATAGTTTAATCAGTTTGTCTGTCTGTCTGCTCGCCTTACTATGCTCACTTGCGTAAATATCGCTACTCGCTTAAATTGTCTCAGATTGTGATTTAATTTATATATGTTATTGAAGTTTACAGTAACATGTTCCGAATAAAAATGAACTATATAGGTTTTATAGTCCGTTTACAGAGTCCTCAAAAGAATTCCATTACGTTATTGTCTATTAATCCAGGTTCTACGGTTGAGAAAACTTCAAATAGTGAGAAGAATATACCGATTGGTATATTCTTCTTTAGTATCTTCTTTAGTATCTACTTTATATTAATACAGTCCATATAAGATAGTCCAGATAAGTAGTAGGAATTCAAGATGGCGACTGTTATTCAAAATGGCGTCATTTTCTGAATTTTCTTTCTATCCATTATATAAATGTGTGTTTCAGGTCGATATTGATGTTTTTAACTTCAAAACTTTCGTTTTTAATACTTTCGCCATGGCTGAATGTGTTTATGATTTCAGTTTGTCTGTTTGTTTGACTGTCTGTCCGCTTGCCATTCCGTGCTCTAACTCGCTTAAATATCGCTACTCGCTTAAATTCACTGAGATTGTCATGTAATTTATATATGTAATTGAAGTTTACAATAACATGTTCCGAATAAAAATTCAAGAGTATAGGTTTTATAGTCGGTTTACAGGGCCCTCGAAAGAATTTCATTACGTTATTGTCTATGGGGGGGGGGGGGGGGAAACCTTTGCAATGCATTTGAATTATGTTATACTTCCAGAAATAAATTCAAATTGACATACATACGTGAGATGCACTACAAGATACTTACTATAGAATAAAGTGTGCCTAGTATTTATCGTTTATTTACAGTGACACACCAAAAAAAGAATAAGCGTGTTTGTAACTCGTGTATAAATTCTATAAAGATCATCAATTAAATCAACTGTTATTAGTGGAGCTGCTAGGTATAAAAAAACTGCATTTTGTTTTAAAGATATCCCGAATGGCCAGTATCTACTTCTTATTAATACAATGCATATTAGAAGTTGAGGCACCATGCAAATTCATAGGAATGCAAGATTGCGGCTGTTATTCAAAATTATTTCTATTTTTATTCCTATACATCATATAAAAGTGTCTATGATATCAATTTCAACATTTTTAGAATGAAAAACCATTATACCATCATATTTTTCCGGAAGACGGCTATAGAAACAGCTCGAAACGTAGAATTTAACTTTTAGCTTATTAAAGTTCATGTTTTGTGTACCATTAAGCAAGGTTGTGTGTCTTTATTCACTATAGTTTATGGTGCAATTGTCCAGTATGTGTTAATGAAAAATTCCCTTTATTATACAAGATATTAAAAAAATTTCATGTTACATTTAAAGTTAGAGAATATAAAAACTTTACTTTGTATCATCATATTTCTCATATTAGTTTTTGCAGTTGCACAATAATGTGCAAGAAAGTCCAACCTTTCTACAGCCGCACTTATTTTTGCAGATTTTTCACATACATTTTACATCAAACACACTTTTATACGATAAATAGTATGAAAATTGCAAGAATTCCAGAAAATGACGCAATTTTGAATAACAGCCGCCATCTTGAATTCCTACGAATTGTCGCGATGCCTATAAAGTAGATACTCACCAATCGGTATATGGGGCATTCTCACAATATTTTGTCTTTCATGTCCCTGAATAACAATTTTTATTTTAATACACTTTTTGTGTTTTTTTTTTATTTCATATACTGGGGAACATCCCATTGCATGATTGCATAACAATATCAACGCGATAAATAAGTTTTGGACGATGTTGGTTATCCAAATACCAGAAAAACTCATCTACCGTCCCGTGTCCCTGATGCTGATTTTTAAGTTGGGAGCTGTCTGTATAAAATTGTTTCAATAGAAGTAATTCTATGTAATTTTTTTCCAAAACTGGGACAATTTTATATCTAAATATGTAGCAAAAAATTAACCTGCACACATTTTTACGATTCATATTATTTTTTGAAGTCTGTCCTTGGGTTTTTCATCCTTTCCCTCTTGCTAAACTCATACAGAAAATCACTTCAGATGCAGCCACAGAATTGTTTTCAAATTTTTCTCATGCAGAAGTATGCTAGAGAAAGAACGTCTAAAATTCATTGACAGGAAATTTACTGCAGAATTTAAATCAGCATTTAAATATGAATTTCAAGATCGTGCCTTTATTGGTAGTCTTACCGTCCCCAAGGTTTATTCCTGCACCTTTCGAGGTAAATAATAATAAAAAAATTAATTTAATCCAATGTTAACAACTGTTTCTAAAAATCAATGAACATTGTGGCTATCACTTAGTCTTAAAATGATTTTCCTAAAAATAGGTGGTGACTTTCCTTATCGTTCCACCCTTACCGTCCTTTTTTTACCCTTTCGTCCCTTTTTTCCTATACCATCCCCCCCTTTTTTTTTACCTTACCGTGCCTTCTTTAACACCCCTTTAAGACAATGTTATACAAAAATTATTATTGTTATTAAAATTATAATTGTTATTAAAAGTACTACATTTTTATTATTTCTTATTTGAATGTCCTGTGGGTATTATGCAAATTCATCATAAGTAAAAATTTAGAAGAAAATAAAAAGTTATAGGGGTAAAGTGGTAAGGAAAATTAAACTCGCAAGTTTAATTTAAACCTGAGTTAAATAAAATATTTTTCGCTGCTGACCATTTTTTCTTTATTTTGAATCATTAAGGCATTCGTCTATCAGATTAAAATGTTATTTTAGCAAGTTTAATTTCGCCAGATTTTTTTCCCCAAAAGTCAAAAGATTCTGAGAATGCCCCATATTCTTCTCACGTTTTGCAGTTTTCTCAATCGTAGCACCCACACTAATCGACAATAACATAATGGAATTATTTTGGGGGCCCTGTAAACAGACTATAAAACTTATACACTTCAGTTTTTATTCGGAACATGTTATTGTAAACTTCAGTAACATATATAAATGACATGAAAATCTGAGTGAATTTAAGCGAGTAGCGATATTTAAGCGAGTTAGGTCATGGAATGGCAAGCAGGCAGACAGACAAACAAACAAACAATTTGAATTCATAAACTCATTCAACTATGACGGAAAGTATAAAAATGAAATTTTTGACGTTAAAAACATCGAAATCGACCTGAAATACACATTTATATGATGGATAGTAAGAAAATTCAGAAAATGACGCCATTTTGAATAACAGCCGCCATCTTGAATTCCCACGACTTTACGCGATGCCTCCCCCTCTAAAATGCATTGTATTAGTATAAAGTAGATACTGACCAATCGGTATATTCTTATCACGATTTGCAGTTTTCACCTTATTTTAGTCGTGTAGCACTCGGACTAGTAGAAAATCTACATATTTGAAAATTGTGGTGAAAACTACCGGATATGTTTTTCATATCTTTGTTAAATTTATTTTTTTAAGTAAAATTTTACTTACTATATTTAAAGATTAATTTGAATTATTGTAAGTGTGCAAAAAATTAAATAACTAAATATGGACTACATAATAACTGTATGAAATCTTAATGTCGTAGTTAATTTCTTTATTGTAGTTAGTATATCTTAATTATATTAATAAAGCAAATGTTGAATATACAATGATTTTAGAAATAAAAAATCCTTATTTATTAAGAAGATAATGAAACTAAAAATAATGAAAAATTCTCGGCTCTCTAAAAACCATTTAATAAGAACCTTTGTCTGCCCCCTTTCTCGAAAAAAAATAAAAAAAATAAATAAAAACTAGTTACCACAGGAAATTACAGAAAACTTTAAGATAAAAATCCAGGCAGAATAATTGAGAAAATTTTAAATTATTAAAGGTATTTTGCAATTGAAATTTTTCATTATTATTTTTCCTTTAAAGTTTTTTTCAGTTGCGAAATATTCGAACAGAATGTGTAACATTATATTAGCTTACACAAAGCTTACAATTCAATAATACACAGTCACTATATAGTATTTCGAATGCGAACATTATATTTTCATGCACATACAAAACGTGCTACGATGAATAAGGTACCATTCGAAGTGTTTAAACAGGATTTTTATATCCTACATTCACATATCGATTCATATCCGATTGTTTGATTAAAAATTAATGAAAACATATTACACGAATAATCCTAAATATTGCAGTGCGAAAGGTTCATGTGGTGCACTTTTAATTTAATAATAAATATTGTTGTATCTGTACAAATTTGAAAAATATTTTTTATGTTTATTTAAGAATGGTTTGTTTCTAACAAAAACTAAAGATAAATAAACGGTCAAGTGCGAGTATTACTCGCTCTCAGAGGGTTCCGTACAACAAATATATGAATTATTAACTGTATTATTTAAAAATTCTGTTACTGAAGGAAAAATAAGACTTTGTAAAAAACTGCACAACGTAGGGTTTGGTATAGCTGTATATATACTAGAAAAAGTATGAATTGGTATACCATAAAAATTTAAAGAGATATAAAGCCTAAATAATGTCAAACATTGTTATTGTGTATAACTCTTATTTAAATCTTATCTGTTTATGAGGAACTTAATTCGGTACTGACAATAAAAGTAGTGCATATTTAAACTTCATTTGATTATATGAAGTAATGGTTAAATGGGTTTTTGGTTAAACTAAATTTAGCGTCGTAATAATTTTTCCTTTTTACAGTTTAGCTAAAACAAAACCCTTGTTCAAAGTTTAAACTTGGCATTTTGTTAAGCGCGCTTCGAAAGGAAGTCGCAAAGTAGCAACGCCGCTTTAGCCCATACCATGTTTTTCCAGATATGTTTTAAATAAATTTAAAGACACGGGAGGCGCATTGAGAGATCTACTCAATGCGAACTAGTCCATAGAATCTCATAGTATTTATGTGATTAATTCTAATTAAATTAGTCTGTTTTTAACAATTTGAAGTTTATTGCTTTTATACTGCTACTGGGCATTGCATTACACAAATTAATCATTAAAAGTTGTTATCTAGGATTTAAAAGTCGATGGTACATAGAGTACGCCGACCCTGTGATTATATATGTCCAAACCGCCCGTGACTTTAAGGGTTAATATCTCGGCTAATTACCGACGATTTTTTTTTTCTAAAATCGTTATCAACAATGCTGTTATACTTCTGGTACGATAGGTACCGCCAGCGCTTCCCAACATTTTTGCTGAATGCCCGCAAATCGAAATTTGTGTCTAACGGGAAAATGCGCTTTTCTCAAAAACTATGTGACCTAGGGTAATCGCTATAATTTTCCTGCAAGGTTTAAGTCAACGCCTACTACCTCTAATTTTTTCATAATTTTATTTTCAGTACATACGGAAATAGATGGGGGGGGGGGGGATATTTTTGAACTACATTCTCGACGATATCTCTGCAAATATAATACCTAAAATTAAAAGAAATATATTTTTGATTTCAGCGTTACGAAAGCTTTCACGCGATGCAAAGAAATTATGTCTTTTCCCAAGCAACTTCATTAGCTCTTCTACATTTTTCTAAAAATATTTGTAAATGTTTTATAATCTGTAAATATGTGGGTCAATAGTCTTTATTACTGCCCCAATTTGAACTTTCCACGTTTAACACAGAATTTGTGTACAACCTTTTTAAATATAAGTAAGTGGAATCCAGGCTTTTAGTCATTCCAATTCCAGCCATGAAAAGCGCGAAAGTTTTAGATATAAATACAGATATGTTATAGTAAGCAAAAGGAAAACTCCATTTAATAACTCCAATATTTTTATTAACCCCTTAGGAACGAACGTCTTTTACTGAATTTTTAATCTTTTATCACCAGTTTTTTAAAACACAAATTTTTGCCTCATTGAATCGGGAAAATGCTCGGATTAAATAAGGCACAATTTACAATTAATATTTTCTGTTGAGAATAATCACTGATTCTGAGCACCATACACAGAACGAATACCGGTCGCTCATCCCCAAGGGGTTAAGAGTGGACTTTGAGGGGAGGGAGATAAAATATCAGTATCTACAGCGATAGAAAAAGAAAAGAAATAACCGTAGGGGGGGGGGGGGGGGGAGTAACGATGAACAAAGGGTATTTTTACATTGTGGAGACTTTCCTGAACTGGAATTTTACACCAGTTTGGGGTCTGGATGAAGCAGAATTAAGGCAATAACATGAAAAATTAAGAAGAAAAATATTTAGATTTTGAACAGGATTAATAAGTTTTCGAATTTTAGTGACAAAATTTTTTAATGCTTTATTTTTTAAAGAGAAGCTTAGAAGGGCATTTAATGGGTTTAAAACTTCTCCCCGTACACACAAAATTTTATACAGGCAAAACCCATTGTATTAAGATAAATACATGATAGGTTAAAAAATCCCTGCCGGCCCGGCCTAAAGACGGAGGTATATTTTGAAGTTAAGTATACTAATTTCGCCAACAAAAACTAAATCATGATTAGAGATTTATCCATTTTAACAATTTTATCTGGTCGCTTTTCACGAGTGTTTATTTCATTTTTTTTATAACAGATGGTTTTATCAGAATCATGTTAGGGAGGTATTCAAAAAAGTACTTTTCCATGCTCAACAACTCTAAATTTTCTCGCACATTTTCAGATTCATTTTTAATAGAAAAAATATGAAACTTGCTCACGTGATTTTTGAAGACATTTATAAGCGACCTGTGTTTTTATTTTTCGTTCAATTACTTAAAACTTGATTTATGAACAATTATTTTCTCAGTAGGACAATATTTTTCGTTTCTAACACAATCGCTTCGGGAAATTCTGTTCAAAATGCCCACTTTGACATCATTTTTTGAAATATATTCTGCCTCTATCAAAAAAGCGATCATTGCGGTACATTATATAGTTTCTGAATAAGAGAATCTACCAATTGGATGCGTTTGAGAGCAAAAATGAATTTAAAAATGAGTCAGAAAATAAACAGTTTGGATTTGAATACACCCTTAATAAGATGATTTTTTTCTTCAACCGCTAAGTATTTTTAATTTGTTTTTGCTGTAAGGATTGGTCCTATCAAAAAGTTGTCTATATAAATGTTGTAGACAGTATTAAGACGATATATGATAAATTCATGGGGATTTTATATCTTGTGAATTGACGGAGTTATGGATTTTTCTCTTCTTCAACCCCCCCCCCCTTTTTTTTTTGTTTTCGTTTTTTTTTTTTTTTTTTTTTTTTTTTGCGTTAGGAATTGGTCCTATCAAAAACTTGTGAATATAAAAGTTGTAGATAATATTAAGGAGATTTATAATAAAATTAATTGGATTCGATATCTTGAGAATTGACGAAGTTATGATTTTTTTTCTCCCCAAAACCCTATTTTTTGCACCCCTTGAGCCCATTTTTAAGTGGATCAAAAATCTGTGATACATAAATTTTTAGCTCTATTTTTAGAAGTAATAAAAACTTTAAACTGATTTCATATGTACAAAAATTAAGAAGTTATTGAGTTTTTTCGGTTTTCACAAAACCCCTACCTATTTCCATCCCCTTGGTCCGATTTTGCACATTAACGAACTTGACCGAGATTTTATACCCCTTGATTTTATGTATCAGTTTGGAAGAGATTTGTGCAGAATTGTGGAAGTTACCGTGTCCAGAAGAAAGTGATATATATAGATAGATAGATAGATTGATAGATAGATAAATAAAGTTTTTTACTGAGGGTGGTTTTGGGTTCTAGGGGTCATGATCGGTGTAGATCAGCAAAAATGTTTCAGAAATTCCAACATAGGGGAGAATGTAATAGGTAGTATTTCATACGAAATCTACCTAAAAACGGAAGGAAAAACATAAACAGCACCCACCTTATCTCGCCCCAGGGCCGAAACTAAGTGGGGGGGGGGGCAGAGGGGGCATGTGCCCCGGGCGCCACAGGCAAGGGGCGCCAAATGAAGGATTATACCTTTGGAATCGATCATTTTCTTCTGATGGATTCATGGCTTTAATTTATTATGAAAGCCATGAGTCCATCAGAAGAAAATAACTCGGTTAAAGCGGAAACTCGGTTAAGCGGGACTCTGATAATCGGAACTCTACTGTATAAGCAAACACTGTAAATAGCCGGTAATACATGCGAATTCTTTTATGTGAACGAACTATAATTGCAACAAACGTCACATTCAATTTTTGTAGTTCAATATTACATATTTTATGATTACATATTTTTAATTTTAAAATAAGTTGGCCATTAGAAAATTAGTAAAATTCTCTTTGTAAATATACTTTGAGGAAGAAAGGGGGGGTTCCAAAATTCATGTTTCCCTCGGGCGCAAAAAAGGCTAGTTTCGGCCCTGTCTCGCCCCTCCACCTCATCAGAAAAAAAAAAAAAAATTATATAGATATATAGATATATGTTCAAGAACTATTTTAAAACTTTATAATAAAAGTCCATTTCTCAGTGTAAAATAGAATGAATGAAAAGTACGTGTGAAATAATAGCAGACAAGTTCGTGTGTTACATTTTCTAATGTTTCTCAGTCCTATTCTTTTATTGTCATGTTTCTCTGTGTTCTAAAAAAAGGTAACTAACGCTGTCACCGCCGCAGTAAATGAATTTTTCGTGACATGGGGTCTTACTTTGGTAGTATTAAGAAAAGTACTGCACACAAAAATATGAAAATGGTAGTATTATAGAGCAGTGTTTGATAAATACATTTTTAAATAATAAATAATAAATACGTTTTTAAATAAAAATTTTATTTTAAGCGATATTTAATGTTAAAGTTGGTCAAAATCGTTCTATTAAAGAAGTTTTACATTAGCAAAAACTATACATAAGAATTTAATCCTTTTTTCTAAGGATATACTACATTAGAAGTTTCCGGTGTGACGACTGCATTTATTTTTTTTTATTATTTGGCTAATCTTTTGAGAGCTAATTTCCATTAAAATCCAAATTTGCAGCTTTTTGAGAGACTATTTTTTACATGTTTTAGAAAAGATGACAATTTTAAATTGTTGCCAATTGTAAAACAGCGCAAACAATAATATTTCCTTCAAAACAAAAATATATTTACATGGGACTATTATAAACAGGGGAAAAAACTTTCAAATTAGAATTAAATGATTATGTATTAAAAGCAGGAAAATATTGAAAATTACGTCATAAAATCTATATTTAGTACATGTGAATATTAAAAGAGAAAGAAAATTTTAAGATAATAAATCTATTAATCTGTGTTAAGTATCTTAATTGGAGGAAATTATCTCCTATTTAAAATGACAAAATAATAATATTGTAAAACTGTTTAAATTTAAAAATATATTCACACGAGACATTTATTTCATATTTGGAGATAATATTTTTAACTATTGTTGTGAATTTTAAGAAAGCGCAAATATTTTCTTTCTAACAACAAAAGTATTTTCACGTGAATATTAAAAAGAGGAAGAAAACTTTGTGAAAATTATATCAGATATAAAGCGATACATTTAAAATGTCTTATTTAAAACAATTTTCTTATATCGTTGTTAGAAAAATACCAGGAGGATAAGACTCTGTTTACATAGTTCATTTTATATTACCCCCCTCCCTTTTTTTTCAAATGTTTAACTCATCTTATTTAATCAAACATGAAAACAGTCAGTAGTTGTTTAACAGCAGCTGATCCCGCCTTAAAATTCTGCAATCAAAAAGAAGTGAATAGAAATCTATTTACAAGGAGATCGCCACTGATTTTTTAAATTAAAGTTCAGTTTCTGCAATCTTTTTACAGCCGATCAAATTAACGTGTTTCTACAGTTTGCGGTGTCTCAATGGGGATTGGCGAGCGTAGCTCGTAGATGACAGTAGGGGGCAAAGCCTCCTTAGTATACTAAAACATGCTTTCTAAACATTTAAGCCTATTAAAAAAAATCCGCTTAATAACGAGAAACTTTCTGACTCATGTTTAAACATAAAAGTGTCAATACTTGCGGGCATGGTCATTGAAGCGATATGGAATTGTACATTTTTTTTCCGATAAATAAAAAACACCTCGAGTTAAACGATTTTTATCCCATAACGACATTTGGCTGCCTTGTCTGAAAATTTAGTTCAAAATGCCAACTTTAACAGCCTTTTCTGAATAATCCTCTGCTTTTATCGAAAAATGGAAAAAAAAATAGATTTCCTAGTTTCTGAAAAAGAGCAGCTGCCAATCGCATGCGTTTACGTACAAAAACGAATTCGGGAATGCGTCATAAAGCTGTCAATTTTGATTTAAGAATATTAAATGATTCTTAAATAGTGGGTAACTTTAATAATATTAAAAAACAATCTAGAAATTGCGGGTTAAATGCCAGTCCAGAGTGTTTATTGTGCAGTTAAAAATTGCCTCTTATCTATCCAGAATTTCTATATGCATTACAGGGCCGAAACTAGCCTTTTTTGCGCCCGGGGCAAAGATGAATTTTGGCGCCCCACCCCTTCTTCCTCAAAGTATATTTACAAAGAGAATTTTACTAATTTTCTAATGGCCGACTTATTTTAAAATTTAAAATATGTAATATTGAACTACAAAAATTGAATGTGACGTTTGTTGCAATTATAGTTCGTTCACATAAAAGAATTCACATGTATTACCGGCTATTTACAGTGTTTGCTTATACAGTAGAGTTCCGATTATCCGAGTCCCGCTTAACCGAGTTTCCGCTTTAACCGAGTTATTTTCTTCTGATGGACTGATGGCTTTCATAATAAATGAAAGCCATGAGTCCATCAGAAGAAAATGATCGATTCCAAAGGTATAATCTTTCATTTGGCGCCCCTTTCCTGTGGCGCCCGGGGCACATGCCACCTCTGCACCTCCCCCTTACTTTCGGCCCTGATGCATTAAACTTATCATATGAATAAACAACAATAACAAACAAAATAATGGGATATTTTTTCTATGCTCCTTTCTGCCAGCATTAGATTAAACATTTCAAAAATCTTAAAGGTAATATTCTTTAATGAAAGCTGAATGCACTATTTGGATAAACTATCGTCGATTAATTCATAATACAGCCGATCTAGTTGGTGCTTACATAAATAAGAAATGGTAAATGAATTAACAGTTTCCGTGCGTATATTCCGTAAGATAATCTTTTTTTCTAAACTCTTTTACTGAAAATACGATAAATCTAATATATATATATATATATATATATATATATATATATAACCATTAATTAAACATTACCGACCACCAACAAAAACCGCGATATATATATATCTATTAAACTTTCTGTACAAAAATACCATTGAAGGATAATGACAATGACCAATAATATGAATACATAAACACCACATAATATATATATATATATATAATGTTTATTATTATTAATGATTATTTGATTATTTTCTATAACATATTTAAATTTCTTGTTATTATCTATATTTGTTTGTTATTAACTATAACATATTTAAAAACGCATTTAATACAAGATTCATAAGTTCTTCAAAGCTGTTTCTCTAACCACTTGGAAATACTTTTTTCCCCCCTAACACGCCGCCGCAAGGCAAGTTGGCAAGGCATCTGGGGATAATTCTATTTGCTGCTTTTGTTAATGACCGGTGACTGATTACTGACCAGACTATATTTCCGCTAACTATTCGAGTCGAGCATACAAGGACAGAATGAGTGGAAAACGGGTTTTAAATACATTCTTTCTTTTATCGCAGTATTTCTTCGAACTATAGGTCCGGTATTTCTAGCACGATAGACCCATTCAGATGGCTAAATAAAATGTTATTCGCTCAATGAAGAAGAAAAAAATATCTGTAGCAAATCGAATTTTAACAAATTTATATGCGTTTTTATTTAAAAAACTAATATTCCATTGAATACATTTTATTTTAATTCAAATGTTAATATGTGTTTATAATTCTTTTATTTCTTATGATAAAAAACGATGTGTTGATAGTTTAAGCTGACAAAACAATGTCAAGGATTTTTAAAAAAGTAACTGATACTTGTGTGTACCAAGTTATATGAAATCTACGTTTACAAATAAATGCACCAATGAAAAGTATTTTTTCACAGAGACTAAATATATTATGGTTTCGATTTAAAAAAAATATCTGAAAATAAAAGATAATTTATAGATTTAAAATTCCTGGAAAGCGATATAAATATTTATGGATGCAAATTTTTAAGTATAAATGTTATATACATAAGATAATATACTGACGTGGAAAATTGAACAGTGAAGTTCTTAAATTTAAAATGCAATTTTTTATAAAAATATCAAAGAACATAATATGTTTCCATTTATGCTAATTAATTTTATTATATGCTAAATATATTAACACTTTTTTGGCTCTTAATGTTCCAGTTCAATATGTATAATTAAGCTCAGAATATCTTTGTTTTAAAAAAATATGTATTAATAACAATTTTTAATGTTGATTTTATGTCATTCTGTGTAAAAATGCAAGCAAAAAATTAAAATAAATCCAAACTTTTCTAATAAAAAAACGTGATTTAAATAGTTCTAACATTTTAATCACAATAATACTTTGTTTAAAATTTAAGGTTTAATTGCGTATTCAAATGTAATTCAAAATTAGTTTCTTATATGATTAAAATATACGTTTTCTTACACAAAAATAGTTAAGTTAAAATATAAGTTTTGTTTTAAAGTTTGTGAGTGTAAAAAAATGGGGGGGGGGGGAAGAATCAAACACGTACATACATAAACATGGGATTGGTTTATCAACTGAAAAAATGTTAAAATCTTATTTGTTTTTCTTTTATATGTGATAAACTTATGTTATGAGAAATATTTCTCTGTGCCTAAATCCAAAATGGCTACCTTTTGGCACATACAGGAAGTTATTTTTAATTTCGGATGAATGTAAAGCTGGTGTTCTTATTCACGCACTATGACATTGAATAGCTCAGGAAATGCTTTCAAAGTGGATATTTTAAAAAGATTTTTCGCATAGAACAAAATCCCTTCTAAAATGTTTTTTCCAGCATTTTTATCTTTCCAATACTGTATCTCTGAGAATAGTTGTAGTTGTAAAACCAAAAATATCTTGCTGTAAGATGCGCACACAGCTGTGCACACAGAGATCTTTTAATCCCATTTAATACCCATGACTGTATCTTGTAAGGCATGAGAGAAAATAACAAGGATCCCAATCAGGACCGAAACTAAGGGGGGGGGGGGGGGTGCTCCGAGCGCCAGAACGAAGGGGCGCCAAATGAAGGATTATACCTTTGGAATGGTTGGTTGGTTGGTTGATTTTGTGACGGCCGATTATCTGCACTAGGGATATAGGCCCGAGGGGGAGTGCCCTTCGTGGGGGTCTTTCTAAGGGAACCTAACCCGTATTAACGCATGGAAATCCATGGTTCGAAGAAAACCACGAAAACTCCGAACGATTAGGCCGACGGGCGCGATTGGGATCGAACCCAGCACTTCCCGTCTACCAGTTTCGAGAGCAGAACCTCTCAGCCACTGGTGGGGCCCCTTTGGAATGGATCATTTTCATTTGATGGACTGATGTCTTCCATTATAATGGCTGTTTCATAGAATAGGGGGGGGGGGATATTTTTTTTCTGAAAAAAATGGCCATTTTTTTACTCATTCTGACCAGAAAATCAGAGTTCTAACTTTTTACGGCTGCTCTTAACCTTTCAAAAATGGCCACAATAAAAAAAATGCCATCCCCCCCCCCCCATTCTGACCAGCAAATCAGAGTTCTAACTTTTTACGGCTGCTCTTTCATCTTCACCTAACACTTCCTTTAAAATGGCTGTTTCATAATAATGGAAGCCATCAGTCCATCAGAAGAAAATAACTCGGTTAAAGCGGAAACTCGGTTAAGCGGGACTCGGATAATTGGAACTCTACTGTGTATTGCATTTTAATGATCTTTAGAATATTTTTGTTGGTGTTCAGAGGGAGGGTTCAAGATCCCCGTGGCCTTCCCCTTGGATCTGCCATTGTAGATTACGTAATTCATTATTACATATTTTAAAATTTAAAATAAGTCGGCTATTAGAAAATCAGTAAAATTCTTTTTGTAAGTATACTTTGCGTAAGAGGGGGGAGGGGAGGGAAAGCCAAAATCCATGTTTGCACCGGGTGCAAAAAAGGCTAGTTTCGTCCCTGATCCCAATTTCCCATTTCATGAGGGTAATTGGGATCAAACAGGCATTTTCACCTGAAAAAGACACTTTTTACCTGGTAATATGATACATTTAAAATAATTCTTTACACATTTCAAGAGACCAGTACGCACTGAGTAAACTTATACATATCATTAGCATATAGCCCACTTCATTCTCTGGCAATTAATTGTCAAAGTTCAAATTGTCAAAAAAAGTTATCCTAATCACCCCTGCCTCCCCTAATTGTTTTGTCATCTAAATTGTTTTCTCAACGTTTAACCGTAATTTAATAAACTGCAAAATTTAATAGGGTATTTAACACTCTTTATTTTTTACTTTTATTAACATTTCTACATTTTAGCTTTTGAAATATTTCACTGTTGCAGTTCCCCTATAATAACTGTGAAGATCAAAATAAAAGGAAAAATTTTCTTTTAATAAAATAACGGAAGCTTTCTTATATTATGAGGTGTTTTACTCAGTATGCCTTTTCAGTTGAATCAACTGGATATACAACTTTGATACAAGTTTGCTTATCTTGGAATTCGTGCAGAGATCTGTTGTCTATTATGTTTCGGGGCGGGTTAGTAAAACATGTGCAAAGTGTAAATCATTAAGAGTTCTAAAGTTGGGTTCTAAAGAAAGTGCATGCGCGTATTGGAAGTTTGGGGGAAGTTCTATAGAGAGAATCCTATACTTTGAGATTTTAAAATCATTCTTCTTTTAAAAATTAAGACTATCTAGATTTTTTAATATATGGTTCCTTCTAAAGAAATACTTACAATAATATTTAAAAAGAGATATAACTCATAGAGTCAATGATCTATGTAATAATCCCAATTTTGTATCTCTTGCTTATATAATCTTTTAAATTTATTCCAATGACATTTTCATTTCATTATAATTATCTCGCAAGACTTGCAATAAGGAAATGAGAAAGTATTTTAAATTCAGAAAATAAAGCGATAAATGACATTTTTTTTTATTAATATCCTGATCTCACTTCCAAATTTATATTAATTGCTTTGCAAGTAATTTTGCATTGTTATGATTCAAACAATGTGCGTAGATTTTGTGTTGAATTACTCAATTTATGTATGCTCTCATTATCAAACTAAATTTTTTGAATTCCTGAATTCGCTTTGTTTACGATCAAACTTTAATTTACACTCTCTCTGTAATAAAGATAATAATTTTCGAGAAATGGATAGTATATGATATTTGAATGCTTAAAAAATAGGTCATTGCAATAAATAAACTAAATTAAATACTCAAAGAAGAAAAGAAAAAGCCTTAACACATTGCTTAAATCAAAACTTTTTTTAAAAGAAATATTTACGCACATCTTATTTTTTTCCAATCTATTTTGAACTCTAAATATTTTTCTTTTCCTAATAGCACTGAGATTGATTAAATTCTATATTGTTTTATGCATAGAAATTTGCGTAAGGCGCATTCAGAAATTCTACTTTTTAAAATATGAAGTGCTTATTTAAGTCAGTCAATTTACTATTTGTTGAAATATAACTATATTAGGATACTTGGATTTACGGAACCGTTTTCGAAAGTGAAGTTATCCTAATAATATTTTTTTTTTTAAACCTTTATACATAATAGAAAAGGTGAAAAAATTTCTTTGTAAAGATCGGCCTCAGCTATCCAACACAAAAAACATTTTAAAATATTGAAATGCAAATGCGATACTTTAAAAAAATTGTTACACAGAATTAACATTAGCGATCGCGTATTTTCGCACGAGTGAAGTAGCCTCTTAAGAGCAGGGCTTAATTTCTAACAAAAAAAGTACCGGAGTCCTTATATTTTGCGGTGCCGGTACTAAGAACTGTACCGTTCCCACTCCCTCCCTCTGTCACTCCAATCTGCATATTTATATTTTGTACATTATTTACGAAATTTAAAGCATTTTTTCTTTAGCAAAATAAACATTTTATTCCAATCTGCATATTTATAATTTGTACATTATTTGCAAAATTTAAGGCATTTTTTTTCTTCTGTAGCAAAATAAAAATTTTAAATATATCTGTCAGCATATACTTTAGCTGTCCACTATTCCATTTTTCCCACTTCTTCCGAATAGCAATCTTTGCCTAATTATAATGTTAATTGCGATTTTTTGTTAATTCTACGATTAAATATGCTAAGGATTATGATTCGGACATAGTGTTAACACATAAAAAAAGAGATAGTTCGTAGCTATGCATTTTTTATGAAAAGATAAATGAAATTTACAGAAATTAATATTTATATGCTGAAGAATAGAACAATGTTTTCAATTTCCTATAAAACTTGCATACCTTAAACTATAATCGATTATTTCCGCATAACAATCTTTTGTGGTGAGTCCCTGAAAATCAGATTAAATTAAAAAATCGACACCATTATTTTAAAGATTAGATGCTTTTATAGACAAAGGGGAAACACTGCTCGATTGCTTACTTTCGGGAATAAAAATCTGGTGAAATTAAATTTGCTAAAATAAAGTTTTAATCTGATAGACGAATGCCTTAATGATTCAAAGTAAAGAAAAAATGATCAGCAGCGAAAAATTTTTTATTTAATTGAGGCTTGAGTTCAACTTGCGAGTTTAATTTTCCTTACCATTTTACCACTAAAACTTTTTATTTTCTTCTAAATTTTTACTTATAATGAATTTGCATAGTACCCACAGGACATTCAAATAAGAAATAATGAAAATGTAGTGTTTTTAGTACAAATTTTTGGTATAACATTGTCTTAAAGGGGTGTTAAAGAAGGGACGGTAATGTAAAAAGGGGGAATGGTATAGGAAAATAGGAACGAAATGGGAAAAAAGGGGACGGTAAGGATGGAACAGCAAGGAAAATTACCACATATTTTAGGCAGATCATGTTAAGACTAAGTGTTATCCAAAATGTTCATTGATTTTTAGCAACAGTTATTTACATCGCATTAAATAAATTAAAAAAAATTAATTTACCTCGAAAAGTGCTGGAATAAACCTTTGGGGACGGTGTGTCCCAATAAAGCCACGATGCTTGAAATTGATATTTAAATGCTGATTTAAATTCTACAGTAAATTTCCTACTAAAGAATTTTAGTCATTATTTTTCTAGCATACTTCTGCATGAGAAAAAACTTGAAAAAAATTCTGTGGTTGCATCTGAAGGGATTTTCTGTATAATTTTAGAAGAGGGATTGTAAGGAATCTAAAACCCAGGGACAGAGTTTAAAAAATAATAACAACCCTAAAAACCCGTGCAGGCTAATTTTTAGCTACTTATTTATAGAAAACAATAGTTCCAGTTTCAGAAAAAAATTACATTGAATTATTTTTATTGAAACAATTTTATCCAGACAGCTCCAAACTTAAAAATCAGCATCAGGGACACGGGACAGTATAGGAGTTTTCCAGGTGTTTGGACCCCCAACATCGTCCAAAACATATTTATCTCGTTAATATTGTTGTGCAATCATGCAATGGGATGTTCCCCAGTATATGAAATAAATAAATAAAAAAAAAACACAAGAACATGTACTAAAATAAAAATTATTATTCAGGGACATAAAAGTAAAAAGATTGTGAGAAAGCCCCGTATCTATTTGCAAATGAAAGTAACTTCGTAAAATGTGCAAAGCAGAGGCTTAACATGGACAGCGTTCATGATACAAAGTAAATAGAAAAATCACTAACGTAATTTTTATACTTACGTAATAGGAGACAATAAACCTCAAAAAACTGATGCTCGTTGGATAAAAACAGAAAATATTCTTTTCAGGTTAGATATCTAAATAATAATAATAATAATAATAAATGATAATTAAGAAAAAAATCCAACCAATTAAAAATTATCCTACTGTAATAAAAGAAAATCGAACTGAAAGCAAATTCATTTTTCAGTCTCTTGAGTGGAGCCGTATCAATGCAAGGCCGACATAAACTTGCAACTATCACCAGAATAGAAAAACACGATTTCTGTTTTCCTTTCATTCTGATCAAAATGATTCGAAATAGAATATAATACGTAATTTCGAAGGAGGAAATTTTTTTTCTATACATGAATAAATAAAATTTCGAATATAAGACAGATTGAGCTCCAAATCCAAAAGTTGATATAAAAATTGAGTACGTTTTATCTCCATCTCCTAATGTCACACATAAGTGTTTTGATAAAAAAAAAAAAAAAAAAAAATGCAAAAACTTGGAGATTGGAAGGAATGGAAAGGGTAATTTAGGCTTCGGTTTTTCGGAATTACGAGATGGCAAATCATGGTTGGGGGGAAAATGCGCTCCGGAACCCTGCATTTATGAGCTCTGGTGAATTTCGACTAATGTTTAAATATTTACTGAAAACAGAGAAGTGCCAGATTTGGGCTCCGGTTTTTCTCCGACGCAAATTAAACCCTGCAAGAGGCTACTTCAGTCAGGCGAAAACTGTCAGTCAGGCGCTATGTTAATCCAATGGGAGATATTTTTTAATATATCTCTTTTGCATATTTTAATATTTGTGAATGATTTTTTTTTCATTGGATAGCTGAGATCGATATCTACATCGGCCGTTTTTTACTTTTTCGCTTTTGTTTTCAGGTATTTTTAATTAGGACCCTTTCACTTTCGGAACTGGCTTAGAAAGTGAAAGCATCATCATAAAAAAATCTGCAAAGAAAATCGAAAAAGTAAAAAATGGCCTTTGTACAGATCGACCTCAGCTATCTATTGAAAAAACACTTAAAAATATTAAAATGCAAACGAAATTATCTTAACTTAAAAAATTTCTCCCATTCGATTAACATTAGCGAACGGGTGTTTTCGCCTGACTGCAGTAGCCTCTTAAAGGATCTCTTCAATGCAGACATTGAAGAAAAGGGGCTATGCTAAATTTGAAGATTGAGAGGTTTTGAGATATTTGATAAATCGGTAGGTGGAGGTATCGGTAGGTCAAACCTTATACTTGCTCGTCGCAGCTTTTTTTTTTTTTTTTTTTTTTTTTTTTTTTTTTTTAAACTTGTAATAGAAATATTTTTTTTTAATAAATTCCTTTAAAAAAAAAATCACCAATTTAGTACACTTAAATCAATTTTATTTGAGCCTACCTTGCTGTGTTAAAAAATCGAATTATAATTCCAATTCTGTTTTGTTAACGATGTATTTTGTAATGAATGTTATCACAGGACTCTAGCGATAACGACTATAAAACAATTGAAAATCCTACTTAGTAATGTCAAAACTATGGGAAGATTAAAAAAAAAAAAACAAAAAAAAAACAAAAAAAAAACTTATAGACTTTACGTAACGAAACAAACTGCTGTTTTATATAATTCTAATTAAAGTTTCATACTTTTCAAATTTGTCAGATTTTAATTTTATTTATTTATATATTTTTATTCCCGTGTAAACAATTACAGATTCTTTAAAGTTACATTAATTTTTGAAAAGGCCGAAAGCCTGAACTGCAAACACAAAATACCTCACGATATTCTCTTTTCTACGATTTTATTTATTTATTTGTTTCTGTGCATATGTGTGTCTGACTCTTTCAGTTTTATCGGTGCAAGAGTGTTCTAAAAATAACCCCCCATCCCTCATTTGACACATTTACATATTTATTTTTAAACATTAAAGCATGACCCGGGTAGGTATATTTATTGAATTGATTTGGAATTGAACAGCTTTTTTTTTTTTTTTTCGATAAATGAATTACACCTTGAGTTAAAAACGATTGTTTGATCATGGCGACTTTTATCCGCGACTGTCACTTCCGGAAATATAGCTCAAAATGCATGGTAAAACTCTCTGAAAGATTCTCTGCCATTTTATAAAAAAGGGGAAAAAACCTATTTAATAGTTTCTGTATAAGAATGCTTGTCAATATCCTCTTTTATAAATAAAATGGAATTCAAGAATTTGTCATAAATTAAACAGTTTTGATCAACATAAAATAGGTTGTAATTTCAATCCCCTCCCCCCCCCCCCCCCACAAAAAAAAAAAAAAAAAAAAAAAAAAAACTACGTAGAAATTTCAGATTAAACGTCGGATCAGAATATTTATAGGAGGTTGAAAAATTTAGTTTGTTCGACTTTTCTTCCTATGGGGGAGGAGATAGGAGAGTTTAGATATTTTATTAAAGCTTAACTATACCGCGCCGGTAAGATTAAGCATTTGAAAAATCTTAAAGGTAATATTCTGTATAGAAAACTAAATGAACTGTTTAAATAAAGTCTGATAATTAATTCTTAATGTAACTGATCTGGTTGATACTCACATAAACAAGTAGTGGCATTAATTCATATGTTTTATTCTGATAATCTTTTATTTTCTAAAATTTTTACTGAGAGTACAATAAAGCTAGAAATATTATTAAATATTTTTTTCCAAAGAAAATAACAAGAACTCATTAATTTTGTTATTAATAATAGTTTTTTAAAAGGGTTTTGTTCCTTTGTCATAATGTTTCGCTTTACCTGTAAGACGTATTTAAACATCGATTTGATATAATTGATGCATCTTTAAAAAAAAAATTTAAGATACAGAAAAAAAGAAACAAGAAAAAAATATCGATTTTCTAATACAGTATAATATATATACATTTTTTTTAAGTTGAAATTTATCTGAATATACACTAAAATCGTGTATTATTTTGAAAAAATGTTTCTTTAAAATATGAACTTTTATTTGATTTGCTGGTCTATTCTAGTTGGATTCGAAAATTCATTTATGATCATTTCAGCTTTTTCAACGCAAACGATTCCGAAGTTTATACTGTATGGCTTGTTACTACCGAGCTGCACATGCTTGTTCCTGTCAAAGGCTTAATTAATGACTTGCAGTGGGACATTCTACCTATGTCTGCTTATATTAGATAAAGGGCAGGCGAAAGCAGGTTTTCAATTGCCAAAATATTATTCAGTTTCCCGTTTCTTCAGACGAAGACACTCGCGAGCTAATGCTAACGCTCTGGGAGGTTCTTTTCAAGTATATCGGGTGCATTTCGACTTTTTATTATTATTTTTAATTGAATAGTCTCTATATTCGCCCATTTTATTTTATTTTTATTTTGGGTGCAATTTTTTTTTTTTTTTTTTTTTTTTTTTTAAGTTACTTTTATTTTCGGAACGGGTTCCGAAAGTGAAAGTGTCGTTATAAAAAAAAAGTAAAAATGGGCCTAATGTAAATATCAATTTCAGCTATCAAATGCACAAACAAACAAACAAAGAAAGAAAAAATATCGAAAGGCATTTTCTTTCTTTCTTTTTTATGAAATATATAGGCATATGCGTCCTTGAGACCTAACAACGGTAATTATTGGTTAATTGTCTTTGTATTGTACGATATAAAACTATGTAAATACTGAAACTAAACAACCAATTTTTTAAAAATTTCGTCCATTGATTCCTCTCCTTCTAACTTATTGGATTATAGGACATGCCTTAATCTCTACCCCTGATAATTCAGATCCAGCTCAATAGCCTATTTTGATAGTGTTAAGGCATACACTGTAAAAAAAATCCGACCAGTTTTCCTGTAGGAATCGGAAAAATAGCTGCCCTTATCGTACCGGAAACTTTTCCGACCTAACTCGGAATAAAATCCGTAAAAAAAGGGATATAGTCCATAAAACGGTATTTTACGGATTCTACTCCGATTTTAAGGATTTTATTCCGAGCTGGGTCGGAAATTTTTCCGGTACGATAAGGGCAATTATTTTTCCGATTCCTACTGGAAAACTGATCGCATTTTTTTTTTTTTTTTTTTTTTTTTTTTTTTTACTGTGTATAGATTTGAGAGACCTCAAATTTATGAATACTTTGACCAGAGCCCTGATTACCTAGGTCTCAATCTAGCCCTCCCGGTGAATACTTATAATCAGTTTAATTTTCCTAAACTATATTGATAGCGTTAAGAGGCTATTCACTCAAGCGAAAACACACGCTCGCTAACGTTATTCTTATGAGAGATTTTTTTTTTTAATATCTCGTTTGCATTTCAATATTTTAAAAAGATTTCTTTTTTTACATTGAATAACTGAAGTCAAACTCTAGAAAGCCCGTTTTTTACTTTTTCGATTTTGTTTCCAGTTCTTTTTTAATAGGATACTTTCACTTTCGGAACTAGTTTGAAAATTAAAGGTATTCTAAATAACTTCTCCAGTGCTGTACAAAGTTATGCAGCTATCCAATGCAAAATAATAATAATAATAATAATAATAATAACAATAATAATGTACAAATATTAAAATGCAAGCGAGATATTTAAAAAAATTCTCTTGTAGGAATAACATTAGCGAGCGTGTGGTTCCGCGTGAGTGAAGTACACTGTAAAGAAAAAAAAAAAAAAAATCAGACAAGTTTTCCTCTAGGAATCGGAAAAATAGTTGTCCTTATCGTACCGGAAAATTTTCCGACCCAGCTCGGAATAAAATCCGAATAAAAAAGGAAATAGTCAATAAAACGGTATTTTACGGACTTTATTCCGATTTTACGGATTTTACTCCGAGCTCGGTCGGAAATTTTTCCGGTAAGATAAGAGCAACTATTTTTCCGATTCCTACAGGAAAACTGGTCGTATTTTTATTTATTTATTTATTTTTTATTTTTTACAGTGTAGTCCCTTAAAAGTGCGGCATAACAAATTAATACTTTTCTGTTTTTACATCATATGTTTTTGAAAATGTCATTAGATATTTATATTTCGATTACCAGTGGACTCTGAATTTCTATAACAAATGTAATACTTTTGCAAACTTTACTTTGTACCTGTAAAAAAGATTTTGCTGAACTAAATTTTCCACACCATGAGAGTTTTAAGAATCTGATTTTAAAAGATTTTTATCAGTTGTTAAAAATATTATATAGATCTGGATTTTTTTTTTAATTATTCATTTTGTATTATCTTAAAAAACGTATTTGACGACACTTTTGAAAACTGCAGTATTTTAATACATGTATTTTTATTCAGGTTTTTTTTTCCTGTTTATAAATTAGATATATCTTTGATTATACAGCTAACTGATGGTTAGCATATTCTTTTTTATGGCTCGTTTGACGACTGATTTAAGTGATATATAGTGAATTTTATAAAACAGATAATTCTTGTATATATAAATAATAATAATAAAAAAATTGCTCAGTTCTCAAAGAATCTGAATTAAATATCTGAAATTTTTATAACTGTGTTTGAAAATTTTGTTATTGTGACTGAAAATTTAAGAGTTATTTGTAAATAATCAATGCATACATATGCAATGTTGTTGTTATTAGCGATTAAACAGAAAACGTTATAAGGTATTATTTATTATTATTATTATTATTTATCTGAGTAATTGTAGTAAAATTTGCATGAATTTTGAAAAATAAATAAAAGATTATGATTCCTATTTTTTTCAAAATTCCTATCATTTCCTATCATTTTGAAAAAAATGATGATTGTGTAACTTACCACCTTTATCATCTGATTTCTTCAATTGTCAAAACAAGGTAACTATTTAAAGTCTTATTCTAATATGCAGTTCCTTTTTAATTATAGACTCAGGGGGGGGGGGAAGAGTTATTAGAAAAAATATTTTAATTCTTATTGGTAATAAACTTTTACGAAAGATCAATTCTTGCTCCAATCCGAATTCCATGAATCTAGGTATAGGGGTAAGAGAAAATGGATTTTATGTGGAATGAGCAAGCGACTTAAATGAAAGATTCTTTTCTAATTCTTGTACACTTGTTGGGTAGCCGCCATGCATCTCAGACAAAAATTTATGGTTCTTCGATGAATACAGTACATCTACTACTGATTTTCGAATATTTAAGATTCGCATAAAAAATCAAGAACTCCCCCCCCCCCCTCCCACACACACACAATCTATAAAAATGCCTCACAGCTACGACCAATATTGACAGAATTTGAAGGTAAATCCCGTTTTGCAGAATAATTTGTATGTATATATATCTAACCTACTATTTTATTACAAAAAAAAAAAAAAAAAAAAAAAAAAAAAAAACTTAAAAGAAAATCCAACATTTTTAAAATTTTTTATTAGGGGACAATGCGGTATTTAACTGGATTTAATTTAACTGGACAATGCGGTTACAGAACGTTGGCAGAATCTTACTTTTTAACTGTAATAGATTTCTTATAATTAATATGTTTTTAGATTGCACACTAGCAACTCCAAAAATCATTTTAATTTTAAAATATAAAAATGTATTCAAATAAAGTTTTGAACTTTATTAAAAGCAATACTTTTGTATCAGCACCAAATCAGATGTTAATATCCGAAACAATCGATAAGGATTTCGTTAATTACAGAAGTATTTTTTTCTGATTATTTCAGCGGTTTTAGAGAGTAATTAGATTACTTGTCTATTAAATTTGTGTTATATTTATATTATTTATAATATTTTTTAGTTATTCATAAAGTTTCAATTTCGTTATGGAATTCTATTCGAAAATATATGCTAGACTATTTATATTGTTTCGTGTGTAAATGGGTTAATATTTTGTAACAGGAAAGAATAGTGCAATTCTTTTATGTAATTTTTTTAATTAATATTACAGTATATACTGTATACACGCATAGCTGTCAACTCGTACGGATTTTTGTTACCACTAAAATTCAATAGTAAATTTTGCCTAATACAATCTATGAAGTTTAACGATTACTTACACTTTAATGAGGTAATAGTCTTAGGGGTATTTTTTAGGGGTATAGGTAAATTTTAGGGGTAACAAAAATCCGTACAAGTTAGCAGCTATGTATACGTTTCCCTTGGTCATATTTTATTTAAAAAATCAGTTTGAACAATTTCAAAGAATAAAAAAAAGCTTTCGACGTGTATAAAATCTATAAATGGATTAACAAATTTTGCTAAAAAGCTGCCAACAGTCAAGCTTAAAACATACTTAAAAAAATCATAATTCAACAAACTTAAGAAATTTAATAATTTAAAAAATATTAAGAATGTTTATTGTGTTTCCGTTTATTTTTATTTCTTCTTTTTACAAAAATATCAAAATGAATTGCATTGCAATAAAGTCGGAATTTTGAAATAGAAATTATTAATTTAATATACTAAAAAATAGACAAAGTGATTTTATCATTGGAATTATAAATTGTTTTAGGTATATTCAGCGCCATGCAGTGTCATGCCATTTTTCGAGCTCACACTATTATTTTTCTTTTGCACGTTCTCTTTTCCGAGTGCGCTATTCTATTTGTGATAGCTCCATCATATTTTTATTTTCTAAGATAAACAAGTACTGCATCTATTCTTAATTTTATTAAAACTTTTATTTCTATTTTCTTCTTTTTTTAATTCATACTAATAAATTATTGCACCTGTTTATTTTTCTGTTTTATACACTGAAAAAAAAATTATAGATACATGATTAAAATATGTTTATAAGTCTAATTACATAAAAGGAATGCATATATGAAACAATTATCAGGGTTCTTAAAATTGAACCTTCTCCCCAAAAGAAAAAAAAGCTTTCAAACATTTAAGTTTAACATTTTGTTACTTTCAATATAGTTTTAGTTTATTTTGGTACAATTTCTGTTTATCAATAAGAAATATTTATTTACAAATAGTTGAAATAAAAAAAACCATTTTAAAAATATAGAAACGATACTGAAATGTTACAAACTATTTTTAACCAGAAATACATTTATTATCATTTTGCATTTAGAAGAAAGTATCTTTTTACGATGTTATAAAAAATTTGCTAATATTATAACATTGTTTATGCATCTTTTATAATTCTTTTAAAATGCATATTTCTGTTTAAATTATATATATATTTAATTGTATGAGACTGAATCGACAAAAAACTCTTCTTTGACTTGTGAAAGAGTCTTTTCACACCTAATCCACTCTCCCTCTATCTGAAAATATGATTAATACTTGTGAAATACTCTATAACACGACCCACTGTTCTCTTGACCTATCTCGCCGTATATAGTAGGGTAAGAATGCGTAATCTACGAACGCATAGTATCATTGTATGACCATGTGCATTTAAAAAAGCTTACAAATATTTCCTGAGAAATGGCGGAAAAGAATAAGGAATTCCCATGCATAGAACGTTATATTCAGTGCCTAATTTAGTAATGTAGGGTTCCAAGCACGAAAACATCAGTGAGCTCATATACACAGATACTATATGACTTCTTTCTATTGATTGATATATCCTTATATAGTATATAAATATAATCAGAGAATTACTACTTTGAGGTTCTCACAATAAACAAGTAAATGAAGAAACTGCGAACAAGAGTGCCCAATTTATACATATGTGAATTGTGGATATCCACTAAATCTTCAATCCCTTCTTTTAACATTTCCCGTATTTCATGAATTTCATAGAAATTTTCACACACAGGCACAAATGTATGCACATGTGAACATTTCCCAGTCGTATTATCTCAGTATCTAATGCACAAGATTTTGGGAGGCTGCAATTTTTATACTTATTTTAAATCTTCTTTTTCTAGATGCGTTCGTAATTATATAAATATGTAGCACCTATAATCGTCATCTGGCTCGTCCGTCTGACCGCATATAACAGCGCAGAAACTACACAACCGAATGGTTAAAAATTTAGTATGTATAATCGTTGCAGAATTGTGTCGAGTTATTTCACATTTTTTGAAAACCGAATCAAAAATTTAAAAGATATTAATAAAAGTTTTCTTCCTTCTATTAAATCCTGTCATATGTAATTAATTTCCTCATATCCTCTGATAGGTCATGGTTCAATTTTGCCATGGTGATTACGTCAGATTTAAGATGAAATCATATCATTTCCGTATTATTGGATTTAATGTATATAATAAATTTTATATTCATGTATTTTTGCATGAGAGTGCAACAGCTATTGCATCAAAATCTGAATGTTTACAAAACTAGCTATAATACGTCATTTGCCACATTTGACGTACAATTTCCAATTTTCTTTTCTACTAATTTTTTAATTCGTTACCGCAATAACACGTGAACCCTGGGTATAAACACTGTTTGGGTCTCCATTCTTGTGTTGTGTAGTACGTGAAACGTTTATAATTCTACTCGAATGGTACAATTTAAACTTTGTACCGGCCTATTCACGAAGTTAATTTTATTCATAAATGCACAAAATTTGCATTTATATTTAAACTCAAATTTCAGAAAATGGAATTTTATTTCAAATTTTTCTATTAAAAAGATTCTTAAAATTGGTAAAGACTTTCGCTATAGAGAAGTGAAGAAAAATATGTTTTCGCTTAAGAATTAATTTTAATTAAGGATGTATATGTATAAGTTATATAAAAAAAAAAGGATAAATTCCATGGCACCCGAAATAGTACTATTTAAAAATTACACAGGTTTAGATGTAAAAATGTCTTAGTGAAGGTGCAAAAAGGCGCGAGTTTGCAATTGCAGTGCAAAAAGGAAAAAATAAATAAAACATTGGAACACGCTTATATAACGTTTAATTGCATGTATGATTGGACATTTTTTAGACGCGATTTTCATGATATAGAATTAACCCATAAGTCGCGTTATACCTTTCTTGGGCATTGCGAGGTAGTTTCAAGAAAGGTATTAGTTTCTGGAACACAGTAGTGGTGATTAAGAGTTACCTATCTTGTTATTGTACGATATAAAAGTATGTAAACAATGGAACTCAACAGCTAATTTCTTTCAAATCTGCCAATTGAGCCCCCCCCCCCCCTTTCAAGCTTATGGGATCATGGACCAATGTCCCGTTTGCCGATTCATAATAATATGTAATAATAATAATAATAATTCCCTGTGTACGCTTAAATCACAGTTTAATTGGTCTACCTTATGTTGATAGGGTTAAAATTGCGACATAATAAATTAATACTAATTTGCTTTTATATTGCGGTCACTTGAAAATAGTAATGAATTTATATTTCGCTTAAAATCGATTCGAAATTCCTTGATAAAATGTAATAATTTCGCAAATTTTACTTTGTTCTGTACGTGTAAAAAAGTTTTACCGCGCTAACTTTCAACAGAATAAAAATAAAACAGTTGCTGAAAATTGTGTGTTTCACGAAAACCTATTTTTTTTTTTTTTTCATTTTCTTTCATCTGAAAAAGCTTTTTGGCCCACGCTCTTGAAAACCTCAGTATTAATAGGTATATAGTAAAAAATTAATGTATTTTAATTCATATCGGGCCCCACTAGTAGCCGAGAGGTTCTGCTCTCGAAGCTAGTAGACGGGAAGTGCTGGGTTCGAACCCAATCGCGCTCGTCGGCCTAATCGTTCGGAGTTTTCGTGGTTTTCTTCGAACCTTGGATTTCCAAGCGTTAATACGGGTTAGGTTCCCTTAGAAAGACCCCCCCCCACGAAGGGCACCCCCCTCTTAGGTCATATATCCCTCGTGTTGATAATTGGCCGTCATAAACACAACCAACCAACCTTTAATTCATATCGATTTTTCCTCCTTGTTTATATATTAGATATATATCTGATTATATATGTGTGAACAGCTGATTTAAGGGATATGTAACGCGTTTTTTATCATAGATAATTACTGTTATAGATATTATTCTAGATATTATAAGAAATCATCAGTTGTATGGAATCTGAATTAAAATGCATGGAATTTTTATGATTGAGTTGAAAATATTTCGAGATTTTAAATGAAAAATAAAATGATAAATGCATATATATGAAAATTGCTCATGTTGGCTATTAAATTAAAAAAAAGTTATGTAAAATTATTAATATTATTTTAAAATCTGAGTAATTACAGTAAAATTTACATGCATTTCATAAAAAATAAAGGGTTATGATTCCTATTTTATTTTCCTTTCTTTAAAAGAATTTCGAAGAATATCTTCTGTAAAGGTAGAAAAAGGCAAAATATTATTTTCTCCTGACCAAAACCCTTTTCAAAATATATATCTTCGGGCTAAAACTAACCGCTCTTTTGCCTAGAGCGATTGCACCCCATACCTTGACGACATCTGGCCGTGGTCACTCACACTGGAATGCCAGACTTAAAATTTCCTAGAAATGGGCAGGAAACGTAAATAGCCATGATCATGAGAACAGTTGTATCTTACTCCGTGTTTCAGATAGGGGGAAAGTAACATTCAATGTAATGTATTGTATTATGAGTTAGTCCATTAATGTTTTTGTTATGTATTAACGTATTTTTCTCTCGCAAAGAATGCACATATTCTATTGCAATACGTATAATTGATTTCAGAATACACTTCCTTTTTTTTTAAAATATGCCCCAATAACAATTGTAAATGTTGATTTTATAACATTCTGTATTAAAATTTAAGCAGATAATTAAAATTAGACTTAAACTTTCATAATAAAGGCCTGATATATATACATATATATATATATATATATATATATATATATATATATATTATAAAATATTTAACTTTAAAAAACGCGATTTTTCTAATGAAAAAAAATACGAAACCTTTTAAATATATTTTTAGTAGCAAATTAAAAAATACTTTTAATATAATTTCTTATCTTAAGAATGCCATATGAGTTCGTATTTTGTTGGTAAAAAATTCAATGTCAAACTTTTGAAAGCATCAGTATTAAACCGACGATGTTTATTTAGTCAATACCAGAAAAATAAAATTAAACAATAAAAAGTTTACTTAGCATTTTGTTTTAATAACACATATATGGGGTAATATTAAAATATGAAATTCCGAAATACAAATAACTCCAAATTTGATTTTAGGATAGAAGATTTTGATCGTAATTTTATAATATTAATGAATAATGACACAAACGCCATAAAAATTAAACAATATAGAGTGATAAAAAAAAAAAAAAAAAAAAAAAAAAAGATCTGGCAAACTTTAAGAAATGGTAGACCACGCCACAACAAACTATTTTTTATATAGGAAGCCAAGGTCGAATAATATTTTCTATTGTCAAAAATACAGGGTGTCTCTCTCCGAGCACCACAGGAACTCCATTTGGCGCCGGGGGCGGAAGAGCTTGTTACATACCATTGCCGCATAATGATAATAACTCGCAAAAAAAAAAAAAAAAAAAAAAAAAAAAAAGCAAATATTTCGGATTGACCATCGGTCGGGAATGTTTATATGAGGTTGAAAATTTTATCTTATTGGTTCTACATTTTTTCATTTGGAGGGGGGTCGTGTCGTTATTTTATTAAGGCTCTCAACTGCTCTGCTCAACAAGCGCAAACAGATTTGACACATTTACAAATTCATTTTTTAACGAAAAAATATAAAATTAAAGGCCTAACTATGGAAGCGATTTGGAAACGAACTGTGTTTTCCATTTTTTGTTAAATAAATTACCTATTGAGTTATAAACGATTTTGATCACGTAACAAAGACGTTTTTCTCCCTTCGCTGACTGGTTTTCTGCTTTCTTCGGGAACTTCGGTTCAAAATGTCCACTTTGACACTATTTTCTGAAAGATCTATTGCGTTTGCAAAAAAAAACGGAAAAAACAGTTCGATTATATTGTTTTTGATCAACAAAAATTGCTAGTTTCATGCATTTCCGAACAAAAATAAATTAAAACTTATGTCATAAACTTGCCCGTTTGGATTTGAGAACAGCCTTAAGACTTAACAAGCGTTAATACGGTTTAGGTTCCCTTAGAAAGACCTCCACGAAGGGCACTCCCCCCTTAGGGTCTATATCACTCGTGTTGATAATTGGCCGTCATAAACACAACCAACCAACCTTAAGACTTAACTATGATGGTATTGCATTGAGCATTTCAAAAACCTTAAAGGTAATATCTTCTATTCTTTCTTTATAGAAAGATATCTATTCTTTATACTCTAAATAAACATTTTAAATAAGCTTTGATAATTAATGCGTAATGAAACCGATCTCATTCATACTCACATAAACATGTGGGAGGGCTACTTCATTCACACAAAATGACCCGCTTGCTACTGCTAATCCAATGGAAGAAATTTATAAAGGTATCTTGTTTGCATTTCAATACTTTTTAAATGATTCTTTTTCTCTGCATTAGATAGCTGAAATCGATCTGTACAAAGGCCGTTTTTTATTTTTTATTATCTTTTTATTTATTTTTAGCTCACAGGCTGTCAAAGCCTGGGAGCCTATGTGCCCGCCTGTTCTGTATTGTATGTACGTATGTACGTAAGTAACGCGATAACTCTTGATAGAAATATCCGATTTGCTTCAATTTTATTTTCCAGTCTCATTTTGATAAGGCGCTTCCCTGATTAGTTATGGGGGTTCATTGTTTAAGGATAAAGGGGAAAAGTGGGGGTTAGTGCCCCCCTTAATTTAGACAAATGGGTTTTTCATGCAGAATTATCGAATTTGCTTCAAATTTGGTATACCCGTTTATTCTGATAAGGAGCTTCCCTGATTAATTTGGAAGTCCATTACTTAAGTATAAAGGGGGTAGTGGGGCTACCCCCCTTAATTTATATAAATGGGTTTTTCATGTAGAATTGTTCGATTTGCTCCAAATTTGGTATACCAGTTCATTTGGATAAGGCGCTTCCCTGATTAGTTTTGGGGGTTCATTGTTTAAGGATAAAGGGGGGAAAAGAGGGGTCAGTCATCCCCTTAATTTAGATAAATGGGTTTTTCATGCAGAAATATTCGATTTGCTCCAAATTTGGTATATCGGTTTATTATGTTGAGGAGCTTCGCTGAAAGTTCATTACTTAAGTATAAAGGGGGGAAAGGGGAGGCTACCCCCCTTAATTTAGATAAATGGGTTTTTCATGTAGAATTGTTCAATTTGCACCAAATTTGGTATACCAGTTTATTATGTTAAGGAGCTGCTTTGATTAGATTTGGGGGTTCGTTGCTTAAGGATAAAGGGGGAAAAGGGGGCTGATCCCCCACCTAATTTAAATAAATGTGTTTTTCATGCAGAAATATTCGATTTGCTACAAATTTGGTATACCGGTTTATTATGTTAAGGAACTTCCCTGATTAGATTTGGGAGTTCATTACTTAAGTATAAAGGGGGAAAAGGGGTCTAGCCTCCCTTAATTTAGATAAATGGGTTTATATAGAATTGTTCGATTTGCTCCAAATTTGGTATGCCGTTTTATTGTGTTAAGGAGCTTCCCTGATTAGATTTGAAGGTTCAGTAGTTAAGTATAAAGGGAGAAAAGGGGTCAAGATCCCCCCCACCCCCTTAATTTAGATAAATGAGTTTTTTATGCAGAGTTATTCGATTAGCTCCAAAGTTGATATACCGGTATATTATGTTAAGAAGGTGCCTTGATTAGATTTGGAGGATTATTGATTAAGTATAAAAGGGGACGGAGGCTAGTCACCTCTTAATTTAGATAAATGGGTTTTTCATGCAGAATTATTCAATCTACTTCAAATTTGATATACCAGTTTATTCCGATATGGCGCTTCCTTCATTTGATTTGGAGGTTCATTGGTTAAGTATATAGGGGGGAAACTGGTCTAATCCCTCTTCATTTATTTTTTGAGGGGCATTATTCTTTGAAATAAGACTATAATAACAATTAGTGTGAATAGCCTGTGAGCTCAATGCCATCAGTTTAACTGCGCACTTTTCTTTTTCTTCTTTTTTTTTTATGAGGATGCTTTCATTTTCAAAACTGGTTCCGAAAATGAAAGTGTCCTTATTAAAAATACCTGTAAACAAAATCGAAAAATTGAAAAACTGTCTTTGTACAGATCGATTTGAGATACCCAATGCAAAAAAAAAAAAAAAAAAAAAAAAAAAAAAAACATTTAAAAATATTGAAATGCGAACGAGATACCTTTATAAATTTCGCTCATAGGATTAGCATTAGCGAGCGGGTCATTTCGCTTGACTGAAGTAGCGTCCTAATGAATTGGTTCCATTTCTGATAATCCTTTTATTTCTGAACTTTTTACTGAGAATATGATAAAGTTGAAAATATTCTTACATTTTTTTTTTTTTGAAAGAAAATAAATAAACCCTTTAATTGTATTAATAATAATAATAATAATTTAAAATGTCGTATTCCTTTATCATAATGTTTCGCTTTATCTGTTACAAATATTTAAACATTCGTTAGATAATCGATGCATGCCGACAAGAACAAGAAAAACTGTCGATTTTCTAATATTTATTTTTAAAGTTGAAGTTTATCTGAATATATAATAAAATCATGTATTATTTTAATAAATTTTTTACCAGAAAAAGAAAAAACAAATAATAAAAAGTTTAACAATAATTTTCTTAAGAGCTTATACAAGTCACACAGAGAAACTTGAAAGAAAATGTTAAACCTATGGGTGAAACTTAAGCAGAAATCTTTACAGAAGTCGTTATATATATACAGAGTGTCCACGTATAACCTAACCGACCTTTATTTTTGCAACCGTTGGTCCTAGATGCATACTTCCGATTACAAAAGTGGTCAAAATTAGGTTCAGAGTTAAGATAAAAAAAGTTTGAAGCGAAAAACAATTTAGTGAAGAATTACAGAATCTAAAATTTTATACGGTCTCCGGTCCTATAAGTTATATTTAGTAAAATTTTCCTGTTACATTGACTAGTAAATCAAAAAGAGTCCCGTTATTCTACGATTAAAATTGACCGAGTAATAGCTGTTTAAAGTTGGAGAATATTTTTGCTGCAAATTAGGGGTAATTCATAAATTTACTAGAAATATAATTTCGTCAGATATATTAAAGAAATGGTTGAAAGTAAAATTAGCATTGCAATATAAATTTGAAATCTTTAATCATTCTGACATATTACTGCAAAATGTACAATTTGTACTGAACATATAAGAGGATAAAAATAACAGAATTTTTGTTAAATAAACGGACGAAAAACAACAGCCTTAATTCTTTAAAAAATATACTTATTTTTAAATGCCGCTAGATTACACTGCCTTTCAAATTTTGGGTTGTGCCATGTTTTTTAGCTTTTGAAAATTGATTCTTATGTATTTTTTAGCGCTGAATCCGAAAATGACCTTCATTTTAAACCATCACGTCAGGATTTTTCTCAAATTGCAAATTTCAAAGTTAAAAAGCTCAAAGTTAAAATTGATCCCCCCTCCCCTCCCAACCTCATCGGACCCCTGAGCTGTTTGGCTGTAAAAAACACAGTATAAGCCAAAAAATTGAATAAATTATTGAATTAAATAAAATTAAACTCAATAAAGAAGTTTTACATCTATTTTATAGTATCAGATTTTTTGCCTTGAAATTTACGATTTCCGAAGAATCCTGACATGATGAAATTAAGCAAATTAAGCAAGCAACTGTAAACAAAAGATCTGGCTAAAATTCTGTTCAAGTTTATTAATATTTTACTAATTTAAAAACAAAAGAATATTTTTTGCATAAGTTACTTTATTTTTTTATTTATAGGTAACATAATTTAAATAATATTAATCAGTGGTTAACTACTACAGATTAACATTTGTCAATTAAAAATATTCACCAATTACTTACATTTTTCTACGTACCAATAGCGTCAATTAAGTACCATTTTAATCAAATGTAAGTAAATTATTAAGCATGAATATCTTTATATCATAACGCTTTCATCTCCATTGCAAATATTATATTTTCGATATATTTTCACCAACCAACAAAGCCCCCCCCCCCCCCCCCCGTATGAAACATCCTTTCATGTCGCATAAAAAAGACACCATTCTACAATTATTGCACCGAATTAAACAAGCAACCGTCTTCAAAAGACTTACCTAAAGAATTTGTTACAGCCAATGACATATATTTTAATATTTTAAACAAAATTTAATATTTGTTCACAAAATTTATTAAAAAAAGAGTCAATTTTCTTTCAAAGACGACATTAATTAAATCGTATTAATCAATCATTAACTAACCGCAGTCAATAAGTCAATTATTTACTACTTGTCAATAATAATCATTTATTACTACCCATAACTAATAATAGCGTCAATTAAGTACTATTTTAATTAACAATAGCAGATGATTAAGCATGAATAACTCGAAATCATAACGATTTCATCCCTATTGCTTAAAACATCCTTTCGAAAAATTGGCATTGTCCTTCAAACGCTTCAATAACATTATACACTTTGTCAGGCAATTCATTGAATAATAGAGTAACCAGCCAGGACATCTTAGTTCGAGATTAAGTTACTCGGGTTGATTGTGTAAAATTTCAAAACGAGTAACACTCGAGTTACTCTAAATAATTGTACTTTACTCCCACAAACTTTTCGCTCTAAAAAACACAAATTTTCTTCGAATGAAATTTTTTTGGTGTTCATATGTATATTTTGCATATCTTAACATTCTATAACAATATTTAAATGCTATTAATAAAATTTCGGTGGGTATTCCAAACGTCGGTAAAAAGTTTAGTTATTGACGAGGGCGGGTAGGACGGTATGTGTGTGTGTGTGTGTGTGTTGGTGTATATGTGTGTGTGTGTGTGTGTGTGTGTGTGTGTGTGTCGCATTAAAAAAAAAATAACTACGTTAATTTTACTAGTTATCTTCAATTATATTCAAGCCGGAGTTACAATAAGTATAAAATGAAATAAAGTATTCTTATTGGAACTTATCAACTGAAAGATGTGTGATATAAATCAGTTGGACAGTTTGTATGGGGAAATAAATGCAAACATCTAAATAACAACAACAACAACAAAAGTAGGGAAAGTGGGAGAACGTAACACACAGTTAATTTCAACACAGTTAATGTTAGCAAAATAAATTGTGCTACTTTATTAAAGAAACTAGTGAATTTGATTTTTTCATGATATAGTAATTAACAAAATATTTCTTTTATTTATTTATTTATTTGTATTCTTAATACTTTCCAGCATTTTAAAAAGTTGTTTATAACTTTTCTGACAGATAATTATCGATGAACTGTCATAAATATGCTTGGATCCAAATGAAATAAGCATATCTCAAGTCAAAAGGATTAGCACGAATTTTCTCTAGCATGACCCCTATTGAAAACAAAGTGTGTATAATTTATATTTCGTTCACACATTTAGAGGGACACTGAAAAAAAATTGGAATATATATGGGAGATATATAGTATATGGGAGATAAATGTTTGAAGTATGTTATACTAATATTATACTAATTCAAATATTACGAAATTTATAAACACAGTAATATGTTTTCTGTAGGAATTGGTGCGCGTAGTACTATGCAGAAATTCTGGTATGATGGCAGGTGTTTTTCTTTTTTTTTTTTATAAAAAAGGTGGTTTAGTTGGCAACACTGACTTTAAAGTAACTCTCAAAATGATTTGCAGTACAATTTATTTTACCTAATTTTATAGAATCCTTTAAAAATTAAATAAGTAATTTGAAACAATTGAAAAAAACAATACGGAACTTTCTCTCTATTTCTTTTCTTTTCTGTTTCTCCTTCTTTTTTTAAGTAACTCATTAGTTAGCATCTAATTCATGGCAAGCATTTCCCCCCACAGATCATAAAATAACGGAATTATTTGTGTCTCCCTGTAATTGCTCTATAAATATCTCACATTCTATTTTCAATAAAATATGCCATGTAACTTCAATAACATGCCAATTCAGTAAAAATACACGTACAGCCGTCATCCAGAAGCAATTTCTACGCACCGCAAAATTAAAATAAAGCTATTCGATTTCTAGAGACGAACAAATGGCAGACAGAAAACCGAAGTCATAAACACTTTTCAACTATGTTTAAAGTGTTAATAAAAATAAATAAATACCAACAGGATAATTACAGTTCACCCCTACAACCTTCCTCTTGACAGTCCAATGCTTTGACACAGTACCTTCTGTGATTTGCAATCGAACAGTTTTTAATTTTTCGATAAATGAATTACATCTTGAGTTATAGGCGATTGTTGTCTGAAGATAAGTGGTTTTTTTTCTTCCTTTCCTGTGCTGTCGCGTCCAGAAATTCGGTTCAAAACAAAACGCCAACTTTGACAGCATTCGCTGAAAATTTGTGTCTTTACCGAAAAACGAGAAAAAAAAAGTTCGTTTACGTAGTTTTTGAATAAGAGAACTTGCCAATCTGATACATTTGTAAACAAAAATTATTTTTAAAATGTGTCAGAAAGTAACCAGTATAGACTTGAAAAAAAAAAACTGGTGAAACTGCTTTTTTTCTTTTCTTACAATGAATTGAAATATCTAAATAAGCAATCTAAAAATACATAATGTAGTAAAGTTTATTTCCAGCAATTGCTGTCCATACTAATGTGTGCAATTTCTTTTTTGCAGTCTTTATATGATCTTTAGAATTCATATACACTGCGTAATACACAAAAAATTTGGTAACTTTAAACATGCATTTCACAGCTAAAAACGCACATCCAGCAATTATCAATTATAATCAATTCTGAAACCGAAATGACGCTCCTGCAACAATGAATTCCCGGCCTGACCCAAATCTGCAGAAAATCTAGAGAAAAAAAAAATCAACCTTAGCCCAGTCCGCGTATTGTGAAAGGAAATTGGCCCGACTCTGTAGATATTGTCGGAGGTAGTGTTGCCAATTTATAGAATTTTTTTATTCAAAATATCTACCAGAATTTCCGAATAGTTACATTCACGTTATTAAACCACGGAACGTCTACCATTAAATAAATAGCAAATTATTACTCGAAATTTCTAGTTGATCAATAAAATAAAAAAAAAAAAATTGCCCAGTTAAACTGATGATATTGAGCTCACAGGCTATTCACACTAATTGTATATCATACTCTTATTTCAAAGAATAATGCCCTTCGAAAAATAAAAGAAGGGATTAGCCCCGTTTCCCCCCTTTATACTTAACCAAAGAACCTCCAAACTCTTTAACATAATAAACTGGCATACCAAATTTGAAGCAAATCAGATAATTATGCATGAAAAACCATTTCGCTAAATTAAGGGGTGTATTAGCTCCCCCATTTCCCCTTTTATGCTGAACCAATAAACCTTCAAATCTAATCAGAAAAGCTCCTTATCAGAATGAACCTAGAAAAAAAAAATTAAACTAAATTAGATAATTTTGCATGAAAACTCATTTATCTAAATTAAGGAGAGGGAGCACCTGCCCCACTTTTCCCCTTTTATACTTAACCAATGAACCTCCAAATCAAATTAAGAAAGCCATATCGGAATAAATTAGTATATCAAATTTGAAGCAAATCGAATAATTTTGCATGAAAAACCCATTTATCAAAATTAAAGGGGGGGGGGACTAGCCCCCGTCCCTCCTTTATACTTAACCAATTAATCTCCAAATCTAATCAAGGTAGCTCCTTAACTTCATAAACCGGTAAACGAAATTTGGAACAAATCGAACAATTCTGCATGAAAAACAGTTTCTACCCCATCACTACATTTCAATTAAGACCCTGGGACCCTTGGGGCCTGGTACAGGGGCCTTTGAAGTTTTAATGCATTAAATTGTTAATAAATTGCTTTCTTTTTATCTGATCTTCATTTTCGGGGTACTTTTTCCATTTAGTTATTCTCCCGTTTCTCCATTCCAGTTAAGATGATGACCCCGTCTATAGGGTCCCGTAGAGCCCGTTTCAGGGCTCCTTGAACTTTTTATGTGCCATGCATTTTCACCCCCTAATTTTTTCACCTTCTCAGGCGTAATTTTAAAATTGAGTCTTGGACTCCTCTCCCTAGACTAACACCCACATATTTTATTGGGGCCCTAGGGCCCTTTCTTAAGCATTTCTCCAATTTTTTGTGCATTTCTTTCAAATTATATTCATTTAAAAATATAAATTCATACAAAATTGGATTAAATTGGACATGAAATGAAAATTGAAATGTTAGTTCTAGAGTTGATATTGATGCCTGCGATTTTCTAATTAAGTTTGAAGTCAACTGTATAGTAAGTACTGTTTACACTCTTTTAATTAACTCAACTTTATTTTTTGTACTTAAAGATTGTAAGAAGTATTTTGTAATCGATATCACTGCCCTTCCCCCCCCCCCCCCCTGTTTCTATGACTTAGAAACGAAAGAAAGTAAATTTATATATTTTTCAGTAAATTTTATTTCGCCCTTGCTAACAAGCCTAATTTTAGCGGTGGATTTGAAATAATTGCGATCCAAATTAAAGAATTGTAAAGACAGTTTTTTGAACTTCATGAAATTCAAAATTCCCATTAAAATATTACAAAAGAGTGTTTTTTCTTTTCTTTTCTTTTTTTTTTTTTTTTTTTTTTACTTTTTATGAGCATATTTATTTTCTCAAACATTGGAGATAGATAATAAATATTTAGAAAGCTAAAGTTATATTTGATCATTTGTACAAAGACTGTAAGTACTGCCTACAGGATTTCACTTCAGTAGGAATGAATTTTTTGAATAAAGTAAATAATGTTGCAAGTGCGTTTTCTGAAAAAATTTAATAAAAATAAAAATAAACAAACCATAGATTTATTTATTTATTGAAGAAGAAATTTGAAAGAGATCTAAAGCTAGAAGAGAAAGAAGGGTTGGGGGGGAGGGGCAGTATGGATAGTTCTCAACCTGAAAATATTTTTGCCCTACATATTCGAGTATCGATTTAAAATAATTGTTGATTAGTGATTCTCCGCTTCTTTTTTAAGCTCAACTTTTTTGAATAAAACAATAAATCGCAAAATTTTCATACATCTTTCTCTGGATATTCTCCATTAATAATAAATTTGTCCTGCCATACAAAATGCAGCTTGTAGCATTTTTGCTTTTGTAAAGATTTCCATTACCGCTTCACCATAACTGAAACTAATGAGTTGATATAGCTTGACTGTAATCGTACAACTGTCATCACAAAAAGAGAAAATTTATCGTGAGCAGAGGGTGATTCTTTGAAACCTGAATGCTGAAGGAATAGCATACACCATCGTTTCACATACCGGCCGCTTATATAACCGATTACTTACTATCCTGTCATTGTTATGCCTTGGGGTCTTTTCTACTACGCCCAAATCATTCTTTTGCTATCTTTATTATAGCATCACAGATGGTAAAAATCTGTGGAATCACAATTAGAAGGAATTGGAATATCAAAAGCATTATTCAGAAAAAAGAGGAAAGGATTTGCATTGCGAATGTCATCCATAACTAATTGAAAACTATTTCGTAGCTCTTCTCAATTCAAAGTAAGAGTTCTGCATCGGATCAGTAACGCGCTGTTATTTGAACCCGACTGGACCCGCAATCCAAGTCGGTCGGGTTGGAGCTATATTTTTAAGGTGCAGGTCAGGTTGACTTTCATTATTTCTGATTGTTTTTTACTTTTGCAGGTCGGGTTAGGGTTGATTGATTTTTAACTAAATGCCCAAAATATTTTTTCAGGTTAAAATCTATATATAATAGGGTTTTCGAAAATTGGATATATTTATTGAACACTTTCAATTTCCAACACTTTTATATTTTACGCTTTTCCTCTGAATAGTGGATACCACCAAATTTACAGATACATAACGTGCGTGTGCGCATAAGTTATTACGAATACTTTTTTGTATGGTGTATCAATAACAAAATGTTGGCAATATTTTTCATATTTCAAGAGAAGGAAAACAAGTTGGAAATTGCACGTCAAACGCGGCAAATGAGGTGCGTTCCTGCGTTCGTACTGTAACTAGTTTTATAAATATTCAGATTTTGGTGCAACAGCTGTTGCACTCTTATGCAAAAAATGCCTGAATACAAAATTTATTACGATTCTATATATTTAATTCAGTAATACGGAAATAATATGACTATATCTTAAATAGGACGTCATCACCATGGCAACCTAGAATCATTACCTATTATGGGATATCATTGAATTAATTACGTATGATAGGATTTAATAAAACGAAGAAAACTTTTAATAATATCTTAAGTTTTGATTCGATTTTCATAAAATTTGAAACAACTTGACAAAATTCTAGACCAATTATCTATATAAATTTCAAACCATTCGGTTGGGTAGTTTTTGCGCTGCTATATGCGGACAGACGGACGGAACAGACGATGACTGTAGGTGCTACGTATTTATATAATTACATTTCCTCATAGACCATAATATAAATGAAATGTGTGATGTGTCTATAAATCTCTCTATCTTTTGAATGTCTCTATAAATAAACTATGAACTTCGTAATTAAATGACGTTTTCTATTTTTTGATAAAGCGAAAATATCTGTTAGAAAATACAATCAAAGTTAGCGTTTTGAATCGAATTTTTCGAAGCGATAGCATAGGAAAGGAGAAAAAGCTGTCGTCACGTGACAAAAATCTCTTGCAACTCAATAAGTAATTTATTTATTAAAAAAATGAAAAATGCTATTTGTTTTCAAATCGCTTCAATAGTCATACCTGTTATTTTTATGCTATTATAGTTAAAAATGAGTCAAAACATTTGTCAGAAAGTTTCGCTTTGAGGAGCAGGGAATTTGAGAACCAGACATATTCCCAATGATTCCATTATGGCTGTTACTATTTTTACAAAACATATTGCCTACCTGACACATTCTGGGCTGGGCTCTGACACAATGTAACTGTTTGATGGGGATCTGATCTCTACGCATTTTTGTACTGATGTTGTCAAACTAGCATCGACTTCTGCATCACATTTATATTTAAATCGTTTCTCAAGTGCACTGCTCAACAAGCCCGAAAATTTCTGACACATTTACATTTCATTTTTAAACGTAAAAACAACACAAGATTGGCAGGGATGAAAGCGATTTCTAATCGAAATGAGTTTTTCGTTTTTTGATAAATAAATTGATAAGTAGTGTCTATGAGCAATAAATGCTGATATTCCGTTTTCAATTGTGGTATCCTTCTTTACCATTTTTAACCATTTTTTCCCATATTATTTGGTGTATCTAAGTTTAGAACAGCCCTGGTACTCTAGTGTTTTTAGTGATTATTTAAAAGTCGGGATTCACCTCAGCTCATAAATACTGCGCTCCGAAGACCTGCGGAACAGCGCTTCTGAAATACGGAAGCCTAAATTGTCTTTTTCTATTCCTCCGATCTACTATCTTTTGCGTCTTTCTTCCGAAGGCCTTACATATTTGACGTAGCGTGTCGTACACATAGTAGCATAATTCCATCTAGTGCTCACAAATCTGTCTCAGTCCATTTTCTGTCTCAGTATTTAAAAATGGTGACGAGGAATGCCGGAATTATTCGCAACAGTATCTGCTGTTTTTACTCGCTGCTTTTTGTTCATGTTTGTAAAATATTCTTAATGATCAACTTATTAGCTCCTCGCGTTGCTTAATTTGCACTGAAGCTCATAGGAACGCAGCTCCAGTACTTCTTAATTTTTAATTAATATTTAAATGTTAGTCGGAACCCACCAGAGTTTATAAACAATGCTCACATAATCCCCGAGTGTTCTGTCGATACAAAGAAATCCTTGGTGAATACGATTTTTGGAAATTTTCCCACTCCTTGATTTCATTCTTTTTGCTCTCTTTATTTATTAGATTTTATTATATAGAAATGAATATTAGATGTAGTAAAAATATATTTTGTTATATACGAATATAAATATATATATATATATATTCTAAAAAAAAGAAATTGCTTTAAATCTTTTAAATACTTTTTGAAATTAAAAAAAAAAAGTGAGTACAAGAGGGGGGGGGGGCTGTTGCACTAAAGTTTTTATTGGTGCAGAATGTTAGAGCTCTGGTACGTTTTTTGTTATAAATTAAGTCCTGTATGTATATATATAGATAGATATGTATATATCATACAAAAAGCTGCACAAAAGAATTTGAATATTTTTCTGCCTATAGATGGTAATAGCTAAAAATTGATTCACAAATGTGTTATACGTTTTCCAAATTATTTACTTAGACTCACCTTATTACAGTGTGAAATTTTGTTAGAGTATTCTGGATGTGTTGGAAAGTCTTTCATAATCTATGCTTTATGCATAATTTTTGTTTCCTTTTACTTACTGTAAATAAATTGAAAACAAAATATGAAAAATTGTTTAAATGCCCAAGATTTTACTCAGGCTCCAAAATATTTGAATACATGTAATATATTTTAAAATAAAAATCAGTCATTCACAGCATTTTGGTAAAGTGTCTTTCACATGATTAACCTACACGTTAAGCTATCTAAAAAACGCGAAATGAATAATTAAATAAAACAAAGAAATCAAAGACGTTTATCATTCACTTTTTCATAAATTAAGAAAGAAAGTTGCCACAGTATTACTAGTAAGCGGGAAAAAAATCTCAATTGATACGGCTAGGAAAGAATGAAATACAGACCCGGTTGGGGTCGAATCTCGAGAAAAAATTTAAGGCCTGATCCCTACTGGCAGGGCTGATTCTGAGTAGAAATTTTATTCCTCTGCTTAGTTGCAACATACCTAAATTAAGAAAAAAAAAACTTATAGGGTACAGCAGGCTTCAGGGGCTTCGTCAGAGAAATTCAAAAATGGGCACCGCGAGACAAAAAGTTTGGGAATCACTGATTTAAAACACAGAATTTGATTTTTGGAAAAATGCTGTATTTTCTCTCTCTCTCTCACACACACAAAAATAAATAAATAAATAAAATAAAAATATTATTCGAGAACTTGACTAAAGGTATCAGATATCTGTTCCCCCCCTTTTTTTTCCCTCCCTCTCTCTCTTTCTATTTTCTTTTTTGTTGCGTTATCTGCAAAGCCTGGTTCTTTGTTCTTACATTTTTTGTATATGATATAAATTTAATAAATAAATGGTATCGTTTATGGAGAGAAAAGAAAAAAATGTGTAAACTTAATCTAAATAAGTAAAAAATAAAAAAGTAAAAGCTTGTTAGCTAAAGGTGTTTTGCTAATGTACTTTGTTAAAGAAATTGGACAATTTGATTTTTTTCATAAAATAGTAATTAACGAAATTCTATATTCTTAATATATTCAACATTGTTTAAAGGTATTTGTAACTAATGTAAATCTTTCTGTCAAAATACCGCTAATATATATTTATGTTATTTATTTATTTATTTTATTTTCATTTAATGAAAATAAGCTTGAAATAATATATATTATCAGAATATATAGATATATATACCTTTTGACTACCAAGAGTTCAATGTTCCGTTTTACCACATACGAAACCAAAAGTCAATTTTTTTTCTATGGCATTTTTTCTTTTATTTTTTCGTAGTTTATAAAAGTATAATAAGTATAAACTACTAATATATAGATATATATACCTTTTGACTACTAAGAGTTCAATGTTCCGTTTTACCACATACGAAACCAAAAGTCAATTTTTTTTCTATGGCATTTTTCTTTTGGGCAAGTAAGAACAAAAAAAAAAGAAAAGAAAAGAAAAGAAAGAAAGAAAGGAACCGGAGCGAAATTTGAGAAAATAATATTATCTACCGAAAAATAAAAAATACATTATACTTTTATAAACTACGAAAAAATTTATTATATTATTATATATAATAAATTTTAATTAATAATATAATTAATAATATAATATTATTATATTATATTATTATATTTATTATATTATTTATTATATTAAAATTTGAATCATTAATTTTCTTATGACGTAACTCTTTTTTTTATATATATATAAGTGTGTGGGGGAGAAGGCATAGTATATGGGAAGCAGAGAGCGCAAGGGAAACACCCGCACTCTCTTACTAAATCTTTGAAAATGTTTTTGGTCAAAAAGAATTTGGGTGACTTACGGCCAATTTTAATCATTATTTCATCATCAGCCAATTTTAATCATTGGCCGGAACAGCTCCCTGCATGCCCCTGCATTAATCAGGCACTGATAATACACAAGTCCAGTCTTAGAAGTACACAACTAGATGCTTACTATAGAATATAATGTACAAGGCATTTACCATTCATTTACAGTGACATACAAAATAATTGGGTTACAGTATTGCCTGTGGATCATAACTGCCGAAAGGATATTTTCCATTGTATATGCGTTTTTATTTTCTAACACTGGTGAAAAATATTTAAGAATTCAGTTCTGCAATCCTTTAACTTACGTAAGTATACTCGTATTTTCATGTAAATGATATAAGTATTCAGATTTACCATGGCATGTTTGGTATTGAAAATGAAATGTGTGGTATTTATAGTTCATTTACAGGGGCACTCAAAATAATTCCATTACACTAGAATCTATGGGAAATAATCTTTTTGTTGTATTTTAATGACATTATAATATTTTAAACATACTGAAATGAATACATAACGCGGCAGTGCATTACAAGATGCCTACTATAAAATAGGGTATGATTTATCATTCATTTACAAAGACACACAAGAGCAGTGTTGAATTCAGGGGGTGATCCGGGGGCGGCATTCACCACGGAGCAGGGTTAGAAATTGGGATTTTTAAGTAAGGCGTCAAATGACGCCTACAATTTATTTTCTAGGCGCCAAACTGCATTTCATGGTTGCAATTTTACGTTGTATCGTATTTTCTCATTTCTTTTCACAACCGTGTTAACATTAATATTGTTCCTATTTTTATGTGTTAAGGGTAAGGGGGTATATATTAAAAACACTATCATTGTTAATCACTAAAACAAAGTAAAAACTGGTTTTCTATAAAACAGTAAAATTTGATTAAACTACAACATATGGATGCTAGAAAAATGTTTAACTAATTATTTTTATATAGCTTATATGAATACAAAAGTTGAAAATACAAAAATCACAAACAAAGAATACAAAAATTAAAATAATATCTTGAATTAAAATCAGGCCTCCTAACTCGTTAAATTTTTAAAATCAGGCCTCCTAACTCGACCGAGTGTTACATCAGAGTACCATAAATTAATGGCTTTTTGTGGATTGAAATTATCTAATGTTGGTCCATACAGTTTTATTAAAAGAATGTCATTGATCAAATTCAGTGACAAACGATTCCTTGTGTTTGTCTTAATAAGATTAAGTTGGCTGAAACCCCTTTCACATTCAGCAATGCTCAAGGGAAGAACCATAACAAATTCCAAAATTTTCCTGATGTTATAAAAACTCGTATTAGATTTGGATTCTGCGATTAATCGCTGCCAAGCAGCTTTGCATGGAATATTTAACTTATCTTTAGTCCACATTTTATAGTCAGAGAATTCCTCGATTAATGCATCTTTATTAATGTTTTTTCTTACATTGTGTGGAAGATTATTTATGAGTTCTTCTAATTGATTATTAACTTTGTTCTCATCATCTTCTTTCAATTCATAAAGGGAGCATGGGTCAAATATTTTTAAATTTGCAAAGATGGTTTCATTTGTCATATTATAGAACCGTTTATTTAAAGATTCTATTATTTCAGTTATAAGCTTTCTCCGGTCTTCTTCAAACAAACGTAAATTCGAATCATTCCGAGACAGTGTTATATCTTTATACTTTATTTCAGTACCTTGAAAACTCTGGGCATTTTTAAACTCCTGAAGGCTTTTTGCATCTTCAGAAATCATTTTTGAAAGTCTTTCTTTACTAGATTCAAACTTTACAAAAAAATCGCTCAGAAGCAAGAACTTTTGCTGAAAAGTTTCAGAAAGTCTTGCAAGAATGTGAGAAATATCTTCATATAAATGAAGGAAATTCAAAAATCTTTCACATTTCAAGGTTTTTAAATATCCTCTTAATTTTGCACATTCTGTCTTTTCTTTTTCAGCAGCAACAACCTGTTCCATATGAATTATAACTGCATGCCAGTTCTTAATAAGAACCTGAACAGCTCGATGCCATGATTGCAACCATCGAATGCCATGCAAACCAACAGGCCGCAAAACTTTTTCATCAAGGATTTCGGAGAGCGATTTAAGTTCCCTTGTACGTTTGGCACTGTTGTGGTAAAAGGAATAAATTCCTTTAATTGTGTCTTCAACATTAGTAACATACCTCACACAATTTAGTGCATCAGCTAAAGCTAGCTCTAATCTGTGTGCTACACAGTGAACTGTTGCTAAATCTCCACAGTCGTCCTCCATTAATTTGACAATACCAGAAACAGGTCCCATGTTTACGCTAGCACCATCAAAACTGACTGCAACCAGTTTTTCCTTCCAATCTGGTATAAATTCTTGTACAGCAGTTTCTATTGTGGATTTTATTCCAGAAGCACATTCATTTTCGCATTCTTTCAAACCAATAAAAGTACATCTTACATCTCCTTCATACAAATAATAAACATATATTATTTCTGATGATATTGTTGCCCTGTCAGTGGATCCATCAGCCATCATAGAAAAAAAATCAATTGAAGAAAACTGTTCTTTAATTTCTGATCTCATGCTTTCTGCAATATATTTAACGAATTGTTTAGCTGCTTTATCATTCACATATGTGTTGCCAAACTTTATTCCATTTTTTTGTTGGAGTGCACATAAACTGGGAAAGTCATCAAAAGCATAATCCTCTTTAGCAATTAGATATGCTGTATTGAAGAGCTTTTCCATATTCGAAAGTAATTGGGAATCCATTTTCTTAACTGCAGACATCAGTGGTGCTTTAGATGGATTATCTTTGGCTAATTTTGCTTTGCAAGAATTATAATGCGTAGCAGACATACTATGCTTTTTTACCTGAAAAAAAATAATATTTTAATACAAACTCAAAATAAAATTCATTAATTTTTTAAAAAAGGCCAGAACTTTTTAATTAAATATTTTTTATGTGCTGTAAAAATGATGAAAAATTTAAAAATGACTTAATTTTTCTTATTAATTTTAAGTTATTTATTCACCTACATAGAGATGTTGCAAAACAAAATAAAATTACAGTATGCTACTTATCCCTCTCTCCCCCCTAAAAAAGTAAATATTTTATTAAATTATACATTAAAAAAAAAAAAAAAAATATATATATATATATATATATATATATATATATATATATATATATATATTCCTCTTGGTAGAATTTTAATCCAAAACTAATGAGGATATAAAATTTGTACTATTGATTATTCAATTACTGGAAATATTATCAATTTTTTGGTAGTATATTATTCTAGGCCGAATGTTCTGACACAATAATAATTAGAAATCGACTGACCGAAACTTTCATTTCATTTTCGGCCTAAAATCCAAGTTTTGCCGAAAATGAAATCGGACCAAAACTCGACAGAGATTGTGCATTCCAAATCTTCTTTCGAATATTTTCAACTTTACTCACGGCTGAAATGAGACTATTGCTATGAATTCCATTGTTTATAATTATCAGTCATGACTGACTCAGACGTGAATGCAAATTATAAAGCAAGCAACACATATTTGCCTAAACTGTTTTACGCGCTCATTAAAAGCTGCAGCCTTAAAAAAAAAAAAATAGAGAATTTTTAGTTTGAAACTACAGAACTGTTTTGAATATTCTTTGAGAAAGTTCTAGTATAACATATAATCATTTACAAACAGTATTATAAAAAATAAACCTACATTGTATGTATACCTAAAATCAAAATATTTTAAAAGTATAAATAAAATTCTTGTAATTAGAAAATATTTCTGTATTCGTTGATAAATTAATTACGTTTTATTTTATATGGAATTATAATTTTTTTATTTATATCCCAAAATAAAAAATTTTGGGACTAAGGCACTCAGAGCCAATTTTGGCCACACTTATAATTAATAGTTATAAATATTTAATAAGCATGTATAATTAATAATTATATAAATTTAATAAAAACATATAATTAATAATTATGTATGTATTGATTACTGATTACTTTAAAAAAAGTTCCAATGTTTTTGTTTTCGGCCGAAAAGAGAAAGAACGCCGAAATTCCGTTTCCATCAATTCAATCCTTAATAATTACGGCTATTGCCAATTATCCTGCATGCTTACCAGATAACGGATGTTTTTAAAATAGAATACGAAAAAAAAAAAAAAAAAATCTCCACACAGTTTCTTTCTGCATAACAAAATGTTATCCATCCAAAGCAGATCATCTTATTTTGATAACGTTTCCAACCTCACAGTGTTTAAGTAAACAAAACAAACCGCATTGGTTCTTCTTTAGAATTGTTCTATAGTGAGTGATTTTTGTAGAGGCTCTAATTTTCTAATCACTTATTACATTATAATAAAAATTTGTTTCACTGCGTAATTTACTATGTTTGCAACTTGCTGAAAATTTCAAGAAAATCCCTCCATTAACAACGAAGATATCTTTTTTTTTTTTTTTTTTTTTTAATAGTAAGGAAAAGCACAAGCAGAGCTGGCTTTTCATTTATTTTTCTTTTGTATACTTATTCTGTTTGCTTGCAGCGCAATAATTTCTTTTTTCCGCTGAAACATTTGCAGAGTTCTTTTTATATGTGAGGTTGAATATGAATAGAATTTGAATAGTTGCTCTCGCTTTAAAGAGGGAAAAAGAAATTATAATGAGGCTACTTGTGCACGGCTGCTCTAAGATCCAAAGTTACTTTCTAAATTAAATTAGTTTTTGTTTAAGAATGCATGAAATTGGGAGTTGATTTCTTACCAAGAAACTAATGTAATCGAATAGCGTTTTCCATATTTGGTAAATACATCTTTTAGAAATTATTTTCAAATTTAATTATTTTTTTATTTATTTTAAAATATTTAAAATTTTTTTAGGGCATTTTATTTTAAATATTTACGAACATATCGCGTAAAGTAACAATTTATTTCTGATAGGTGGTTCTGATGAGTTTTTCGTTTTTGGGAAATAAATTATTTATCGCGATTCGTGTCACATGACGTCACTTTTCGACTTTCCCGAATTGCGACGTCGGAAATTAGGTTCAAAATGCCGCATTTTGATAGTATTTCTGAATAATCAACTTAGGAAAAAAAATATGCAAAGTAGATAATATTGTGAGTGAAATTTGAAATTAATTTCAATTCGCATTATCGGCGATAAAGCTAAGTAATAGGTTCAAGTAATTGATAGTTCCCGATTTTGCAATTTACTCAGTGGAGAGATGAATGACAGTGAATATTATTTTATAAAAGAAAAATAATAACAGAACAAATTATTCTTAGAATGAAATTACTTACCGTTTCATATCTCAATGCTGGACATCCATTAACAAAGTTTGTCTCTTCCGGTTTAGCATATTCTTTACATAGGGTACATAGCATCAAATTTTCTTCTTGAATGAGCCATGGGTGCTCTTTTTTCCATTTTAGGAATGTTGAATTGCTGACTTCTTTGCGAAATAATTTAGAATTCTCATTGTTAGAATCTAGCGGTTCTTTATTTTCGATTTTTAAACGTTTATTTGGAAATGGTAAGGAAAAAAACGAAGTTATA